>NC_069496.1:7501500-7519000 GCF_026875155.1 Cherax quadricarinatus
AAGTACCTAACTGGTCAGTGTCAGTAGCAAGGTTGATGTTACTGTCCTGGTGACGCTGAGAGGTACCTAACTGGTCAGTGTCAGTAGCATGGTTGATGCTACTGTCCTGGTGACGCTGAGAGGTACCTAACTGGTCAGTGTCAGTAGCAACGTTGTGTTACTGTCCTGGTGACGCTGAGAGGTACCTAACTGGTCAGTGTCAGTAGCAAGGTTGATGCTACTGTCCTGGTGACGCTGAGAGGTAACATAACTGGTCAGTGTGTCAGTAGCAAGGTTGATGTTACTGTCCTGGTGACGCTGAGAGGTACCTAACTGGTCAGTGTCAGTAGCAAGGTTGATGCTACTGTCCTGGTGACGCTGAGAGGTACCTAACTGGTCAGTGTCAGTAGCAAGGTTGATGCTACTGTCCTGGTGACGCTGAGAGGTACTAACTGGTCAGTGTCAGTAGCATGGTTGATGCTACTGTCCTGGTGACGCTGAGAGGTACCTAACTGGTCAGTGTCAGTAGCAACGTTGATGTTACTGTCCTGGTGACGCTTGAGAGGTACCTAACTGGTCAGTGTCAGTAGCAAGGTTGATGCTACTGTCCTGGTGACGCTGAGAGGTACCTAACTGGTCAGTGTCAGTAGCAAGGTTGATGTTACTGTCCTGGTGACGCTGAGAGGTACCTAACTGGTCAGTGTCAGTAGCAAGGTTGATGCTACTGTCCTGGTGACGCTGAGAGGTACCTAACTGGTCAGTGTCAGTAGCAAGGTTGATGTTACTGTCCTGGTGACGCTGAGAGGTACTAACTGGTCAGTGTCAGTAGCAACGTTGATGTTACTGTCCTGGTGACGCTGAGAGGTACCTAACTGGTCAGTGTCAGTAGCAAGGTTGATGCTACTGTCTTGGTGACGCTGAGAGGTACCTAACTGGTCAGTGTCAGTAGCAAGGTTGATGCTACTGTCTGGTGACGCTGAGAGGTACCTAACTGGTCAGTGTCAGTAGCAAGGTTGATGCTACTGTCCTGGTGACGCTGAGAGGTACCTAAACTGGTCAGTGTCAGTAGCAAGGTTGATGTTACTGTCCTGGTGACGCTGAGAGGTACCTAACTGGTCAGTGTCAGTAGCAAGGTTGATGCTACTGTCCTGGTGACGCTGAGAGGTACCTAACTGGTCAGTGTCAGTAGCAAGGTTGATGCTACTGTCCTGGTGACGCTGAGAGGTACCTAACTGGTCAGTGTCAGTAGCATGGTTGATGCTACTGTCTGGTGACGCTGAGAGGTACTAACTGGTCAGTGTCAGTAGCAAGGTTGATGTTACTGTCCTGGTGACGCTGAGAGGTACCTAACTGGTCAGTGTCAGTAGCAGGTTGATGCTACTGTCCTGGTGACGCTGAGAGGTACCTAACTGGTCAGTGTCAGTAGCAAGGTTGATGCTACTGTCCTGGTGACGCTGAGAGGTACCTAATGGTCAGTGTCAGTAGCAAGGTTGATGTTACTGTCCTGGTGACGCTGAGAGGTACCTAACTGGTCAGTGTCGTAGCAAGGTTGATGCTACTGTCCTGGTGACGCTGAGAGGTACCTAACTGGTCAGTGTCAGTAGCAAGGTTGATGCTACTGTCCTGGTGACGCTGAGAGGTACCTAACTGGTCAGTGTCAGTAGCAAGGTTGATGCTACTGTCCTGGTGACGCTGAGAGGTACCTAACTGGTCAGTGTCAGTAGCAAGGTTGATGCTACTGTCCTGGTGACGCTGAGAGGTACCTAACTGGTCAGTGTCAGTAGCAAGGTTGATGCTACTGTCCTGGTGACGCTGAGAGGTACCTAACTGGTCAGTGTCAGTAGCAAGGTTGTTGTTACTGTCCTGGTGACGCTGAGAGGTACCTAACTGGTCAGTGTCAGTAGCAAGGTTGATGCTACTGTCCTGGTGACGCTGAGAGGTACCTAACTGGTCAGTGTCAGTAGCATGGTTGATGCTACTGTCCTGGTGACGCTGAGAGGTACCTAACTGGTCAGTGTCAGTAGCAACGTTGATGTTACTGTCCTGGTGACGCTGAGAGGTACCTAACTGGTCAGTGTCAGTAGCAAGGTTGATGTTACTGTCCTGGTGACGCTGAGAGGGTACCTAATGGTCAGTGTCAGTAGCAACGTTGATGTTACTGTCCTGGTGGACGCTGAGAGGTACCTAACTGGTCAGTGTCAGTAGCAAGGTTGATGTTACTGTCCTGGTGACGCTGAGAGGTACCTAACTGGTCAGTGTCAGTAGCATGGTTGATGTTACTGTCCTGGTGACGCTGAGAGGTACCTAACTGGTCAGTGTCAGTAGCAAGGTTGATGCTACTGTCCTGGTGACGCTGAGAAGTACCTAACTGGTCAGTGTCAGTAGCAAGGTTGATGCTACTGTCCTGGTGACGCTGAGAGGTACCTAACTGGTCAGTGTCAGTAGCATGGTTGATGTTACTGTCCTGGTGACGCTGAGAGGTACCTAACTGGTCAGTGTCAGTAGCATGGTTGATGTTACTGTCCTGGTGACGCTGAGAAGTACCTAACTGGTCAGTGTCAGTAGCATGGTTGATGTTACTGTCCTGGTGACGCTGAGAGGTACCTAAACTGGTCAGTGTCAGTAGCATGGTTGATGTTACTGTCCTGGTGACGCTGAGAGGTACCTAACTGGTCAGTGTCAGTAGCAACGTTGATGTTACTGTCCTGGTGACGCTGAGAGGTACCTAACTGGTCAGTGTCAGTAGCATGGTTGATGTTACTGTCCTGGTGACGCTGAGAGGTACCTAACTGGTCAGTGTCAGTAGCATGGTTGATGTTTTCTGTCTGGTGACGCTGAGAGGTACCTAACTGGTCAGTGTCAGTAGCAAGGTTGATGTTACTGTCCTGGTGACGCTGAGAGGTACCTAACTGGTCAGTGTCAGTAGCATGGTTGATGTTACTGTCCTGGTGACGCTGAGAGGTACCTAACTGGTCAGTGTCAGTAGCAAGGTTGATGCTACTGTCCTGGTGACGCAGAGAAAGTACACAACTGGTCAGAGTACAGGTACTGTACTTACCACCTCCAGTACTGTAACATCCTCACTCATCCTTCAGAGTACAGGTACTGTACTTCCCACCTCCAGTACTGTAACATCCTCACTCATCCTTCAGAGTACAGGTACTGTACTTCCCACCTCCAGTACTGTAACATCCTCACTCATCCTTCAGAGTACAGGTACTGTACTTACCACCTCCAGTACTGTAGCATCCTCACTCATCCTTCAGAGTACAGGTACTGTACTTCCCACCTCCAGTACTGTAACATCCTCACTCATCCTTCAGAGTACAGGTACTGTACTTCCCACCTCCAGTACTGTAACATCCTCACTCATCCTTCAGAGTACAGGTACTGTACTTCCCACCTCCAGTACTGTAACATCCTCACTCATCCTTCAGAGTACAGGTACTGTACTTCCCACCTCCAGTACTGTAACATCCTCACTCATCCTTCAGAGTACAGGTACTGTACTTACCACCTCCAGTACTGTAACATCCTCACTCATCCTTCAGAGTACAGGTACTGTACTTACCACCTCCAGTACTGTAACATCCTCACTCATCCTTCAGAGTACAGGTACTGTACTTACCACCTCCAGTACTGTAACATCCTCACTCATCCTTCAGAGTACCTGTAAAAAGTACAAAGTTAACAGGTGTGCGAAACACAGTGAACAAAGGAGAAGAAACATCACCAAATTACAACACAAATAAACACAATAATAAACACAATTAGAACACAAACACGATGATAAACACAGTCAACCATAAGAATATATAGCAAGTTGATATCTTTGGGTATCTATACTGCTGAGAGGTTTCGCCCACGTGGCAGACTTCTTCAGTCACGTACGGAGAATGGGTTGTAGGGAGCATCAATGCCAAGTCTGAGGGGGTCAGTCCCTCAGGCTAGACAAGAGTAGAGCTCCATGGTCTGGAAGAGACCATAGAGCAAAACCCTTTCTGACAACGTTTCGCCCAAACTCTAGCCTTTTCCGTTCTCAAACATTTAACAGCAAATATGTTAGAGATATATACCGCTTGTTGCGAGGAAAATTTACAGGTTGGGCCCCAAGGCTGGAGCCCAACACCGGAAAAATAAAGGGGACCCGGGCACGGGGTAGCAACACAACATTAAACTCACAAAAGCGGGTGAAGTTGAGATTTTAAATGTGAGCACGTTGATTCAACATTATTTGGATTGAACTTTCTGGCCCAGACACACTGTTCCTCACCCAACATTAAGATTCAACATATTCACCTATTTGCCCACATCACGAATTCATTACTTTCTTATTTTTTCCCTCTCTACCCCCCTTTCCTTCAAATAAAGCCCGACATTTTGGCCCCCCTTAACAGCCTCCACACTCTTAACAGCCCCGGGCACAAAACAGCCCCAGGCACTCTTAACACCCAAAACCAGCACTCTTAACACCTCCAGGACTCTTAACACCTCCAGGCACCTTAAAGCCTCCGGGCCTTTTAAAAACACCCCAGTCTCTAACAGCCTCCAGCCCCTTTTAACCCCTCCAGTACCTTAACAGCCCCGGGTATCTAAACACCCCCAGTACCTAACACCCCAGGCACTCTTAACACCCCAGCCTCTTAACACCTCCAGGCACTCTTAACACCTCCGGGTACCTTCAGCCTCCAGGGGTACTTTTAACACCTCCAGCACCTTAACAGCCACCAGGCACTCTTAACAGCCCCAGGCACTCTTAACACCTCCGGGCACTTTTTAACACCTCCGGCCCCTTTTTAACAGCCCCAGGCACTCAAAAACAGCCTCCAGGAAACTCTTAACAGCCTCCAGGATTTAAACACCCCCATCCCTTTTAACACCTCCAGGCACTCTTAACACCTCCGGCACTCTTAACACCTCCAGCACTCTTAACAGCCTCCAGCACTTTTAACAGCCTCCAGGCACTTTAACACCTAACAGTCTTTTAAAAACAGCCACCGGGCACTTTTTAACAGCCCCCAGCACTTTTAACAGCCCCGGGTACTCTTAACAGCCTCCAGGCACTCTAAACACCCCGGGTACTCAAAAAACAGCCTCCGGCACATTAATAGCCTCCAGACCTTTAACACCCCGGGCCTTTTAACACCCCGGGTACCTTAACAGCCCCAGCCCCTTTTTAACACTCCAGGCCTCTAACACCTCCAGGTCCCTTTTAACAGCCCCAGGTACTTTTAAAAACAGCCACCGGGTACTCTTAACAGCCACCAGGCACTCTTAACACCCCCGGGCCCCAAAAACACCACAGGTACCTTAACAGCCACCCAGGCACTTTTAAAACAAGCCCGGGGCACTCTTAACACCTCAGGACTTTTAACACCTCCAGGCATTATTAACAGCCTCAGGCCCTAACACCTACAGGCACTCATAAAGCCCCCCACCCCTTTAAAACACCTCCGGCACTCTTAAACAGCCCCCAGGCACTTTTAACACCCTCCAGGACTCTTAACGGCCCAGGGTACCTAACAGCACCGCCTCAAACAGCCCCGGGTACCAAACACCACAGCACTCTTAAAACACCCTTTCCAGCACTCTTAAAAAGCCTCCATTACCTTAAACACTCCAGCATATATAACACATCCTCCAGCACTCATAACATGACCTACAGACACATCCCATAAAAGCCATATTCGGGTACTTACTGCTAACGCCTCCAGTGCACTTCTTACAGCCTCCAGCACTCTTAAAGCCATCCAGCCATCTTAACAGCCCTCCAGGTAACACTTAACAGGCTCCATGGTACCTAACAGCCACCAGAGCACTCCTTAAACAGCCACCAGGTACTCTTAACCTGCTCACCAGGCACTCTTAACAGCCTCCAGGCACTCTTAAACAGCCGTCCAGGTACCTTTACAGCCTCCAGGGCACTCTTACACAGCCTCCGGCACTCTAATCAGCCTACAGGCACACTACATAACAGCCTCCAGCACTCAACACACCAGTCAACTTTAACAGCCTCCATGGTACTCTTTAACACCTCAAGATATTAACAGCCTCCAGGCACTCATAACAGCCTACCAGGCACTCATAAAGCTCCAGGCACACTTAACATCACAGTGCCACTCTTAACACCTCCATAATCTCTTAACCCCACCATGTCCTCATAACAGCCTCCAGAACTCTTATACTAGCCTCCAGGCATTATTAACAGCCTCCAGGCACTCATAACAGCCTCCAGGCACTCTTAACAGCCTCCAGGCACTCATAACAGCCTCCAGGCACTCTTAACAGCCACCAGGCACTCTTAGCCTCCAGGCACTAAAACACCCTCCAGGCATTATTAACAGCCTCCAGGCATTCATAACAGCCTCCAGGCACTCATAACATCCTCCAGGCACTCTTAACAGTCTCCAGGCACTCATAACAGCCTCCAGGCACTCATAACAGCCTCCAAGCACTCATAACAACCTCCAGGCACTCATAACATCCTCCAGGCACTCTTAACAGCCTCCAAGCACTCATAACAGCCTCCAAGCACTCATAACAACCTCCAGGCACTCTTAACAGCCACCAGGCACTCTTAACAGCCTCCAGGTACTCTTAACAGCCTACAGGCACTCATAACAGCCTCCAGGCACTCTTAACAGCCTCCAGGCACTCATAACAGCCTCCAGGTACTCTTAACAGCCTCCAGGCACTCTTAACAGCCACCAGGCACTCTTAACAGCCTCCAGGCACTCTTAACAGCCTCCAGGCACTCATAACAGCCTCCAGGTACTCTTAACAGCCTCCAGGCACTCTTAACAGCCACCAGGCACTCTTAACAGCCTCCAGGCACTAAAACACCCTCCAGGCATTATTAACAGCCTCCAGGCATCTTAACAGCCCTCCAGGCACTCTTACAGCCTCCAGGCACTCTTAAGCTCAGACATCTACACCACGGGCACTCATTAACAACCTCCAGGCACTCTTAACAGCCACCAGGCACTCGTAATAGCCTCCAGGCACTCGTAATAGCCTCCAGGCACTTTTAACAGCCTCCAGGCACTCATAACAGTCTCCAGGCACTCATAACAGCCTCCAAGCACTCATAACAGCCTCCAAGCACTCATAACTGCCTCCAGGCACTCATAACAGCCTCCAGGCACTCTTAACAGCCTCCAGGCACTCTTAACAGCCTCCAGGCACTCTTAACAGCCTCCAGGCACTCTTAACAGCCTCCAGGCACTCTTAACAGCCTCCAGGCATTCTTAACAGCCTCCAGGCACTCATAACAGCCTCCAGGCACTCATAACAGCCTCCAGGCACTCTTAACAGCCTCCAGGCACTCTTAACAGCCTCCAGGCACTCTTAACAGCCTCCAGGTACTCTTAACAGCCTCCAGGTACTCTTAACAGCCTCCAGGCACTCTTAACAGCCTCCAGGCACTCCTTAACAGCCTCCAGGCACTCTTAAAGTAGGCATCTTCAGCTTACCACAACCCCAGCACAGCCAGGCCCAACAGCTACGTCACCCCCAAAACCAGCACCCCCGGGCTTCCAAACGGGACACTCACTTCCAGCCAGCACGTCATTACCCTAACCAACAGGCTCCAGTACTCTTAACACCCAGCCCAAACCACACGTACTTACAGCCAAAGGGCACTTACAGCTCCGCAACCTTAACGCCCCCGGGCTCTTCCCAACCAGCACTCACGCTCCCAGCGCACTCTTAACCGCACCAGCACTCATTCCCCCAACCAGCCCCGGCAGCCTAACGCTATGTACCTTTGCTCCAAAGGTTTAAACGCCTCCGAGATTTATTTAATTTATGGTAACACTTAACAGCTAGATAAGGACAACTTTTGAAAGTTTGATCTAACACCCACCAGGCACTCTACACCTCCAGGTAACTTTAACACCTCCAGGTAAACTGTCCAGGCACACACTACCAGGTTTAAAGACTGGCACAAACAACTCCATAACTGTTAACACACTACCAGGTTTTAGACTCCAGCAAACAAAAACCTACCAGCATTAACAGCCTCCACATTCATAACCAGCTCGGGACTTCAAAAAACCCTCCAGTGACTCTAAGCTACAGCACTAAACACCTCCAGGTAGACTGAGCATAACACCTCCAGGTAGACTCCAAACACAACTCCAGGTACATAACTTGCAACACTACCAGTAAGACTCTGCAACACATTAACACCAGGACTCTCAACAGCCACCAGGTAACTTGCAACACCTACCAGGAAACTGTCAACACCACAACTATCAGGCTAGACTGTAAGCTACACAATAACAGTGGGTACTTTCAGCCTACAGGCCATTTAACGGGCCAACACAAACAGTAGACTTATGCAACACGGGCACTTAAGCCCAGGTACCTTAACACACTCCAGGCGACTGTGCAACACCAACTGGGCCATTAACACCTGGCAAAAACAACTACCAGGTTACTTCAACACCAGCTCTAACAGCCAGGACTCTTCAACACACTACCAGGAGACTAGTGCAACACAACTATCCAGGACTTTAACACAACTAACCAGTAGACTGTGCAAACAGCAACTAACGCAGGAGTAACTGTAGCACCACAAACTCCAGCACTTAACAGTCAACACAACTACCAGGTAAAACAGTAGGCACTCAAACTCCAGGCATTTTAACCCTAGGCAACAACAGCCTACCATGTAGACTGTGCAACACAACAACCATGGGAACTGTAACAACTCAGCACTCAGTAACTGCCTGCCAACACAACTACAGTAACAGTCCACACTAACAGCCAGGACTGCAAACAGCCCAGGTAACTGTAACACCTCCAGGTAACTTTTCAACACCTACCAGGTGACTTCCTAAAAGCCCAGGACTTTTAGCCCAACCCAACACCAGGTAGACAGTCAACCACAACTACCAGCTAGATCTGTGCAACCACAACCCTAACATAGACTGTACCCAACACAACTCCAGGTAGACTGTGCAACCCTACCAGGTAGACTTCCCAACCAGACAACCCCAACAGACGTACCCCAACACAACTACTCAGGTAGACAGTCAACACAACTATACCGAGTAGACTGTGCAACACACACGTAACTGTTGCACCACTAACAGGTAGACGGTCAACAACAACCATTGTAAACTTACAACACAAACACGTTCAGGTTGACTAGACGTGCAACACAACTACCAGGTAGACTGTGCAACACAACTACCAGGTAGACTGTTACAACACAACTACCAGGTTTAGACTGTGCAACACAACTAACAGGTAGACTGTGCAACACAACTAACCCAGGTAGACTGTGCAACACAACTACCAGGTAGACTGAGCAACACAACTACCAGGTAGACTGTATAACACAACTACCAGGTAGACTGTGCAACACAACTACCAGGTAGACTGTACAACAACAACTACCAGGTAGACTGTGAAACACAACTCCCCAGGTAGACTGTGCACACACTACCAGGTAGACTGTGCAACCAATACCCAGGTAGACTGTGCAACACAACTACCAGGTAGACTGTGCAACACAACTACCAGGTAGACTGTGCAACACAACTACCAGGTAGACTGTGCAACACAACTACCAGGTAGACTGTGCAACACAACTACCAGGTAGACTGTGCAACACAACTACCAGGTAGACTGTGCAACACAACTACCAGGTAGACTGTGCAACACAACCAGGTAGACTGTGCAACACAACTACCAGGTAGACTGTACCACTCAACTACCAGGTATACTGTACCACTCAACTACCAGGTAGACTGTACCACTCAACTACCAGGTAGGCTGTACCACTCAACTACCAGGTAGACTGTACCACTCAACTACCAGGTAGACTGTACCACTCAACTACCAGGTAGACTGTACCACTCAAACTACCAGGTAGGACTGTACCACTCAACTACCAGGTAGGCTGTACCACTCAACTACCAGGTAGACTGTACCACTCAACTACCAGGTAGACTGTACCACTCAACTACCAGGTAGACTGTACCACTCAACTACCAGGTAGACTGTACCACTCAACTACCAGGTAGACTGTACCACTCAACTACCAGGTAGACTGTACCACTCAACTACCAGGTAGGCTGTACCACTCAACTACCAGGTAGACTGTACCACTCAACTACCAGGTAGACTGTGCAACACAACTACCAGGTAGACTGTACCACTCAACTACCAGGTAGACTGTACCACTCAACTACCAGGTAGACTGCACCACTCAACTACCAGGTAGACTGTACCACTCAACTACCAGGTAGAACTGTACCACTCAACTACCAGGTAGACTGTACCACTCAACTACCAGGTAGACTGTACCACTCAACTACCAGGTAGACTGTACCACTCAACTACCAGGTAGGCTGTACCACTCAACTACCAGGTAGACTGTACCACTCAACTACCAGGTAGACTGTACCACTCAACTACCAGGTAGACTGTACCACTCAACTACCAGGTAGACTGTACCACTCAACTACCAGGTAGACTGTACCACTCAACTAGCAGGTAGACTGTGCAACACAACTACCAGGTAGACTGCACCACTCAACTACCAGGTAGACTGTACCACTCAACTACCAGGTAGACTGTACCACTCAACTACCAGGTAGACTGTACCACTCAACTACCAGGTAGACTGTACCACTCAACTACCAGGTAGACTGTACCACTCAACTACCAGGTAGACTGTACCACTCAACTACCAGGTAGACTGTACCACTCAACTACCAGGTAGACTGTACCACTCAACTACCAGGTAGACTGTACCACTCAACTACCAGGTAGACTGTACCACTCAACTACCAGGTATACTGTACCACTCAACTACCAGGTAGACTGTACCACTCAACTTCCAGGTAGACTGTACCACTCAACTACCAGGTAGACTGTACCACTCAACTAGCAGGTAGACTGTACCACTCAACTACCAGGTAGACTGTACCACTCAACTACCAGGTAGACTGTACCACTCAACTACCAGGTAGACTGTACCACTTAACTACCAGGTAGACTGTACCACTCAACTACCAGGTAGACTGTACCACTCAACTACCAGGTAGACTGTACCACTTAACTACCAGGTAGACTGTACCACTCAACTACCAGGTAGACTGTACCACTCAACTACCAGGTAGACTGTACCACTCAACTACCAGGTAGACTGTACCACTCAACTACCAGGTAGACTGTACCACTCAACTACCAGGTAGACTGTACCACTCAACTACCAGGTAGACTGTACCACTTATCAACTATTTCCAAACCAGTACTTCCCTATTTATCAAAATAAGAAGGGTAAGATTGGGTTACTGTTATCTTGTTGATAACTGGGTCAGAGAAGAGACAGGTTAATAACTGGGTCAGAGAAGAGACAGGTTGATAACTGGGTCAGAGAAGAGACAGGTTGATAACTGGGTCAGAGAAGAGACAGGTTGATAACTGGGTCAGAGAAGAGACAGGTTAATAACTGGGTCAGAGAAGAGACAGGTTAATAACTGGGTCAGAGAAGAGACAGGTTGATAACTGGGTCAGAAAAGAGACAGGTTGATAACTGGGTCAGAGAAGAGACAGGTTGATAACTGGGTCAGAGAAGAGACAGGTTAATAACTGAGTCAGAGAAGAGACAGGTTAATAACTGGGTCAGAGAAGAGACAGGTTAATAACTGGGTCAGAGAAGAGACAGGTTGATAACTGGGTCAGAGAAGAGACAGGTTGATAACTGGGTCAGAGAAGAGACAGGTTAATAACTGGGTCAGAGAAAAGACAGGTTGATAACTGGGTCAGAGAAGAGACAGGTTGATAACTGGGTCAGAGAAGAGACAGGTTGATAACTGGGTCAGAGAAGAGACAGGTTAATAACTGAGTCAGAGAAGAGACAGGTTGATAACTGGGTCAGAGAAGAGACAGGTTAATAACTGAGTCAGAGAAGAGACAGGTTGATAACCGAGTCAGAGAAGAGACAGGTTGATAACTGAGTCAGAGAAGAGACAGGTTAATAACTGAGTCAGAGAAGAGACAGGTTGATAACTGGGTCAGAGAAGAGACAGGTTAATAACTGAGTCAGAGAAGAGACAGGTTGATAACCGAGTCAGAGAAGAGACAGGTTGATAACTGAGTCAGAGAAGAGACAGGTTGATAACTGAGTCAGAGAAGAGACAGGTTGATAACTGGGTCAGAGAAGAGACAGGTTAATAACTGAGTCAGAGAAGAGACAGGTTGATAACCGAGTCAGAGAAGAGACAGGTTGATAACTGAGTCAGAGAAGAGACAGGTTAATAACTGAGTCAGAGAAGAGACAGGTTGATAACTGGGTCAGAGAAGAGACAGGTTAATAACTGAGTCAGAGAAGAGACAGGTTGATAACCGAGTCAGAGAAGAGACAGGTTGATAACTGAGTCAGAGAAGAGACAGGTTAATAACTGAGTCAGAGAAGAGACAGGTTGATAACCGAGTCAGAGAAGAGACAGGTTAATAACTGAGTCAGAGAAGAGACAGGTTGATAACCGAGTCAGAGAAGAGACAGGTTGATAACTGGGTCAGAGAAGAGACAGGTTGATAACCGAGTCAGAGAAGAGACAGGTTAATAACAAGTTTAGCAATGATTATGTTCTATATTTAATAATTACTTGTCAGTCTTTACACAAGAAGATTTAAAAATGTTACCCCAGAAATTGACAATTATTCAGCTCCTGAAGAAAATAAATTAATATTAGTCACAAGGGAAATTATTATCAAACACGTAGATAAACTGAAGCAAAATGAGTCTCCGGTGCCGAGGAATTGTTTACAAGGGAAGTCAAGGAATGCAAGTTGGAACTTAGTCATTAACGAGCGTGTTTAATGTGTCTGTGCAAACTGGTGTTGTCAGAGGTGCAGAAAATGGCTTATGTAATTCCTATATTCAAATTAGGGGATAAATCCATTCCGTCAAATTACCGTCCAATAAGCCTGTCTATAGTAGGCAAATTATTGGAATCAATTATAGCTGGTGTTATTAGAAGTCACCTTGAAGAGCATAATTTGATTAATGAATCTCAGCATGGGTTCACGAGAGGTCGTTCCTGCCTGACACATTTACTGACGTTCCTCAATATAACATTTGAGGCAGTAGATATATGATCAAGAATATGAGATTGTTTATATATTAAATATTATTTAGATTTCAGTAAAGCCTTTGATAGAGAACCTGGCAAGAGACTCTTAAGAAAAGTGGCAGCTCATGGTATAGGAGGTAAAGTTTTAGCAATAGAAAGCAGAGAGTTTCCATTAATGGGGTCAAATCTGAATGGGGATTAGTTACTAGTGGCGTTCCACAAGGATCAGTTTTAGGCCCTCTCTTGTTCATAATATACATTAATGACCTTGATGAAGGGATTACGAATGACATGAGTAAGTTTGTTGATGATACAAAGATAGGCCGTATAATTCACTCTGAGGAGGATATCAATGAACTCCAAGACGATTTGAACAAATTAATGTCTTGGTCTGAAAAATGGCAGACGTTCAATGTGGATAAGTGTAAGGTACTTGCTCTTGGTAATGAAAATAACCCTCGAAGTTATAATCTAGGTGAAGTAGAGCTTGATCATACAGAATGTGAAAAAGACTTGGGAGTCATGGTAAGCAGAAATCTAAAGCCAAGACAGCAGTGCCTTAGTGTGCGCAACAAGGCCAACAGATTACTTGGATTTATCTCAAGAAGTATAAGTAACAGAAGTCCAAAAGTTATTTTACAGCTCTATACATCACTAGTGAGGCCTCATTTAGACTATGGTGCTCAGTTTTGGTCCCCTTACTACAGGATGGACATAGACTCATTAGAGAACATACAGAGAAGAATGACTAAAATGATTTACTGTGTAAGAAATCTTTCGGATGAAGACAGAGTTACAGCCATGAGTTTTCACTCACTGGAGAGACGTAGAATGAGGGGAGATATCATCGAAGTGAATAATAGGCATGAACAAAGGTGATATTAACAAAATACTGAGAATATCGACTGAGGTAAGAACCAGAAATAATGGATTTAAGTTAGATAAATTTAGATTTAAAAAGGACATGGGTAATACTGGTTTTTAAAGAGTTGTGGATGCGTGGAACAGTATTCCGAGTAGTGTGATCGAGGCTAGGACACTGGGTGGCTTTAAGAAGACACTGGACAAATATATGAGTGGGAAGGGCTGGGTTTGATTGGTGCCGTGGGTACGGGAGTAAATTTTTGGGTAGCTCTGGGTAGTGGTGGTTTTGATAAGAATCTGCCTCATGTGGGCCAGTAGGCTTTCTGCAGTGTTCCTCTATTATTATTATGCAAGATCCTGCTTAGTAAGGACCAGTAGGCCTCCTGCAGTGCTCTTAATCTCTTCTATTCTTATGAGACCTCGTGCAACACTTGGGAGTCTTTACTGT
Organism: Cherax quadricarinatus; assembly: GCF_026875155.1. NCBI lineage: Eukaryota > Metazoa > Arthropoda > Malacostraca > Decapoda > Parastacidae > Cherax > Cherax quadricarinatus. The sequence continues at coordinate 7,515,886 of NC_069496.1, forward strand.
AGAACGTTTCTTCAGTCAGTGGCGTCTTCAGTCCAGTAATGAGAAGAATAGTTGAAGGTGAAAATAAGTTTGAGGTGATCATTCCCTCACCCTCAGCGAGGCTGTCAACTTTACACCTGGGGTGGTACTGGGGTTATCACACCTGGGGTGGTACTGGAGTTATCACACCTGGGGTGGTACTGGGGTTATCACACCTGGGGTGGTACTGGGGTTATCACACCTGGGGTGGTACTGGAGTTATCACACCTGGGGTGGTACTGGGGTTATCACACCTGGGGTGGTACTGGGGTTATCACACCTGGGGTTGTGTAGTTCAGCTGGGCTTGTGAGGTCTCTGGGGAGACCTAATTTAACCAATTATATGGTCACACCTTGCCTTGGCAAACGTCTGTAGCCACACCCACGTCTGAGGTCTTTTGTTCTTGACGGCGTCAGACCTAGGCGTCAGGTCGTACACGTGGTTGTGGAGGGCGCTTGGACCACCATAAAAGCCCAAGGAAGAGCATGATCAGGAGATTCGGGCAGAGCTCTGGCCTGGGAGCAGAGCTGAGCTGGAGAGTCTCGGGAGGAGATACTGTTGGAGACATTGGGCAGAGTACTGGCTTGGCGCAGTACTCGTGCTGTGTAGGTCTTGGGACCTGTGGCTTAGTTCCTGTAGTGAACTGTCCTCTGAACTATATTGTAAGTTATATTCATTTTGGTCAAGTTGATTGTGTTCCCTGTCTCACTGCTTATGTGTACCATCCCATTTATCTAAACCAATGATGTTCTCCTGTTCCCAAATATATTATTGTACAAGGACTTAATAATAAACTGTGTTTGAGTAGAATAGTAACATTGACTGTCCCCGTTATTTTCTCCATTTATTTATGTTTAGTTAAAGTAGTGAGAGGGTGAGTAGTGTGGAGTGGTGGGTAGAGTAATGAGAGGTGAAGTTGTAGTCACCAGTGACCTCACATTACCTACCTACCTCCACACTCATCCCTCCTAGCACATTACCTACCTCCGCATACCTCACTCCTACCACCTCGCCTGTTCCCTACCTACTGACTCCCTCCGCTTACCCCCATATTCCCCCAATCATCACCCACCCCCCTACATGACAGGGTGGTACTGGGTTATCACACCTGGGGTGGTACTGGGGTTATCACACCTGGGGTGGTACTGTGTACACTATGTACAATTTGTGTACACTACACACAGTGTACACTATGTACAGCGTGTGTACACTGTACAATTTGTGTACACTACACACAGTGTACACTATGTACAGTGGTACTGGGGTTATCACACCTGGGGTGGTACTGGGGTTATCACACCTGGGGTGGTACTGGGGTTATCACACCTGGGGTGGTACTGGGGTTATCACACCTGGGGTGGTACTGGGGTTATCACACCTGGGGTGGTACTGGAGTTATCACACCTGGGGTGGTACTGGGGTTATCACACCTGGGGTGGTACTGGAGTTATCACACCTGGGGTGGTACTGGGGTTATCAAACCTGGGGTGGTACTGGGGTTATCACACCTGGGGTGGTACTGGGGTTATCACACCCGGGGTAGTACTGGAGTTATCACACCTGGGGTGGTACTGGAGTTATCACACCTGGGGTGGTACTGGGGTTACCACACCTGGGGTGGTACTGGGGTTATCACACCTGGGGTGGTACTGGGGTTACCACACCTGGGGTGGTACTGGGGTTATCACACCTGGGGTGGTACTGGGGTTATCACACCTGGGGTGGTACTGGGGTTATCACACCCGGGGTAGTACTGGAGTTATCACACCTGGGTGTTGGTACTGAGGGTTATCACACCTGGGGTGGTACTGGGGGTTGGGTTATCCACACCTGGGGTGTACTGGGGTTATCACACCTGGGGGTGGTACTGGGGTTATCACACCTGGGGTGGTACTGGGGTTATCACACCCGGGGTAGTACTGGAGTTATCACACCTGGGGTGGTACTGGGGTTATCACACCTGGGGTGGTACTGGGGTTATCACACCTGGGGTGGTACTGGGGTTATCACACCCGGGGTGGTACTGGAGTTATCACACCCGGGGTAGTACTGGAGTTATCACACCTGGGGTGGTACTGGGGTTATCACACCTGGGGTGGTACTGGAGTTATCACACCTGGGGTGGTACTGGGATTATCACACCTGGGGTGGTACTGGAGTTATCACACCTGGGTGGTACTGGGTTATCACACCTGGGGTGGTACTGGGGTTATCACACCTGGGGTGGTACTGGGGTTATCACACCTGGGGTGGTACTGGGGTTATCACACCTGGGGTTGGTACTGGGGTTATCACACCTGGGGTGGTACTGGGTTATCACACCTGGGGTGGTACTGGAGTTATCACACCTGGGGTGGTACTGGGTTATCACACCTGGGGTGGTACTGGGGTTATCACACCTGGGTGGTACTGGGGTTATCACACCTGGGGTGGTACTGGGGTTATCACACCTGGGGTGGTACTGGGGTTATCACACCTGGGGTGGTACTGGGGTTATCACACCTGGGGTGGTACTGGGGTTATCACACCTGGGGTGGTACTGGGTTATCACACCTGGGGTGGTACTGGGGTTATCACACCTGGGGTGGTACTGGGGTTATCACACCTGGGGTGGTACTGGGTTATCACACCTGGGGTGGGTACTGGGGTTATCACACCTGGGGTGGTACTGGGTTATCACACCTGGGGTGTACTGGGTTATCACACTGGGTGGTACTGGGTTATCACACCTGGGGTGGTACTGGAGTTATCACACCTGGGGTGGTACTGGGGTTATCACACCTGGGTGGTACTGGGTTATCACACCTGGGGTGGTACTGGGGTTATCACACCTGGGGTGGTACTGGAGTTATCACACCTGGGGTGGTACTGGGGTTATCACACCTGGGGTGGTACTGGGGTTATCACACCTGGGGTGGTACTGGGGTTATCACACCTGGGGTGGTACTGGAGGTTATCACACCTGGGGTGGTACGTGGTGGGTTATCACACCTGGGGTGGTACTGGGGTTATCACACCTGGGGTGGTACTGGGGTTATCACACCTGGGGTGGTACTGGGTTATCACACCTGGGGTGGTACTGGGGTTATCACACCT
>NC_069496.1:7524000-7584000 GCF_026875155.1 Cherax quadricarinatus
AGACAGCAGAGGCAGCAGGGGACAGCAGAGGCAGCAGAGGCAGCAGAGACAGCAGAGGCAGCAGAGGCAGCAGAGACAGCAGAGACAGCAGAGGCAGCAGAGACAGCAGAGAAGCAGAGGCAGCAGGGGACAGCAGAGACAGCAGAGGCAGCAGAGGCAGCAGAGGCAGTAATGATATAAAGACGGGGTTTATTCAGTCCCTCCCTGACTTTATCAAGTCAAACAGATATCACTGGGCAAAGAGTATATGAGTATATATGTGGAGTCAGGTGGAGAATGTTGGGTAGGCTGGATTTGAGATGACCTGCCGGGAGGGGCGAGAATGTTAGATCTCTTTGTGACCTGATTAAAACCCACTGCGTGGCCAAAACGTTGTTAATAAAGGATCGAATTGTACTGAATCTGAGTTCATTTTCCCATCTTGTGGGTATTTTATGCCCTCCACCTCCACGATATCAACACAGACGGTGGAAGCATCATCCGGATGCCGCCTTCAGAGTGGGACGTTATACAAGTGATATCGATGCCTCAATGAACGGTTTCACTGTATAACTATGAGAAGGTTAGTGTAGTTGCATTAGTCTGGCCAGATCAATGACTTGTATCTCCCGTCGGTCCAAGGTCAAGTACCCCTGCTGACTTCCACAGTAAAAACTGAAAGGAAATCCCCCCTTGAGGCAGTAATATTGTAAAGAATAGTCTCGTTAAGGTCTCGTATGAGGCCTTGTGTTAGTGAGACCCTCGTAGTAACTAAACTTAGTACTGATGTATAGATGAACTTAGTTATACAGTGGTAACACCAGCAGTGTTGCTACACTATTCTATATGTATTACACAGGGGTAAACACCAGCAGTGTTGCTACACTATTCTATATGATAGTTACACAGTGGGAACACCAGCAGTGTTGCTGCATTTATTCTATTGATAGTTACACAGTGGGAACACAGCAGTGTTGCTACACTATTCTATATGATAGTTACACAGTGGTAACCCAGCAGTGTTGCTACACTATTCTATATGTAGTTACACAGTGGAACACCAACAGTGTTGCTACACTATTCTATATGATAGTTACACAGTGGTAACACCAGCAGTGTTGCTACACTATTCTATATGATAGTTACACGTGGTAACCCAACAGTGTGTTGCAACCATTTCTATATGATAGTTACACAAGTGGTAACACCAGCAGTGTTGCTACACTATTCTATATGATAGTTACACAGTGGTAACACCAGCAGTGTTGCTACACTATTCTATATGATAGTTACACAGTGGTAACACCAGCAGTGTTGCTACACTATTCTATATGATAGTTACACAGTGGTAACACCAGCAGTGTTGCTACACTATTCTATATGATAGTTACACAGTGGGAACACCAGCAGTGTTGCTACACTATTCTATATGATAGTTACACAGTGGGAACACCAGCAGTGTCAGAGCTGGCAGACTTTAGCAGAGTCAGAGCTGGCAGACTTTAGCAGAGTCAGAGCTGGCAGACTTTAGCAGAGTCAGAGCTGGCAGACTTTAGCAGAGTCAGAGCTGGCAGACTTTAGCAGTGTCAGAGCTGGCAGACTTTAGCAGAGTCAGAGCTGGCAGACTTTAGCAGTGTCAGAGCTGGCAGACTTTAGCAGTGTCAGAGCTGGCAGACTTTAGCAGTGTCAGAGCTGGCAGACTCACTCAGAGGAGAGTTAGTACAAGCCATGACAAGCCATTTCGTTCCACTGGCTTGCTACCTTCAGTACAGGCTTGACATGGCTTGCTACCTTCAGTACAGGCTTGACATGGCTTGCTACCTTCAGTACAGGCTTGACATGGCTTGCTACCTTCAGTACAGGCTTGACATGGCTTGCTACTTTAAGTACAGGCTTGACATGGCTTGCTACCTTCAGTACAGGCTTGACATGGCTTGCTACCTTCAGTACAGGCTTGACATGGCTTGCTACCTTCAGTACAGGCTTGACATGGCTTGCTACCTATAGTACAGGATTGACATGGCTTGCTACCTTCAGTACAGGATTGACATGGCTTGTTACCTTCAGTACAGGCTTGACATGGCTTGCTACCTTCAGTACAGGATTGACATGGCTTGCTACCTTCAGTACAGGATTGACATGGCTTGCTACCTTCAGTACAGGCTTGACATGGCTTGCTACCTTCAGTACATGCTTGACCTGGCTTGCTACCTTCAGTACAGGATTGACATGGCTTGCTACCTTCAGTACAGGATTGACATGGCTTGCTACCTTCAGTACAACCTTGAGACTTGGAGAAAGCTTGATGTGCAAGCTTGATGTGCAAGCTTGATGTGCAAGCTTGATCTTTGTTATGTGAGCTTGTAGAAGCCTCTAGCAGAAGCTTTGCTGTACTTGGGTTAATATCTGTGTTGCAGGGAACGACGCTATTATTGGTAATACCGAGTTATAGGGAAGTGTTGTGCCAGAGTCGACTCCAGCCTAACATAACACCTGGAGATTGTCAGGGAACTGTAGTAGTAGTGTAGTAGTTGTAGTGTAGTAGTTGTAGTAATGTAGTAGTTGTAGTAGTTGTAGTAGTGTAGTAGTTGTAGTAGTGTAGTAGTTGTAGTAGTTGTAGTGGTAGTAGTAGTTGTAGCAGTAGTTGTAGTAGTTGTACTAGTTGTAGTTGTAGTAGTATAGTTGTAGTAGTGTAGTAGTAGTATAGTAGTAGTAGTAGTAGTTTAGTTATGTAGTATTGTTGTAGTAGTATATTGAGTAGTTGTAGTAGTAGTTGTAGTAGTAGTAGTATTGTAGTAGTGTAGTAGTAGTTTAGTAGTAGTAGCAGTAGTAGTATATAGTAGTATTGTAGTAGTTGTAGTAGTATAGTAGTTGTAGTAGTCGAAGTTGTAGTAGTGGTAGTAGTTGTAGTAGTATATTTAGTATAGTAGTATTTTGTAGTAAGTATAGTATAGTAGTAGTTGTAGTAGTAGTATGTTGTAGTAGTAGCAGTAGTATGCAGTAGTAGTGTAGTAAAACAAAAAAGTAGTTAGTAGTAGAGTAAAGTTGTAGTAGTGAAGCTAGTTGTAGTAGTAGTGTAGTATAGTATTGTAGTTGTAGTATAGTATAGTAGTATGTGTAGTAATTTGGAGTATAGAGTGTATAGTTTTTGTAGAGTTAGTAGTTGTAGTAGCGTAGTATAAGTTGTAGTAGTATATAGTAGTAGGTAGTTGTGAGTAGCAGTAGTAGTTGTAAGTAGGTGGTATAGTATTGTAGTATGTAGTAGTAGTAGTAGCAATAGTAGTTGTTTAGTAGTGTATAGTTGTAGTAGTAGTACAGTAGTAGTGTAGTATTGTAGTAAGTAGTTGTAGTAGTATAGTTGTATAGTAGTAGTGTAGTAGTGAGTTGTAAGTAAGTGTAGTAAGTTGTAGTAGAAGTGTAATTATTAGTAGTAGTAGTAGTAGTAGTTTGTAGGTGTAGTTATTGTAAGTTGTAGTATAGTAAGTAGTATAGTAGTAGTATTGTTTTAGTTGTATAGTGTAGTAGTTGTAGTAGAGTGTAGTAGTTTGTAGAAGTAGTAGTGTAGTAATAGTAGTATATTGTTGTAGGTGTAGGTATAGTAGTTTGTAGTAGGTAGTCGTTGTAGTATTGTAGTTTGTAGTAGTAGTGTAGTCGTGTAGTAGTGTAGTAGTGTATGTAGAAAGTAGAAGTAATATAGTAGTATAGTAGTAGTAGTAAGTAGTAGTTGTATGTTGTAGTAGTAGTTGTAGTAGTGTAGTTGTGTAGTAGTAGTGTAGTAGTTTTTTTGTAGTAGTTAGTTGTAGTAGTATAGTAGTAGTTGTAGTAGTATAGTTGTAGTATGTATTAGTTGTAATAGTGGTAGTTTTAGTAGTAGTATAGTAGTATAGTATAGTAGTTTTAGTAGATTGTATAGTATAGTGTAATAGAAGTTGTGTTAGTAGTGTAGTAATAGTATAGTAGTAAGTTTTTTAGTAGTTGTTAGTAGTGGTAGTTGTTGTAGGAGTAGTATGTGTAAAGTAGTTGTAAAAGTAGTAGTCGGTAGTAGTTGTAGAGTATATTAGTAGTGTAAGTAGTTTAGTAGTAGGTAGTAATTAGTAGTTGTAGTAGTTGTATGTAGAGTAGTAGTAGTGTAGTAGTTTAGTAGTAGTATTTGTAGTAGTTGTAGTATTTGTGTAGTGTAGAATAGTAGTAGTGAAAAGTAGTTGAGTATCTAGTAAGTAGTAGTAGTTGTAGAAAGTATAGTAGTATTTTGTAGTATGTTGAGTTGTAGTAGTATTAGAAGAAATTTGTAGTAGAGTAGTGATTGATGTAGAAATATAGTTGTAGTAAATAAAAAGTAGTAGTTATATAGTATGAAATAGTAGTAGTTGAGTATATATAGAGTTTAGTAGTAGTAGTGTAGTAGTTGTATATAGAAAGTTGTAGTAATAGTAGTAGTAGTAGTAGTTGTATAGAAAGTAGTGAATAGTAGTTGTAGTAGTAGTTGTATTATATAGAAAGTGTAGTAATAGTAGTAGTTGTAGTAGTAGTTGTATAGAGTAGTTGTAGTAGTAGTATAGTAGTTGTAGTAGTATATGTAGTAGTGAGTATATATTGTAGTAATAGTAGAGAAATGTATGTAGAGTAGTGTATAGTAGTAGTTTATAGTAGTGGTGGTGGTGGGGGTAGTAGCAGAATATTAGAGTATTAGAAAGTACGTTGTACAGCAGTATAATGAGCAAAAAGTAGTTAGTTTTAGTATTGTAATCAACACAGCAACAGGTTAATTGTCAACAAGTCAGAGTACCTCGCATTTAGGGGACCTTAATACTGTTAAGGTGAACCCCAGGTTCTTGTTGTTCTTGTTTTTCTTGTTCTGTTGTCTTTTGTTCTTGTTCTTGTTGTTCTGTTGTTCTGTTCTTGTTGTCTTGTTCTGTTGTCTTAATAAGGGAATAAATAACTTACACGTCCAAGCTTGACCTCCAAGCTTGACCTTCAACCTTGACCTCCAAGCTTGACCTTCAACCTTGACCTCCAAGCTTGACCTTCAACCTTGACCTCCAAGCCTGACCTTAAACCTTGACCTCCAACTTGACCTTCAACCTTGACCTCCAAGCTTGACCTTCAACCTTGACCTCCAAGTTTGACCTTAACCTTGACCTCCAAGCTTGACCTTCAACCTTGACCTCCAAGCTTGACCCCCAAGCTGACCTTCAACCTTGACTCCAAGCTTGACCTCCAACTTGACCTTCAACCTTGACCTCCAAGCTTGACCTTCAACCTTGACCTCCAAGCTTGACCTTCAACCATGACCTCCAAGCTTGACCTTCAACCTTGACCTCCAAGCTTGACCTTCAACCATGACCTCCAAGCTTGACCTTCAACCTTGACCCCAAGCTTGCCCTCCAAGCTTGCCCTTCAACCTTGACCTCCAAGCTGACCTTCAACCTTGACCTCCAAGTTTGCCCTTTTCAACTGACCCAAGCTTGACCTTCAACCTTGACCCCAAGCTTGACCTTCAACCTTGACCCCAAGCTTGACCTTCAACCTTGACCTCCAAGCTTGACCTCCAAGCTTCCCCTTCAACCTTACCTCCAATTTGCCCTTTCACCTGACCCCAAAGCTTACCTCCAAGTTTAACCTTCCCCCCTTGACCTCCAATTTGACCTTCAACCTTACCCCAACTTGACCCCCAAACTTGACCTTCAACCTTGACCTCCAACTTGACCTTCAACCCTGACCCCAAGCTTGATTTCAACCTGACCTCCAATTTGACCTTCAATTTTTCCCTCCAAGTTTGACCTTCACCCTTGACCTCCAAGTTTGACCTTCATCCTTGACCCCCAAAGCTTGACCTCCAAGCTTCCTTCATCCTTGCCCTCCAAGCTTGACCTTAAACCTTGACCTCCAAGTTTGCCCTTCACCCTTGACCTCCAAGTTTGACCTTCTCCTTGACCTCCAACTTGACCTTTCAACCTTTTGAGGTAAAGGGTTTTGGAGATAACAACATGGTAGAAACAGTAGAGTATAACAACAGTAGTAGTATAACAACATATATAACAGTAATAACATATAACAACAGAAAAACATTTAACAACAATAGTAGTAACAGTAGTATAACAACAGAAATAACAGTAGAAACAACATAATAACATCAGTATAAAAAACAGTAGTAGTAAAACACTAATAACATATAAAATAATAAAAACATTAAAAAAACGTATAAACATATATAACAACATAAAACATAGAAAACAACAGTAGTAACAACAGTAGCATAACAACAAGTATAGTAAAAGTAGTATATAACAACTTAGTATAGTAACATAGTATAAAACAACAGTAGTATAAAACAGTAGAAAAGAGAACAACAGTAATAACAACATAGTAACAACAACGAAACAGGTTAACTCACAATCACAATACCTCTCATCTTTTACAAAATTATTACTTTTCACTCTTATAATTAAAAATCCTATTTTTAAATTATATATATATATATAAATATTATATATATATATAAAATTTTATATATATATATAATATAAATTATTAAATATATAATAAAAATTTTTTCTCTGTGTTAAATAATTCAATACAAAAATTTATTTTTTGTTCGCATTCTGCCTCAAAATATGAGAAAAAATAAAAAAAAATCTTAAACTGTAAAATTTAGGAATAACACTGATAGATGGATGAATAGACTGTCTGGGAAATCATCGTAAGCTCGATAGATGGATGGAATAGACTTTTCTAGTTGAAATAGACTTTCATTGAAATAGACTTTCAAGTTGAAATAGATTTTTCTGGGTAATCTATCTGAAATGGTACTGAAATAGATGGTTTGAATACCCCTGTGTAAGAAATCTATAATACAACCTGGCTTTAAAACAAAAAAAGGGCCGGCGTTTTACGAGCCTAACTCTTACTTAAAACACGGGTTGGGGTTTAAGGGGAGGGCTTGTCAGGCAAAAACGAAGGGCTTGTCAGCAAAAACTCGGGGCTTGTCAGGCAAAAACCCAAGACTTGTCAGGCAACAAACAAGCTTTCAGGCAACAACGCAAACTTGTCAGGCAACAACACAAGGCTTTCAGGCAACCACAAGGTTTGTCAGGCAACAACGCAAGGCTTGTCGGGAAAAAAGGGCAAGGCTTGCGGGCAACATCGCAGGGCTTTCGGAAAAAACCCAAAGGGCTTGTCAGGCAACTTTGTGATGATCCAGCGGGGCTTGTAGTCTCGGGGGAACCCAAATTTTTAAAAAATTTAAGGGCACACCTTCCCCTTGGCAAACGCTTAGCCACCCCACCTGGGGTTTTTGTTCTTGACCCTCAACCTAGGCGCAGGTCGAAACACGGGGTTGTGGAGGGTGTTTGGACCACCTAAAACCCAAAAAAGAGCAACAGAGATTCGAGCGGAGCGCGCTGGGAGCAGAGCTCCTGACAGAGTTCACGAGCTGCTGGGGGGAGCAGAGCTCCTGACAAGACTTCGAGCGGGCTCTGCTGGGTGCAGACTCCTGAGAAAGGACTTCGAGCGGAGCTCGCTGGGGTTTCGGGGCTCCTGAGCAAGACTTCGACGAGCTGCTGCGGGATGCAGGGCTCCGACAGAATTTTCGAGGGGGAGCTGCGTGGAGCAAGCTCCTAGCAAACTTCGAGCGAGCTGCTGCTGGGGTGGGGGCTCCTGACAGAGGCTCGGGAGAAGGCGCTGAAGTCTCGGAGGAAAACTTTTGGAGACTTGGGCAGATACTGCTTGGCGAATACTCGTGCTTGTAGGCTTGGGACCTGTGCTTATTTCCTTGGTGAACTGTCCTCTAAACTATTTTGAAATTATATTTTTTTGGAAAGTTATTGGTTCCCTGTCTCACTGTTTATACATACCATCCCATTTTTCTAAACCACAATAATTTCGTTCCCCAAAATATTATTGTAAAAGACTTAATAATAAACGTTTGAGTAAATAGTAAAATTTTACTTCCCCCTTTTTTTTTTTCTTATATTTTTTTATGTTTTTATATAGTGAAAAATGAGAGGGATATTTTGTGATATTTAGAGTTAATGAGAGTTCGGGTGGCACCACTGACCTGCATTACCTACCTACCTCCGCTAACATCTCACTCCTAACCCTCGCCGCCTCTCCCCCCCTACATAATCCCTTTCCCCATATTTCCCCCTTTTATCCTATTCATCATTACCCCCCTACATGACATGGTGTCTAAACGGTGGTGGTTCTTTTTATTTTTAAGTAGGAACCAGTCCCCTGCCTTATTTTTTACTGCTCGTTATACTTTTTGTTTGCACCATTTCTACCACTTTTTTTTTCTTGGTGTGTAAAATCTAAAAGTGAATATCTGTATGATATTTTAATCCTAGTGACCTTAACTGTCCTTTTTTACGGTGGGGGCAAATAATTGTTTTGGGGGAATATTTTTTTTGGTGGAGTTGGTTGTTGGTTTAGATAAAGGGGAGAAATCATATTTGGGGGAGACTTTTGGGGAAGCAATTACTGGGCCAAATTGAATATTACAGAGGGAAAGAAATCACCCACCCCCCTTTGGGAAAACTTACCCCCAAATATCACCCCTTGAGATTGCCTATGAAATTTCTGCCACCTATGTGCCCAGCACCCACTGATTGCCCAGTCACCCAGCTGATGTGCCCATCACCCAGCTATGGCCCCAAGTTATTGCCCCTGGCTGTCACAATTGTATGGGTGTCTGCGCATCACCCAGCCTCTGTACCATCACCCCGGACCGCACCTTTTTGACCTAAGTGCCTCACCTCAAACCTCCAGCAACTGACCATAGCCTGCTACTGCTGATGTCGGGTCTGGAGCTGCTAATGCGTACCGTGCTGCGAGCTGGGGGCCGTCTGAAGCGTACCGTGCGCGATGCGGGGCCCTGCTGTGTGCTGCTGTGATTTTGAGATGCTGCGGCCGTTTGATGTTTTGAAAGCTGCGGCCCGGCTGTGATCAGACCGTGCTGCGATGCTGACTTTGCCATCTGTGGGCCCGGGGTGGTGCTGTTACGGCCGTGCTTTGATAGGAATGCGTGGGCCTGCTGTGATGCGCAATGCTGCCTAGCTCAGGAGAGGCGGGGATGCTGCATGGTGTTGAGGGATTCGGCTGGTGTGCCAGGGGGAGAATCTACATAAGGGGCTGCCACCTCGAGAAGTGGGAAAGGGCGTGACCGCGGGGATGGACTCCACTGCTGGGGCCAACCGCTTTCAAGGGGTGTATGGAGGTTGTCCGCCTCTGGTCGAAACCTTTAAAAACCGGTATGCGGGGAAGCCCTGCCAGCCATGAGAGACAATTAAGAGTGTGAATGTCCCCGCCTACTTTGACTGTCAGAAGTGTTGGTTCCCGTGTGAAATAAGGTGCCTTGATAGGGCCCCCGTATTTTGGCCGCTTTTTTTTGAGCCATGAATCCATATGGCATAGATAAGGGAGGGTCTTAGCTGCGATGCCCCCTGTCTCGATTTTCAGATTTGTAGTGTGATTTGAATGTGCCGAAAAGCGTTTTGGTGGTCGTGAAGGGTCCAGTTGCGTTACTTGAAAGAATGTAACCCTTGAGCATTTTCCACGCCAAGAAGCCTAGGAGGTTTGGCCCAAGGGGTTAACATGCGAGGGTGCTAGCTTTGGCTAGTGTTTTAGTAAAGGGGGAAAGGCACGGGGAGCCCGATATTTATTTTTAAAGGGGAAAATGAGGGAAAGGAGGCTTTGCCCAGAGAGCAATTTTTTATGCGGGCCCAAAACTCCGGGGTGTATATTACGCTCCCTTTGGTAGATGAAAAGGTTGAGGGAAAATATATGTATGGAAAATTTGTATTATGTATAATTTTGCTTTGTATTTAATAGTTTTAAAGGGGGTTAGGTTTAAAAATGCTAAAACTTGGGAAAAATTTGTCCTGTTCCAGAAAAATTTTAAATGGGGGGAAAGGGGGATGTGATTACTTAGCTGGGTTTGGGGAGGCCGGGGAACCAAATTTAAACCCCTTTTTATTTGGTCACACCTTCCCCTTGGGCAAACTCTGTAGCCACGCCCACGTCTGAGGTGTTTTTTTCTTGAGGGCTCAGCCCCTAGGCTCAGGTTGTACACGGGGTTGGGGAGGGTGCTTGGACCACCATAAAAGCCCAAGGAACACTGGTAGGGGATTCGGCGGAGCTGTTGCTGTGTGCAGAGCTCGGGGACAGAGAGACTTCGAGGGGGCTGTTGCTGGGGTGCGGGGCTGGGGGAAAAACCCGGGGAAGTCTCTGGAGGAGACTGTTGGAGACATTGGGCAAGTACTGGTTTGGCGCGTCCGTGCTGTGAGGTTTTGGGACCTTGGCTTATTTTTCCTGTAGTGAACTGTCTCTGTCTATATTGAAAAGTTATATTCATTTTGGTAAGTTGATTGTGTTCCCTGTCCCCCGCTTATACATACATCCATTTATTAAATAAATGTGTTTCCTTTCCCAAATTTTATTGTCAAGGGACTTAATAAAAAAACGTGTTTGAGTAGAATGAAATTTTTAAACTGCCCCCCGTTTTTTTATTCTTATTTCCATTTTTTTGTTTAGTTAAAGAGGAGGGGGTGAGTAGTGTGAGTGGGGGGTAGATAATGATAGGTGAGTTGTAGCCCACCAGTGACCTACCTCCCACCGCCCCCGCACCTCCCCCCCACTCCCCTCGCCTGTCCCCCTACCTACTGACTCCCTCCCTTACCCCCATATTCCCCCCAATCATACCCCCCTACATGACAATAGAACCGGCAAGTAACGAGCCACAAGCGATAATTACGTGTTAGACAATCAAGCTTGAACTAGAGACTAAATGTTACAAAAAAACCTAACAACAGGTAACTAAGGCAAATAATAAAATAAGGGAAATAAAATTTACGATTTAGTATTATCGCAAAACAAGCAATACAAAAAATGAAAGGTAATAATTTATAATATAAATTTTAAAAAATAAAAATTTTTATATTTTTATATATATAATTAATATTATATATATATTTATATTTTAAATTTTATAAATATTAACATGGAAAAAAAACCTTGGGAATAAATACCGACAAGTTGGTTTTGAAAGCACGAAAACAAAAAAACATAAAATATTTTTAGAAAAGTTTTGGGGCCTGGGACCTTGATCAAGGTCCCCCGGCCGAAACTTTTTTTAATAAAAAATGTTTTGGTTTGCTACGTGCATATAATAATTTTAAACTTGCAACCCCCTTCAGGGGGGTTTCAAAACAACGCAAGAAAAGGGTTGTCAGGAAAAACCAAAATTGTCAGGAAAAATGGGGCAGTGAAAACCCTTTGGGCTGTATAACTTCGGTACGCCATAACCTTGGGACGTGATATTTTGGGGACTGTCATAACCTTTGGGACGGATATCCTTTGGGACTGTCATAACCTTGGGACGTGATACCTTGACTGTATAACCCTTTGGGACCATAACTTCGGTTCCCATAACCTTGGAGTGTATCCTTGGTACGTCATAACCTTGGGACAGTGATATCCTTTTTAGTATCTTGGTTTCAGTGATATCCTTGGTACGTCATACCTTGGTACAGTGATAACCTTTGGGACATGTATCCCTTTGGGACTGTCATAACCTGGTACAGTGTTTCCTTGGGACTGCCTAACCCTTGGTACGTGATATCCTTGGACTTTATAACCTGGTATGTGATAAATTCGGTACGCCATAACCCTTTTACAGTGATATCCCTTTGGGATGTCATAACCTTGGAAGTGATATCCTTGGTATGTATAACCTTTGGGACGGATATCCTTGGACTGTCTAACCTGGTACAGTGATATCCCTTTGGGACTGTCATAACCTTGGTCTGTGATAACTTTGGACTGTCATAACCTTGTCATGATATCCTTGGTACTTTTTATAACCTTGGTCAGTGTATCCTTGTACAGTGATAACCTGGGACTGTGATAACTTCGGATGCCAAACCTTGGTACAGTGAACCTTGGTAGTGAAACCTTTATACAGTGTAACCTGGTACTGTGATAACCTTGGTACTGTGATGACCTTGGTACGTGACAACTTTGGGACTTGCCAAACCCTTTGGGCAGTGATAACCTTGGGACGTGATAACTTGGTAAAAGGGGCCCTGTCCCCCACTGAAGGTTCCCGGACCCTGGGCACCACTGGAGGTCCCACACCGGGTCACCACTGAAGGTCCCCGGGGCCCTGGTCACCACTGAGGGTCCCAAAACCCGGCACCCGAGAGGTCCCAAGACCCCGGTCATCACGGAGGTCCCGACCGGGTCACCACGAGAGGCCCCAGGACCCCGGCACCACTGAGAGTCCCCCGGACCCTGGTTTACCACTGAAATCCCAGGACCGGGTCACCACTTTAGAGGGCCCAGGACCCTGGGGACCAAAAAAGGTCCCAGGACCGTGGTCCCCCATGAGAGGTCCCAGGACCCGGTCACCACTAGAGACCCGGACCGTGGTCACCACGAGAGTCCCAGGACCCTGGTCACCACTGGAGATCCCGGGCCGTGGTCACCACGAGAGGTCCCGCACCCCGTCACCAATGAGAGGTCCCAGGCCCTGGTCACCCCTGAGAGATCCCAGGACCCTGGTCCCACTGAGAGGTCCCCAGGGGCCCTGGTCACCACTGAGGGTCCCAGGACCCGTCACCCCCGAAGGTCCCGGAACCCCGGGGCACCACTGAGAGGCCCAGGCCCTGGTCACCCTAAGGGTCCAGGACCCGGGGCACCATGGAGGTCCCAGGACCCTGGTCACCACTGGAAAGGTCCCAAGGCCCTGGGCCCCACTGAGAGGTCCCGGGGCCCTGGTCACCCTGAGAGGTCCCCGGGCCTGGTCCCTGAGAGATCCCAGACCCTGGCACCCTGAGAGGTCCCGGGGCCGGTCACCCTGGGGGGGTCCCCGGGCCCCTGGTCACCCTGAGAGGTTCCAGGGGCCCTGGTCACCACTGAGAGACCCAGGACCCTTCCCACTGAGAGGTCCCGGCCCTGGTCACCACTGAGAGGGCCCAGGACCGGCACCACTGAGAGGTCCCAGGGCCCCGGGCACCACTGAGAGATCCCAGGACCGGTCCCACTGAGAGGTCCCCGGACCCCCGGGCCCATGAAGGTCCCAGACCCCGGGCACCACTGAGAGGAGGATGTAAATTTTAGAGGTCCCCGGACCCGGTCCCCCCCCCCACCACTGAGGGCCCCCCGGGGCCCCGGTCACCACTGAAGGCCCCCCGGACCCGGTCACCCAAAGGGTGGACCCCTGGGGTCCCAGGGCCTGGGGACCCCTGAGAGGTCCCAACCCTGGCACCAGAGAGGTCCGGACCCTGGTCACCACTGAGAGGTCCCAGGACCCTGGGCACCACTGAGGGCCCCCGGACCCTGGTCACCACTGAGAGGCCCCAGACCCCGGTCACCACTGGAGGTCCCCGGCCCTGGGCACCACTGAGGGTCCCCGGACCCTGGGGCACCACTGAGAGGTCCAGGACCCGGCACCATGAGAGGCCCCGCACCCTGGTCACCACTGAGAGGTCCCGGACCCTGGGCACCACTGAGAGGTCCCAGGCCCGGTCACCCTGAAGGTCCCCGGACCCGGTCACCACTGGAAAGGGCCCCGGGGCCCTGGTCACCCTGAGGGTCCCAGGGCCGGTCACCACTGGAGGTCCCAGGGCCCTGGTCACCACAGAAGGGTTCCAGGACCCTGGTCACCACTGAGAGGTCCCCCGGACCCTGGCACCACTGAGAGGCCCCGGACCCTGGGCACCCTGAAGGTCCGGACCCTGGTCACCATGAGAGATCCCAGGACCCTGGTCACCACTGAGAGGTCCCGGACCCTGGTCCCACGAGAGGCCCCCCGGACCCTGGGTCACCACTGAGAGGTCCCCGGGCCCTGGTCACCACTGAGAGGTCCCCGGGCCCCGGGCCCATGAAGGTCCCAGCACCCTGGACCACTGGAGGTTCCAGGCCTGGGCCCCATGAAGGTCCCAGGACCCGGCACCAGAAGGGGCCAAGGACCCTGGTCACCACTGAAGGTCCCAAAGGCCCTGGGCACCACTGAGAGGTCCCCGGACCCCGGTCACCCCTGAGAGGGGCCCAGGAACCCCGGTCCCACTGAGAGGGCCCAGCACCCTGGTTTTTTCCATGAGAGGTTCCAGGGCCCTGGTCACCATGAGAGGGTTCCAGACCCGGTCACCTGGGGGGGGGGGGCCCCGGAATGGGGGTCCCCCGGGCCCTGGTCACCCTGGAGGGGCCCAGGACCCTGGTTTACCCTGAAGGTCCCAGGACCCCGGCACCATTTAGAGGTTTTCCCGGACCCTGGTCACCCCTGAGAGGTCCAGGACCCTGGTCACCCTGAGAGGTCCCAGGACCCTGGTCACCACTGAGAGGTCCCCGGACCCTGGGCACCACTGGAGGGGCCCCGGACCCTGGTCACCCTGAGAGGTCCCCGACCCCGGTCACCATGAGAGGTCCCGGACCCGGCCCACTGAGAGGTCCCAGGACCCCGGTCACCACTGAAGGTCCCAGGGCCCTGGTCACCATGAGAGGTCCCCGACCCTGGTCACCACTGAGAGGCCCCAGACCCTGGTCCCCACTGAGGGCCCCGGACCCTGGCACCACTGAGAGGTCCCAGGGCCCCGGTCACCACGAGAGGTCCCAACCCTGTCACCACTGAGAGGGCCGGACCCCTGGCCCATGAGAGGTCCCCGGCCCTGGTCCCACTGGAGGTCCCCGGACCCGGTCACCACTGAGAGGGCCCAGGGCCCTGGCACCACTGAAGGGCCCGGGCCCCGGCACCCTGGAGGGCCCAGGACCCTGTCCCACTGAGAGGTCCCGACCCCGGTCACCACTGAAGGGCCAGGACCCGGCCCACGAGAGGTTCCGGCCCTGGTCCCACTGAGAGGTCCCGACCCGGTCACCCCGGAGGTCCCAGGACCTGGTCACCCGAATCCCAGGACCCTGGCACCACTGAGAGGTCCCCGGGCCCCGGTCACCACTGAGAGGCCCGGCCCTGGTCACCATGAGGGGTTCCCCGGCCCTGGGGCACCACTGAGAGGTCCCCGGAACCCCGGGCACCACTGAGAGGTCCGACCTTCACCACTGAGAGGTCCCAGGACCCCTGGTCACCACGGGCCCAGGACCCTGGGCACCACTGAGGGTCCCAGGCCTGGTCACCATGAGAGGTCCCCGGACCCCGGGGCACCACTGAGGTCCCAGACCCCGGTACCATGAGGATCCCAGCACCCTGGGCACCACTGGAATCCCCCACACCCCCGGCCCACGAGAGATCCCAGCACCCCGGGCACCACTGAAGATCCAGCACCTGGGCACCACGGAGGCCCCGCCCCCGGCACCACTGAGAGTCCCCCGACCCTGGCCCTTTAAGATCCCAGCACCCCGGCACCATGAGGTCCGGACCCCGGGCACCACTGGAGTCCCAGACCCTGGGCACCAAGAGAGTCCCCGGACCCTGGTCACCCCTGAGAGGAGGACCCCGGTCACCCCTGGAGGCCCAGGACCCTGGTCACCACGAAGGTCCCCGGACCCTGGTCACCACTGAGGGTCCCAGGACCCTGGTCCCACTGAGAGGCCCAGGGCCCTGGCACCACTGAGAGGCCCGGACCCTGGTCACCATGAGAGGGTCCCAGGGCCCCGGTCCCACTGAGAGGGTTTCCCGGGGCCCTGGTCCCCCATGGGGTCCCAGACCTGGTCCCACTGAACCCAGATGGTCACCACTGAAGGTCCCCGGACCCCCGGTCACCCCTAGAGGTCCCAGGGCCCTGGGCACCACTGAGGTCCCAGGACCCTGGCACCACTGAGGTCCCCGACCCCGGTCACCCCTGAGAGATCCCGCACCCGGGCACCACTGAGAGTCCCAGCACCCTGGTCACCATGAGAGATTCCCCGCACCCGGTCACCATGGAGATCCCAGCACCCTGGCACCACGAAGGTCCCCGACCCTGGCACCACTGAGAGTCCCCCGACCCTGGGGGGGGTTTTGGGGGGCACCCCTGAGATTCCCCGGACCAGGCCCATGAGGTCCCAGGGGCCCCGGTCACCACGAGAGGTCCCCAAACCCCGTCACCACTGAGAGTCCCAGACCCGGTCACCATGAAGTCCCAGCAAAACCCCGGTCCCACTGAGAGATCCCCCCACCCCGGCCCACTGAAGGTCCCAGGGCCCTGGCACCATGAGAGGTCCCCGGACCCTGGTCCCACTGAGAGGGCCCCCGGACCCGGTCACCAAGGGGAGTCCCAGGACCCTGGACCCCCCCGAGAGGCCCGGGGCCCTGGTACCACTGGGGTCCCAGGGCCCGGTCACCACTGAGAGGTCCCGGACTTTTTTGGTAAAACCGGGAAAGTCAAGAACCCTTGGGGTTTTTAAAACCCCTTTTTAAGGGTTTCAGGATTTTAAAAAACCCTTTGGGGGACAGGACTCAATTAAAAACCATTTTTCAGGTTTTTTATTCAAAAGCCCCGGTGTTTTTACATGTTTTATTCATCAATAAAACACCCAGGTGTTTACATGTGTCTTATTTATCATAAAAACACCCCCAGGGTTTACATGTGTTTATTCAAAAAAAGACACCCGGGTTACATGTGTCTTATTCATCATAAAAGACACCCAGGGTTGTCAAAGTTCTTATTCACAATAAAGACACCTAGGTGTTTTACTGGGCTATTTTCAATAAAGACACCCGGGTTTTCATTCTTATTCATCAAAAAAAAGACCCAGGTTTGTTCTGGTCTTATTCATCAATAAAAACAAAATGTTGTACAGTGTCTTATTCATCAAAAAAGACACCAGGTGTTGTAAACGTTTCTTATTCATCAATAAAGACACCTAGGTTTTTTAAAGTTGTCTTTTCATAAAAAAGCACCCAGGGTTGAACAGTGTTTTTCACAATAAAGACCCTGGGGTTGTACAGTGTTTTTTCATCAAAAAAGACACTAGGGGTTTTTACACGTGTCTTATTCATCAAAATCACCCAGGGTTGTACAGGCTTATTCATCAATAAAGACACCTAGGGTTGTACATTTTATTCATCAATAAAAACACCCAGGGTTGTACAGGTCTTTTCATCAATAAAAAACCCAGGTGTTGTACAGGTCTTATTCATCTAAAGACACCGGGGTTTTTACACGTGTCTTATTCACAAAAAGTCACCAGGAGTTGTAATGTGTCTTATCATCAAAAAAGCACCAGGGGTTGTACATGTGTCTTTTTCATCAATAAAGCCCCCCAGGTGTTGTACCAAAGTCTTTTTCTCAATAAAGCACCCAGGGTTTGTCATGTGCTTATTCATAATAAAAACCCCCATGTTGAAAAATGTGCTTATTCATCAATAAAGACACCCCGGGTTTTACTAGTCTTATTTATCAAAAAAAAGACACCAAGGTGTTGTACAGTTCTTATTCATCAATAAAAGACCCAGGTGTTGACATGTGTCTTATTCATCAATAAAGACACCTAGGTGTTTTTTCAGTGTCTTATTCATAATAAGGCACCAGGGGTTGTAAAATTCCCTTTTATCAAAAAAGCACCCAGGGTTTTTTACATGTGTCTTAAAATTAAATAAAGACACCTAGGGGTTTTACGTGCTTATTCATCAAAAAGGCACCCAGGTGTTGTCCTGTTTTTTATCAAAAAAATCACCCCGGGTTGTACAGTTCTTATTCTCAATAAAGACACCTAGTGGTACCTTTTTCTTTTTCATCAATAAAAAACACCAGGGTTTACAGTTCTATTATCAATAAAACACCCGGTTGTCAGTGTTTATTTCATCAATAAAGACACCTGTTGTACATTTTTTTATTTTATCAATAAAGCACCCAGGTTTTTTAAAGTGTCTTATTCATCAAAAAAGACACCCCGGGGTTGAATGTTCTTTTTCATCAAAAAAAGACCCCAGGGGTTTTTACTGGTTTTTATTCATCAATAAAGAACCCAGGTGTTGTACATTGTCTTATTATCAATAAAAGAAACCCCCGGGGTTGTACATGTGTCTTATTCACAATAAAAACCCCCGGGTTGTACAGTGTTTATTTATCAATAAAGAACCCAGGTGTTGTACATGTGTTTATTCATCAAAAAAGACACCCCGGGGTTTTTACATTTTCTTATTCATCAATAAAGACCCCCGGGGGTTGACATGTGTCTTATTCACAAAAGACACCCAGGTGTTGACATTGGGTTTTATTCATCAATAAAGACACCCCGGTGTGTACATGTTCTTATTTCATCAATAAAAGAACCCAGGGTTGTACATGGCTTATTCATCATAAAAACACCCAGTTTTACATGGTCTTTTCATCAATAAAAACACCCGGTTTGTCATGGTCTTATTTATCAAAAAAGACACCCCGGTGTTGTACAGTGCTTTTCTCAATAAAGACCCCAGTGTTGTACATGTTTTATTCATAATAAAGACACCCAGTGTTGTAATGTTTATTCATCAAAAAGACACCCCCGGGGTTGTACATGTGTCTTATTATCAATAAACACCAGGTGTTGTACTGTTTCTTTTCATAAAAAACAAGGGGTTGTACATGTCTTTTTCACAATAAAGCACCCAGGGTTGTCATGGTCTTTTTCACAAAAAGACCCTAGGGGTTGTACATGTGTCTTATTCATCAATAAAGACACCTAGGTGTTGTACATGTGTCTTATTCATCAATAAAGACACACCTAGGTGTTGTACATATGTCTACAACCTAGCCTGGGCTGTTAGGCCCAGGCTAGGTAGGTCGTACTCACACTTCACTATGCCAACTAACACACATCTGTATTTCTCAAGTTGAACAAGAGACAATTTATTCAAGTATTCCCAACTTAGGACTTTGATAAATACTTTCTAAATATACTTGTTGTTTAAGAAACTAGAGAGTTTTATAACGAGATAATTCCCACATCACAGAAGAAACTAGAGAGTTTTATAACGAGATAATTCCCACATCACAGAAGAAACTAGAGAGTTTTGAAACGAGATAATTCCCACATCACAGAAGAAACTAGAGATTTTTGGGAAACGAGATAATTCCCACATCACAGAAGAAACTAGAGAGTTTTGAAACGAGATAATTCCCACATCACAGAAGAAACTAGAGAGTTTTGAAACGAGATAATTCCCACATCACAGAAGAAACTAGAGAGTTTTATAACGAGATAATTCCCACATCACAGAAGAAACTAGAGTTTTTGTAACGAGATAATTCCCACATCACAGAAGAAACTAGAGAGTTTGTAACGAGATAATTCCCACATCACAGAAGAAACTAGAGAGTTTTGTAACGAGATAATTCCCACATCACAAAGAAACTAGAGAGTTTTGAAACGAGATAATTCCCAAAATCACAGAAGAAACTAGAGAGTTTTGAAACGAGATAATTCCCACATCACAGAAGAAACTAGAGAGTTTTGAAACGAGATAATTCCCACATCACAGAAGAAACTAGAGAGTTTTGTAACGAGATAATTCCCACATCACAGAAGAAACTAGAGAGTTTTGTAACGAGATAATTCCCACATCACAGAAGAAACTAGAGAGTTTTTGTAACGAATAATTCCCACATCACAGAAGAAACTAGAGAGTTTTGAAACGAGATAATTCCACATCACAGAAGAAACTAGAGAGTTTTGTAACGAGATAATTCCCACATCACAGAAGAAACTAGAGAGTTTTGAAACGAGATAATTCCCACATCACAGAAGAAACTAGAGAGGTTTGTAACGAGATAATTCCCACATCACAGAAGAAACTAGAGAGTTTTGTAACGAGATAATTCCCACATCACAGAAGAAACTAGAGAGTTTTGTAACGAGATAATTCCCACATCACAGAAGAAACTAGAGAGTTTTGAACGAGATAATTCCCACATCACAAAAGAAAACTAGAGAGTTTTATAACGAGATAATTCCCACATCACAGAAGAAACTAGAGAGTTTTGAAAACGAGATAATTCCCACATCACAGAAAGAAACTAGAGAGTTTTGTAACGAGATAATTCCCACATCACAGAAGAAACTAGAGAGTTTTGTAACGAGATAATTCCCACATCACAGAAGAAACTAGAGAGTTTTGTAACGAGATAATTCCCACATCACAGAAGAAACTAGAGAGGTTTATAACCAGATAATTCCCAAAATGTAGGAAAGTCCTGCTTTCGTTTTTACTCTGATAAATCTGGTTCAAGTTCAGATACATTTTTTTGTCAACACTTCCTGACCTTGTTTACATCCTGCTGACGTTGACAACTGTGAACTTTCCAGATGTTTCTCATATACAGTAGCATTCTTCAGTCACAGAGACTAGCTACTTGATGCTTAAGACACTCGTGTAACATCTGGGTAGATTAAGACACTCGTGTAACATCTGGGTAGATTAAGACACTCGTGTAACATCTGGGTAGATTAAGACACTCGTGTAACATCTGGGTAGATTAAGACACTCGTGTAACATCTGGGTAGATTAAGACACTCGTGTAACATCTGGGTAGATTAAGACACTCGTGTAACATCTGGGTAGATTAAGACACTCGTGTAACATCTGGGTAGATTAAGACACACGTGTAACATCTGGTAGATTAAGACACTCGTGTAACATCTGGGTAGATTAAGACACACGTGAACATCTGGTAGATTAAGACACTGTGTAAACATCTGGGTAGATTAAGACACTCGTGTAACATCTGGGTAGATTAAGACACACGTGTAACATCTGGGTAGATTAAGACACTCGTGTAACATCTGGGTAGATTTAGACACTCGTGTAACATCTGGGTAGATTAAGACACTCGTGTAACATCTGGGTAGATTAAGACACTCGTGTAACATCTGGGTAGATTTAGACACTCGTGTAACATCTGGGTAGATTAAGACACACGTGTAACATCTGGGTAGATTAAGACACTCGTGTAACATCTGGGTAGATTAAGACACACGTGTAACATCTGGGTAGCTTTATTGACACGTTTCACCTCCACAGTAGATTTCTTCAGTCAAATACAGACACATCAGGTGTGATGAAACGAAGACGTCATCAGTCCCTCAACTTGGAAGAGATTGAATTTGAGGTGGTCAGTCCCTCAGCCTAACAAGTGATCTACAAGAATGGACTGACATCATCATCTCACTACTACACTTGTTTGACTTGGTTCTTGCCAACAAAGAATCACTAGTTAATAATCTTGAGATTAGTGATGAGCTTGGGGAAAGTGATCACAAATCACTTAGTTTCAATATATCATGGAATTACCCAGGTAACTGCAATCAAGTCTCTGTCTCAGATTTCCGCTTGGCCGACTCATAGGTGTGACACATTACCTGGGTGGGCTAAACTGGGAGGACCTGACTATGTGTCAGGTAGGTAGAGTTGGTTGCCAATATGACGTATTTCAGTGCTGGCTGCCCAGACGACTTTTGTCTCGAGTAGGGAAATCAGATCTAACAAAAATGATCCCAACTGGATGAACAATGGATTAAAACATCTCACTGGTCAAAAGAGAGGCATATATAGGCGTATCAAAAGAGGGAACGGGCAGTTAAGAAATCAATATATTCAATTAAAGAGGGAAATAAAAAAAGGAATAAGAAAAGCAAAAAGGGATTATGAGGCTAAGGCCGCAAGGGATTCAAAGACTAACCCAAAAGGGTTCTTTCAGGTATACAGAAGTAAGATTAGGGACAAGATTGGCCCACTTAAGAGTAACATAGGTCAGATCACTGACAGTGATAAAGATATGTGTGAAATTCTAAATACCTACTTCCTCTCAGTTTTCACCCAGGAAAATACTAACGATATTCCTGAAATAATAGATTATGTAGAACAGGATGATAATAAACGATTGCGGTAACTAGTGACATGGTCCTCAGACAAATAGAGAAACTAAAACCTAACAAATCCCCAGGTCCTGATAAACTGTTTGCAAGGGTGTTAAAGGAATGTAAAGAGGAACTTAGCATACCTTTGGCTAATCTTTTTAACATATCACTACAAACTGGCACAGTGCCTGATAAGTGGAAAATGGCAAATGTAATACCTATTTACAAGGCAGGTGACAGGTCCTTGGCTTCGAACTATAGACCAATAAGCCTTACCTCCATAGTGGGAAAATTTATGGAATCAATAATTGCCGAAGCAATTCGTAGCCATTTTGACAGGCACAGATTGATTAATGTATCTCAACACGGTTTTACAAAGGGTCGTTCCTGCCTTACGAATTTACTAACTATTTTCACTAAGGTATTTGAGGAGGTAGATCATGGTATTGAATATGATATTGTGTATATGGACTTCAGTAAGACTTTCGATACAGTTCCACACCAGACGCTATTGAGGAAACTTAAGGCACACGGAATAGGAGAAATTTTTTCCTGGGTAGAGGCATGGCTGACAAATAGGCAGCAGAGAGTTTGCATAAATGGGGAGAAATCAGAATGGGGGCACATTACAAGCGGTGTTCCTCAGGGGTCAGTGTTGGGCCCGTTGTTGTTCACAATTTACATAAACGACATAGATGAAACAATAAATAGCGGCATAAGCAAATTTGCTGATGACACCAAAATACCAAAATAGGCCGTCCAATTCATTCTGACGAGGACATTCGAGCACTCCAGGATGATTTGAATAGACTGATGCAGTGGTCGGAGAAGTGGCAGATGCAGTTTAATATAGACAAATGCAAAGTTCTAAATGTTGGACAGGACAATAACCATGCCACATATAAACTAAATAATGTAGATCTTAATATTACGGATTGCGAAAAAGATTTAGGAGTTCTGGTTAGCAGTAATCTGAAACCAAGACAACAGTGCATAAGTGTTCGCAATAAAGCTAACAGAATTCTTGGCTTCATATCAAGAAGTATAAATAATAGAAGTCCTCAGGTTGTTCTTCAACTCTATATATCCTTGGTTAGGCCTCATTTAGATTATGCTGCTCAGTTCTGGTCACCGTATTACAGAATGGATATAAATGCTCTGGAAAATGTACAAAGGAGGATGACAAAGTTGATCCCATGTATCAGAAATCTTCCCTGTGAGGATAGACTGAGGCCCTGAATCTGCACTCTCTAGAAAGACGTAGAATTAGGGGGGATATGATTGAGGTGTATAAATGGAAGACAGGAATAAATAAAGGGGATGTAAATAACGTGCTGAAAATATTCAGCCAAGACAGGACTCGCAGCAATGGTTTTAAATTTAAAAAATTGAGATTCAGGAAGGATATAGGAAAGCACATTTTTGGTAATAGAGTTGTGGATGAGTGGAACAAACTCCCGAGTCCAGTTATAGAAGCTAAGACCTTGTGTAGTTTTAAAAATAGGTTGGATAAATACATGAGTAGATGTGAGTTGGACCTAACTGACGTGTCTGACCTCACTAAGTCAGTGAGGTCAGACGGTCAGTGAGCTTAAGCTGGTAGGGGAATTGGACCTGCCTAGCATAGGCCAGTAGGACTGTTGCAATGTTACTTTCTTATATTCTTCTGGAATTCCCAACATTTTTCTCCTACTTAGACAAATGTATTTATACAGCCGACACAACACTCTTACTAGGAACATTGTCTCTCCGTATGTTAGATATCTATACCTGGGGTTCTAAACCAGGGGTTCTATAACAGGGGTTCTAAACCAGGGGTTCTATAACAGGGGTTCTAAACCAGGGGTTCTATACAAGGGGTTCTAAACCAGGGGATGTAAACCAGGGGTTATATACCAGGGGTTATATACAAGGGGTCCTAAACCAGGGGTTCTAAACCAGGGGTTCTAAAACCAGGGGTTCTGAGCCAGGAGTTCTATACCAGGGGTTCTATACCAGGGGCTCTATACCAGGGGTTCTAAACCAGGGGTTCTGAGCCAGGGATTCTAAACCAGGGGTTCTAAACCAGGTCTGAACCTGGTGGTTCTAAACCAGTTCAAAACCAGGGGTTCTGAGCCAGGGGCTCTAAACCAGGTCTGACCACGGGGTTCTGAACCAGGGGTTCTAAACCAGGGGTTCTGAACCAGAGCTTCTAAAGCAGGCGTTCTAAACCAGGGGTTCTAAAACCAAGGGTTCTGAGCCAGGGCTTCTAAACCAGGGGTTCTAAACTAGGGGTTCTGAACCAGGGCTTCTAAACCAGGGGTTCTAAACTAGGGGTTCTGAACTAGGGCTTCTAAACCAGGGGTTCTAAACTAGGGGTTCTGAACCAGGGCTTCTAAACCAGGGGTTCTAAACTAGGGGTTCTGAACCAGGGCTTCTAAACCAGGGGTTCTAAACTAGGGGTTCTGAACCAGGGCTTCTAAACCAGGGGTTCTAAACTAGGGGTTCTGAACCAGGGCTTCTAAACCAGGGGTTCTCAGCTAGTAGTTTTGAACCAGGGGTTCTAAAACTGGGGTTCTGAACCTGAGGTTCTTAACCAATTTATCCATATATAAAGTCAAACAGTGTCAGCCAGTACAGGGACAGTGTCAGCCAGTACAAGGACAGTGTCAGCCAGTACAGGGACAGTGTCAGTACGGACAGTGTCAGCCAGTACAAGGACAGTGTCAGCCAGTACAGGACAGTGTCAGCCAGTACAAGGACAGTGTCAGCCAGTACAGGGACAGTGTCAGCCAGTACAGGGACAGTGTCAGCCAGTACAGGGACAGTGTCAGCCAATACAGGGACAGTGTCAGCCAGTACAAGGACAGTGTCAGCCAGTACAGGGACAGTGTCAGCCAGTACAGGGACAGTGTCAGCCAGTACAGGGACAGTGTCAGCCAGTACAGGGACAGTGTCAGCCAGTACAGGGACAGTGTCAGCCAGTACAGGACAGTGTCAGCCAGTACAGGGACAGTGTCAGCCAGTACAAGGACAGTGTCAGCCAGTACAGGGACAGTGTCAGCCAGTACAGGGACAGTGTCAGCCAGTACAGGGACAGTGTCAGCCAGTACAGGGACAGTGTCAGCCAGTACAGGGACAGTGTCAGCCAGTACAAGGACAGTGTCAGCCAGTACAGGGACAGTGTCAGCCAGTACAAGGACAGTGTCACCCAGTACAGGGACAGTGTCAGCCAGTACAGGGACAGTGTCACCCAGTACAGGGACAGTGTCAGCCAGTACAAGGACAGTGTCAGCCAGTACAGGGACAGTGTCAGCCAGTACAGGGACAGTGTCAGCCATACAGGACAGTGTAGCCAGTACAGGACAGTGTCAGCCAGTACAGGGACAGTGTCAGCCAGTACAGGGACAGTGCCAGTACAGGACATGTCAGCCAGTACAAGGACAGTGTCAGCCAGTACAGGGACAGTGTCAGCCAGTACAAGGACAGTGTCAGCCAGTACAGGGACAGTGTCAGCCAGTACAGGGACAGTGTCAGCCAGTACAGGGACAGTGTCAGCCAGTACAGGGACAGTGTCAGCCAGTACAAGGACAGTGTCAGCCAGTACAGGGACAGTGTCAGCCAGTACAGGGACAGTGTCAGCCAGTACAAGGACAGTGTCAGCCAGTACAAGGACAGTGTCAGCCAGTACAAGGACAGTGTCAGCCAGTACAAGGACAGTGTCAGCCAGTACAGGGACAGTGTCAGCCAGTACAGGGACAGTGTCAGCCAGTACAGGGACAGTGTCAGCCAGTACAAGGACGGTGTCAGCCAGTACAAGGACAGTGTCAGCCAGTACAGGGACAGTGTCAGCCAGTACAAGGACGGTGTCAGCCAGTACAAGGACAGTGTCAGCCAGTACAAGGACGGTGTCAGCCAGTACAAGGACGGTGTCAGCCAGTACAAGGACGGTGTCAGCCAGTATAAGGACGGTGTCAGCCAGTATAAGGACGGTGTCAGCCAGTACAAGGACGGTGTCAGCCAGTACAAGGACGGTGTCAGCCAGTACAAGGACGGTGTCAGCCAGTACAGGGACAGTGTCAGCCAGTACAAGGACGGTGTCAGCCAGTACAAGGACGGTGTCAGCCAGTACAAGGACGATGTCAGCCAGTACAGGGACAGTGTCAGCCAGTACAAGGACAGTGTCAGCCAGTACAAGGACAGTGTCAGCCAGTACAAGGACAGTGTCAGCCAGTACAGGGACAGTGTCAGCCAGTACAAGGACGGTGTCAGCCAGTACAAGGACGGTGTCAGCCAGTACAAGGACGGTGTCAGCCAGTACAAGGACAGTGTCAGCCAGTACAAGGACAGTGTCAGCCAGTACAAGGACGGTGTCAGCCAGTACAAGGACAGTGTCAGCCAGTACAAGAAAGGTGTCAGCCAGTACAAGGACGGTGTCAGCCAGTACAAGGACAGTGTCAGCCAGTACAAGGACGGTGTCAGCCAGTACAAGGACAGTGTCAGCCAGTACAAGGACAGTGTCAGCCAGTACAAGGACGGTGTCAGCCAGTACAAGGACAGTGTCAGCCAGTACAACGACAGTGTCAGCCAGTACAAGGACAGTGTCAGCCAGTACAAAGACGGTGTCAGCCAGTACAAGGACAGTGTCAGCCAGTACAAGGACGGTGTCAGCCAGTACAAGGAATGTGTCAGCCAGTACAAGGACAGTGTCAGCCAGCACAAGGACAGTGTCAGCCAGTACAAGGACAGTATCAGCCAGTACAAAGACAGTGTCAGCCAGTACAAGGACGGTGTCAGCCAGTACAAGGACAGTGTCAGCCAGTACAAGGACAGTGTCAGCCAGTACAAGGACGGTGTCAGCCAATACAAGGACGGTGTCAGCCAGTACAAGGACAGTGTCAGCCAGTACAAGGACAGTGTCAGCCATTACAAGGACAGTGTCAGCCAGTACAAGGACAGTGTCAGCCAGTACAAGGACGGTGTCAGCCAGTACAAGGACAGTGTCAGGCAGTACAAGGACAGTGTCAGCCAGTACAAGGACAGTGTCAGCCAGTACAAGGACAGTGTCAGCCAGTGCAAGGACAGTGTCAGCCAGTACAAGGACAGTGTCAGCCAGTACAAGGACAGTGTCAGCCAGTATAAAGACAGTGTCAGCTATCAGAACATGAGGAACACTGCAGGAGGTCTACTGGCCCATACTAGACAGGTCCCTCTCAAACTCAAAGACCTGCCGAATAGGGGCCAGCAGATCTCAGGTTGTGGTACATGACACACAAACAAACAGGTTTAAATCCTATCTACTACACGAAGGTTATTACGGCTGCGGTTCTTTACAAATATCAGGGATATTTTAATCCCTACACGAGCAATAAGAGTCAATTATCAGCGCAAATACACTGAAGAATGACACTTGTGTAACAGTTGGGTGCCAGCCAGTTGCGTCTTCAGTCCCAAAACAGAGAAGAACGATGGAAGATGGAGGAGTTAGAGGTAATCAGTCCCTGAGTCTGGAGTTGGACTCAGTCTTCAACGTGCCGCTTTCCTAAACCAATTATATCACATATACACTGACATACACCCTCCTCAGTGTGTATATATATACACACATACACACAGGGGGTCACAGCTGGAAGCTGAAGACTCAGATGAGTCACAAGGATGTTAGGAAGTATTTCTTGAGCCACAGAGTTGTCAGGCAGTGGAACAATCTGGAGAGTGATGTAGTGGAGGCAGGATCCATACACAGCTTTAAGAGGAGGTATGATAAAGCTCATACAGCAGGGAGAGAGTAGATCTAGTAACGACCAGCGAAGAGGTGGGGCCAGGAGCTGTGAGTCGACCCCTGCAACCACAACTAGGTGAGTACACACTCCGGGAAACCTGATAAACACCTCTTAGTGTAAATCTCTAAATTAATGTACGAATTATTCAGTTAAAATTACAACGAACTCACTACAGTACAGCACAACAGTGTGTGAGAAGGACCTGCCATGTATGGGCCAGTAGAGCACAACAGTGTGTGAGAAGGACCTGCCATGTATGGGCCAGTAGAGCACAACAGTGTGTGAGAAGGACCTGCCATGTATGGGTCAGCAGAGCACAACAGTGTGTGAGAAGGACCTGCCATGTATGGGCCAGCAGAGCACAACAGTGTGTGAGAAGGACCTGCCATGTATGGGCCAGCAGAGCACAACAGTGTGTGAGAAGGACCTGCCATGTATGGGCCAGTAGAGCACAACAGTGTGTGAGAAGGACCTGCCATGTATGGGCCAGTAGAGCACAACAGTGTGTGAGAAGGACCTGCCATGTATGGGCCAGTAGAGCACAACAGTGTGTGAGAAGGACCTGCCATGTATGGGCCAGTAGAGCACAACAGTGTCTGAGAAGAACCTGCCATGTATGGGCCAGTAGAGCACAACAGTGTGTGAGAAGGACCTGCCATATATGGGTCAGTAGAGCACAACAGTGTCTGAGAAGAACCTGCCATGTATGGGCCAGTAGAGCACAACGGTGTGTGAGAAGGACGTGCCATATATGGGTCAGTAGAGCACAACAGTGCCTGAGAAGAACCTGCCATGTATGGGCCAGTAGAACACAACAGTGTCTGAGAAAGACCTGCCATGTATGGGTCAGTACCTCTCCTGCAGTGCTCCTCCTCTATCTTCTTATACGATGGACCACTGTGTGGGACAGTAGTCCCTGGGTTATCAAGCTGGGTTATCCTATACGATGGACCACTGTGTGTGTGGGACAGTAGTCCCTGGGTTATCCTATACGGTGGACCACTGTGTGTGGGGGACAGTAGTCCCTGGGTTATCAAGCTGGGTTATCCTATACGATGGACCACTGTTTGGGACAGTAGTCCCTGGGTTATCAAGCTGGGTTATCCTATACGATGGACCACTGTGTGGGACAGTAGTCCCTGGGTTATCAAGCTGGGTTATCCTATACGATGGACCACTGTGTGGGACAGTAGTCCCTGGGTTATCAAGCTGGGTTATCCTATACGATGGACCACTGTGTGGGACAGTAGTCCCTGGGTTATCAAGCTGGGTTATCCTATACGATGGACCACTGTGTGGGACAGTAGTCCCTGGGTTATCAAGCTGGGTTATCCTATACGATGGACCAGCGTGTGGGATAGGAAATCCCGGGATATCCAGCTGGGTTATCAAAGGCTTGCTAACAGGGAGAGTGGATAACACACTAGGGTTACAACTCGGAGACAATAATGTACTGTGGAGTCTACCTGGAGGGTCTACCTGGAGGGCACAACACACACACACACACACACACACACACACACACGCCACACACGCCACACGCCACACACACACGCCAGGAGCTCGGACTCGACCCCCGCAACCTCAACTAGGTGAGTACACACACACACACACACACACACACACACACACACACTGAATGTTGTAGTTCCTAGACATGTACTCCCTGGAACACTGGCGAAAAAGATACATCATAATTTACACCTGGAAAATCATAGAGGGACTGTTCTCAGTGTTCACAGTATAACAGTGTTCAATACCGTTATGACTGTTCTATTGAACTTTGAACACCTACAAGTGTTCTAGTGAACCTTTAACACCTACAAGTGTTCTAATGAACCTTGAACCCCCACAAGTGTTCTAGTGAACCTTTAACACCTACAAGTGTTCTAATGAACCTTGAACCCCCACAAGTGTTCTAGTGAACTTTTAACACCTACAAGTGTTCTAATGAACCTTGAACCCCCACAAGTGTTCTAGTGAACCTTTAACACCTACAAGTGTTCTAATGAACCTTGAACCCCCACAAGTGTTCTAGTGAACTTTTAACACCTACAAGTGTTCTAATGAACCTTGAACCCCCACAAAGTGTTCTAGTGAACCTTTAACACCTACAAGTGTTCTAATGAACCTTGAACCCCCACAAGTGTTCTAGTGAACCTTTAACACTACAAGTGTTCTAATGAACCTTGAACCCCCACAAGTGTTCTAGTGAACCTTTAACACCTACAAGTGTTCTAATGAACCTTGAACCCCCACAAGTGTTCTAGTGAACCTTGAACCCCCACAAGTGTTCTAGTGAACCTTGAACCCCCACAAGTGTTCTAGTGAACCTTGAACCCCCACAAGTGTTCTAGTGAACCTTGAACCCCCACAAGTGTTCTAGTGAACCTTGAACCCCCACAAGTGTTCTAGTGAACCTTGAACCCCCACAAGTGTTCTAGTGAACCTTGGCTTAAGGCCACATTGAACCTGAAGTTGTCTGAAAGCAAGTGACCTTAAGCTCGCCAGTTGAACCTCCGCTGTCACTGACCTCGCTTAAGTCTCTCTCTTAAGAGAGTTGTGTTAGACATCTTACAGAGCGGTCACTGTACATGGGTCCTCTTAAACAGGCAGCACTTAAACCCTGTTTTGTTTAACAGTATTCTATTATGTATACCAACAGGTTGGTAGGTCAGACACAGAGGCAACAGTTAGGTAACTTTATTCCGGAACGTTTCGCCTACACAGTAGGCTTCTCCAGTCGAGTACAGGAAGTAGGCAGGAGCAGTAGAGATGTGAAGACGATGTCATCAGTCCCTCACCCTTGAAGTCGTAGATCTGAGGATGTCAGTCCCTCACCCTTGAAGTCGTAGATCTGAGGATGTCAGTCCCTCATCCTTGAAGTCGTAGATCTGAGGATGTCAGTCCCTCACCCTTGAAGTCGTAGATCTGAGGATGTCAGTCCCTCATCCTTGAAGTCGTAGATCTGAGGATGTCAGTCCCTCACCCTTGAAGTCGTAGATCTGAGGATGTCAGTCCCTCACCCTTGAAGTCGTAGATCTGAGGATGTCAGTCCCTCATCCTTGAAGTCGTAGATCTGAGGATGTCAGTCCCTCACCCTTGAAGTCGTAGATCTGAGGATGTCAGTCCCTCACCCTTGAAGTCGTAGATCTGAGGATGTCAGTCCCTCACCCTTGAAGTCGTAGATCTGAGGATGTCAGTCCTTAGGTTGTTCCAGACTATGGAACAGAACTCTTCTCCATGCTGAGGGACTGACATCCTCAGATCTACGACTTCAAGGGTGAGGGACTGATGACATCGTCTTCACATCTCTACTGTTCCTGCCTACTTTCTGTACTCGACTGGAGAAGCCTACTGTGTAGGCGAAACGTTCCGGAATAAAGTTACCTAACTGTTGCCTCTGTCAGCAGTGCTGGTGACTGATGCAGCTGTCAGCAGTGCTGGTGACTGATACAGGTGTCAGCAGTGCTGGTGACTGATACAGGTGTCAGCAGTGCTGGTGACTGATACAGGTGTCAGCAGTGCTGGTGACTGATACAGCTGTCAGCAGTGCTGGTGACTGATACAGGTGTCAGCAGTGCTGGTGACTGATACAGCTGTCAGCAGTGCTGGTGACTGATACAGGTGTCAGCAGTGCTGGTGACTGATACAGGTGTCAGCAGTGCTGGTGACTGATACAGGTGTCAGCAGTGCTGGTGACTGATGCAGCTGTCAGCAGTGCTGGTGACTGATACAGGTGTCAGCAGTGCTGGTGACTGACACAGCTGTCAGCAGTGATGGTGACTGACACAGCTGTCAGCAGTGATGGGGAGGTGCTGGGAGAGGTCAGAGAGGCGGGGCTAAACTAGGGTCAGTGCTGAAAGTGACGGGGCAAAGGCAGGGAAGGTGCTGAGAGAGGCGGGGCTAAGGCAAAGGCGGGGCTAAGGCAAAGGCGGGGCTAAGGCAAAGGCGGTGCTGAGAGGCCAAGGAGGCGGGCCTAGGACAAGGGCGGTGCTGAGAGAGGCGGGGCTAAACAGGGGCGGTGCTGAGAAGCCAGGGAGGCGGGGCTAAACAGGGGCGGTACTGAGAGAGGCCAGGGAGGCGGGGCTAAACAGGGGCGGTGCTGAGAGAGGCCAGGGAGGCGGGGCTAAACAGGGGCGGTACTGAGAGAGGCCAGGGAGGCGGAGCTAAACAGGGGCGGTGCTGAGAGAGGCCAGGGAGGCGGGGCTAAACAGGGGCGGTGCTGAGAGAGGTGGGACTGAGGTCGCGGGGATGTGCGCACAAAACCAGAAGAACAGTTGGCCGCGTGACTTAACAGTGATCAGTCAAGCTAACACCACCTCCTGCTGCTGTCCCCGTTGCTGTTCCCGATATTGAACATGGCCCTCACACCCCTGGCCCTCTGCCTGGCCCTCATGGCCCTCCTCACACAAGGTACAGTGCACTACCCACAACACACTAGATCTGCATGATTTTCGCGACGCAAACTGTCGCTTTAAACCCGTATGGGCGAAACGGTGCTTGGGGAAACTTGGCAGGTAGCTAGCTCTCGTTGCTTGGATCAAGAGCTCTTCTCCAGGGCCAAAGAAACGATGTTTTTATTATGTTTTTGAGGTAATTTGAGGGGAAAACGGAAAAAATATTTTTATCGACGTAGATGAATGGTTCAGAGAACCGATACGTTGATAAATTAGACACATGTGCAACTCTTGGGTATCTTTATTGAGGAAACGTTTCGCCACACAGTGGCGAAACGTTGGGCACGACCTACTTCCACATTGGACAAATGTGACACCACCTACAACTGCTGCATCTCTCCTGCCATACGGTATATAAGGGACTTCTCCGCTCATGTGCCGTATTCTATTCTAGGTTGATGGACTGACAACATCGAGTCAAGGTTGAGGGACTGATTACCTCATTCTCCTCCTGTTATTCATGCTTCTCCTGTGTATGGACTGATGAAGCCACTGTGTGGCGAAACGTTTCCTTAATAAAGATACCGAAGAGTTGCACATTTTTATCGTTGTTCGATCAGTACTGTACTTCCCACCTCCAGTACTGTAACATCCTCACTCATCCTTCAGAGTACAGGTACTGTACTTACCACCTCCAGTACTGTAACATCCTCACTCATCCTTCAGAGTACAGGTACTGTACTTCCCACCTCCAGTACTGTAACATCCTCACTCATCCTTCAGAGTACAGGTACTGTACTTACCACCTCCAGTACTGTAACATCCTCACTCATCCTTCAGAGTACAGGTACTGTACTTCCCACCTCCAGTACTGTAACATCCTCACTCATCCTTCAGAGTACAGGTACTGTACTTACCACCTCCAGTACTGTAACATCCTCACTCATCCTACAGAGTACAGGTACTGTACTTACCACCTCTAGGACTGCCTTCCAGTACCACGTGTTTAGTACATGTGCTGTAGTGTGTGTGCGTGTGTGTACGTGTACTCACCTAATTGTGGTTGCAGGAGTTGATTCACAGCTCCTGGCCCCGCCTCTTCACTGGTCGCTACTAGGTTCACTCTCTCCCTGTTCCATGAGCTTTATCATACCTCTTCTTAAAGCTATGTATGGATCCTGCCTCCACTACATCACTTCCCAAACTATTCCACTTACTGACAACTCTGTGACTGAAGAAATACTTCCTAACATCCCTGTGACTCATCTGAGTCTTCAACTTCCAACTGTGTCCCCTTGTTGCTGTGTCACATCTCTGGAACATCCTGTCTCTGTCCACCTTGTCTATTCCACTCAGTATTTTTATGTCGCTATCATGCCCGCCTATCCCTCCTATCCTCAAGTGTCGTCAGGTTGAGTTCCCTTAAATTAACCTCTCCTTATCGGACAATCCCCTCAGCTCCGGGACTAGTCTTGTTGCAAACCTTTGCACTTTCTCTAATTTCTCGACGTGCTTGACCAGGTGTGGGTTCCAAACAGGTGCTGCATACTCCAGTATGGGCCTGACATACACGGTGTACAGTGTCTTGAAAGATTCCTTACTGGGATATCGAACGCTATTCTCAGGTTTGCCAGGCGCCCATATGCTGCAGCAGTTATCTGGTTCATGTGCGACTTGCAGTGTGTGAGATTTGCAGTCTTTGGACACTAGGCTGTACTCTGTCTGCGGTCTTCTTCGACCTTCCCCGATCTTCATGATTTTGCATTTAGTGGGGTTGACCTCCAGGAACCAGTTGCTGGACCAGGTCTGCAGCCTGTCCAGATCCCTTTTTAGTCCTGCCTGATCCTCATCTGATTTAATTCTCCTCATTAACTTCACATCATCTGCAAACAAGGACACTTCTGAGTCTATCCCTTCCATCATGTCGTTCACATATACCAAAAATAGCACTGGCCCAAGGACTGACCCCTGTGGGACCCCGCTCGTCACAGGCGCCCACTTTAACACCTCCTCACGTACCATGACTCGTTGCCTTCCTGTCAGGTATTCTATGATCCACTGCAGTGTCCTTCCTGTTATACCTGACTGATTCTCCAGCTCTGTCAAACGCATTCTTGCACTCCAAGAAAATGCAATCTACCCACCCGTCTCTCTTCTGTCTTACTGCTGTCACCCTGTCATAGAACTCCAGTAGGCATGCGACACAGGATTTCCCGTCTCTGGAACCGTGCTGGTTATCGTTTGTAACCTCATTCCTTTGTAGGTGCTCCACCAGTACATGTTAGTGAGACAAACCTGTCCTGTGTGTGTGTATACGTACATGTACGTTCATGCATAATTAGTGAGGTACTGTCCGTGGCCACAATGTCCGTAGATTATTGTCCGTGGCCACAATGTCCGTAGATTGTCTGTGGCCACAATGTCCGTAGATTGTCCGTGGCCAAAATGTCCGTAGATTGTCCGTGGCCACAATGTCCGTAGATTATTGTCCGTTGCTACACTGTTCTACATGTCCGTATATTATTATCCATTGCCACAATGTTCGTAGATCGTCCGTGACCACAATGTTTGTATATTACTGTCTGTAGCTAGTGTCCTTAGATTGTCCGTGGCCACAATGTCCGTAGATTATTGTCCGTGGCCACAATGTCCGTAGATTATTGCCCGTGGCCACAATATATAACTGTCCGCGGCCACAATGTATATTACTGTCCGTGGTTACAATGTCCGTAGATTATTATCCGTGGTCACAATGTCCGTAGATTATTGTTCGTGGCCACAATCTCCGTAGATTATTGCCCGTGGCCACAATGTCCGAAGATTATTGTCCGTGGCCACGTCCGTAGATTGTCCATGGCCACAATGTCCGTAGATTGTCCGTGGCCACAATGTTCCTAGATTGTCCGTGGCTACAATGTCCGTAGTTTATTGTCCGTGGCCACAATGTCCGTAGATTAACCAGTCATCACTGTACCAACTGAGAGGATAACAATTCACGTACCACGTACACAAGGACAACATGCCCTTGAAAATCATGTGTTTCAATGCCATGGGTCATATATCAGGGCAGGACTC
The DNA here is from genome assembly GCF_026875155.1 of Cherax quadricarinatus. Lineage (NCBI taxonomy): Eukaryota > Metazoa > Arthropoda > Malacostraca > Decapoda > Parastacidae > Cherax > Cherax quadricarinatus. The sequence goes on from NC_069496.1 coordinate 7,558,988, forward strand.
AAGCTCTTGGGCCCCTAACACCACACGCTACGTCGTTCCACTAGCGGATATCCTCCGTCCGTGTTCAACTGTCCTTGCGTTGTGTATCTGTTTACAGATTTCGTTGCGTTCATCAGTGCTGGAGTCTGGGACTGATAACCTCACTCATCTTCCACTCTTCTCAGTAGTGACTGTAGAAGCTCGGGCAAATTGTCTCCATAATAACGATTCATGTCTTGGACAAGTTTCACCATTATACACTTGTGGGTTTTATAAACCCCAATTTAAAAAAACCCATAAACCTTCGGGTTTGAGGTAACAGTAAATGCATCCACCCACAATAAAAATGAGGTGACAACTGCCACTACCTCCTGGATAGCATGAGGTGCACAAATAGCCACTACCCCCCAAGGATAGACATGGGTCAAAACTAGCCATACCATCCCAGGATGACAGGGGTCAAAAACTAGCCACCCCATCCACAGGATAAAAATGAGGTACCAAACTAGATACACCCACGAATGACATGAGGTGCACAAATAGCCTTAAACCCACAGGTGACATGAGGTCCAAATAGCCCAGAACCAAAATAAGTGACCAGAACTGTGCAGAAAAAATCTACAAAAAGCTACCAAGGCCTTTATAGGCCTAAGCTACGAAAAATAAAAACTGAAAAATCCGGGGACTCCTGTTTTTATATTGTGGCTAAGAAGCCAAAAATTGTGTTCCTTTTTTGCAACCCTTAAAGTGTTTTTAAAAACTGTGTATGAAAGTCAGACCGTTATTTAGTTGTTGTACATAGTAGTACATTGTGGGCGGTTGTTATCTTGTGACCAATCTGAGTTTAAAAGTTTGTCACCTCTCTCTCATCTCTCTCAACTCTCTCTTCTCTTCTCTCTCTCTTCCCCTCTCTCTTCCTCCTCTCTTACACCAATTATACTAGATAATGTCAGTACTTCCCCCAAATACTGACCCTACATACCAAAACAAGGTAAACCCAGTGTTTACTGTGGCATATATGGCACCACTTAGTGGGACCATTAGTGGGACATCAGTAACCACTTAGTGGCACCCCCTCAGTGGCCCATCGTAGACATTGTGGCCCATCAAAAAGCAATCAGTGGGACCATCGTGGCCCATCAGTGGACCCTTCGTGGCACCACTCGTACCCATTGTGGCACCACCAGGGCCCCCCTCAAAAGCCCACTTAGGACCATCAGTGCACCAAAATTGTGGCACATCGTAGCACCACTTAGTGGGACCATCAGTAGCACCCCCTTAGTGGCACCCCAGTAGCACCATTTTGTGGCACCCCTCAGTAGCACCACTTAGTGGCCCACTCAGTAGCCCCACTTAGTGGCACCAAATTTGGGGACCCACTCGTGGCAAAACTCAATAAAGGTAGATAAAAATGCTAGTCTTGGCCCCCGGGAAATTGAGTATTGACCCTCATACACTTGGAACTTAAAATGCCATGTTATTATCCGTGGCACTCGACCCCAGTATCAGGTGGTGTCAGAGGTGTTGGTGGTGTCGAGGTGTTAGGTGGGTGTCAGAGGTGTCTAGGTGGGTTACAGGTGTTAGGGGGTGTCGAGGGTCTAGGTGGTGTCCCGAGGGTCAGGTGGTGTGAGGTGTCTAGGTGGTGTCGAGGTGTCTAGGGGGGTCAGAGGTGTTGGTGGTGTCAGAGGTGTTAGGGGTTTTCAGAGGTTCTGGTGGGGTCAGAGGGGTCTAGGTGGTGTCGAGGTGTCTAGGGGGTGTTAAGGGTCTAGTGGGGTCAGAGGTGTTAGGTGGTGTTACAGGTGTCTAGGTGGTGCAGAGGGTTAGGTGGGGTCAGAGGTGTTAGGGGGTCAGAGGTGTTGGTGGGGTCAGAGGGTTAGGTGGGGTCAGAGGGTTCAGGTGGGTCAAAGGGGGTCAGGTGGTGCCCAAGGGTTAGGTGGGGGTCAAGGGTTTTTTGGTGGTGTAGAGGTGTCTAGGTGTGTCAAGGTGTTAGGTGGTTTAGGGTGTCAGGGGGGGTAGAGGGCTAGGGGTGTCCGAGGTTGTCTAGGGGGGTGTTCAGGGGTTTAGGTGGTGCAGGGTGTTAAGGTGGTGTCAGGGGGTTAGGTGGTGTTAAGGGTTCTAGGGGGTGTCAGAGGTGTTAGGTGGTGTCAGAGGGTTAGGTGGTGCGAGGTGTCTAGGGGTGTTTCAGGGGGTCAGGTGGTGCAGAGGTGTCTTGGGGGGTTAAAGGTGTTGGTGTGTTAGATTGGGGTTAGGTGGTGTTACAGGTTTCTAGGTGGTGTCAGAGGTGTCTTGGGGGTAGAGGTGTCTAGGGGGTGTTAAGGTGTCTAGGGGGTGTCAGAGGTGTCTAGGTGGTGCAGAGGTTCTAGGTGGGTCAAGGTTTCCCCGGGGTGTCGAGGTGGTTTGGTGGGTTTCACGTGTTTGGTGGTGTTTTGGTGTCAGAGGTGTCTAGGTGGTGTCAGAGGTGTCTAGGTGGTGTCAGAGGTGTCTAGGTGGTGTCAGAGGTGTCTAGGTGGTGTTACAGGTGTCTAGGTGGTGTCAGAGGTGTCTAGGTGGTGTCAGAGGTGTCTAGGTGGTTAGGTGGTGTCAGAGGTGTCTAGGTGGAGTCAGAGGTCTCTAGGTGGAGTCAGAGGTGTCTAGGTGGTGTCAGAGGTGTCTAGGTGGTGTCAGAGGTGTCTAGGTGGTGTCAGAGGTGTCTAGGTGGTGTCAGAGGTGTCTAGGTGGTGTCTAGGTGGAGTCAGAGGTGTCTAGGTGGAGTCAGAGGTGTTTCGGTGGAGTCAGAGGTGTCTAGGTGGTGTCTAGGTGGAGTCAGAGGTGTTTCGGTGGAGTCAGAGGTGTCTAGGTGGAGTCAGAGGTGTTAGGTGGAGTCAGAGGTGTCTAGGTGGTGTCTAGGTGGAGTCAGAGGTGTCTAGGTGGAGTCAGAGGTGTTTCGGTGGAGTCAGAGGTGTCTAGGTGGTGTCAGAGGTGTCTAGGTGGTGTCAGAGGTGTCTAGGTGGAGTCAGTGGTGTCTAGGTGGAGTCAGTGGTGTCTAGGTGGAGTCAGAGGCGTCTAGGTAGAGTCAGAGGCGTCTAGGTAGAGTCAAGGTGTTTTGGTGGGAGTCAGGGGTTTGTCTATTTTGGAGCCCGAGAGGGCCTAGGGGGGCCCATGGGGTTTTTAGGTTTGCCCAGAGGTGTCTAGGTGGTTTTTCAGGGGGGTCTAGGGGTGTCAGGGGTGTCTAGTGGACCCAGACGTGTTTAGGGGGTGTCGAGGTGTTGGGGTGGTGTCAGAGGTGTCGGGGTTAGTCAACGGGTCTGGGGGGTGTCAGAAAAAATGTCAAAGGTGGTTTCAAAGGGTTCTAGGTTGTTTTTCAGAGGTGTCTGGTTAGTCGGGGTGTTAGGTTGAGTCAGACGGGGTCTAGGGGTGTCAGAGGTGTCTAGGTGGTGTTAAAAGGTGTCTAGGGGGTGTCAAAAGGTGTCTGGGTTGGTGTTAGAGGGCCCTAGGTGGTGTCAGAGATGTCTGGGTTTGGTGTAAAGAGGTGTTAGGTGGAGTCGGGTTTGTCTAGGTGGGGTCAGAGGTGTCTATGGGGTTTTCAGGGGGTGTCTGGGTTTGGGGGGCCCGAGATGTCTGGTGGTGTCAGAGGGCCCTGGGGGGTGTCAGGGGTTTCCCTAGGTGGTTTCGGGAGGGTCTGGGTTTGGAGCCCAAGACGGGGTCTAGGTGGGTCAGAGGTTCTAGGTGGTTTTCAGGGGTTTGTCTAGGTGGAGCCCAAAACGTTTCTAGGTGGATTTCAGGGGTGTCGGGGTGGAGTCAAAGGTCTGGGTTTGGTGCAGGGGTGTCTGGGTTTGGTGTTACGGGTGTCTAGGTGGTGTCAGGGGTGTTTTGGTGGTGTTAGGGGGGTGCCCAAAAGGTTTGGTTTTCAGAGGTGTCTGGGTTGGTGTAAAGGTTTGTTAGGGGGGGTGTCAAGGTGTCTAGGGGGAAAGTCAGAGGTGCCCCTTGGTGGAGCAGAGGTTTTAGGTGGTGTCAGAGGTGTCTAGGTGGTTTTTCAGAGGTGTCTAGGGGATCGAGGTGCCCTAGGGGGAGTCAAGGTGTCTAGGGGTGTCGGGAGGTTTTCTAGGTGGTGTCAGAGGTGTCTGGGGTGGATTCAGGGTTCTAGGTGGAGTCAGGTGTCTGGGTTGGGTGTAGAGGTGTTTTGGTGGTGTCGAGGGGGTCGGGGTGGTGTCAGAGTTGTCTAGGTGGTGTCAGAGGTGTCTAGGGGGAGTCGGGAGGGGCTAGGTGGGTCAGGGTTTTCCCTGGGTGGGGGTCAGGTGTCTAGGGGGGTCAGAGATGTCTAGGTGGTGTCAGAGGTGTCTAGGTGGTGTCAGAGGGTCTAGGTGGTGAAAGGATGCTAGGTGGAGTCAGAGGGTTTTCCTAGGTGGGGCCCTAGGTTTTAAAAGGTGGGGGGCCCGAGGAGCCCTGGGTGTGTCAGAGGTGTCTGGGGTTTGGTGTCAGAGGTGTCTAGGGGGAGTCAAAACGTGCCCTAGGGGAGTCAAATTTTTCAGGGGGTTTGTCAGAGGTGTCTGGGTTGGTTCAGAGGTGTCTAGGTGGGGTCAAGGTTCTGGGGTTGGGGTCAAGGGGGTCTATTGGAGTCAGACGTGCCCTAGGTGGGGTCAGAGGTTTTCTAGGTGGTTTCAGAGGTGTCTGGGGTGGGTAGAGATGTCTAGGTGGAGTCAGACTGTCTAGGTGGGGTCGAGGTTCTAGGTGGGTCAGAGGTGTTAGGGGTGCCCGAGATGTTAGGGGGGGTTTTTAAAAAGGTGTTAGGGGGAAGTCAGGGGTTTTGTCTAGGTGGTGTCAGAGGGGGCTAGGTTTTGTGCAGAGGTGCCTAGGGGGGTGTCAGAGGTGTCTAGGTGGTGTCAGAGGTGCCCTAGGTGGTGTCAGAGGTGCTAAGGTGGAGTAAAAGTGTCTAGGGGGGTCAGAGGTGTCAAGGGGGTGTCAGAGGGGGCCTAGGGGGTGCCCAGAGATGTCAAAGGTGGAGTCAGACGTGTCTAGGTGGGTCAGAGGTGTCTGGGTGGTGTCAGAGGTTTAAGGTGGTGTCAAGTTTCGGGTGGAGTCAAAAGTGTCTAGGTGGGGCCCGAGGGTCTGGGGGTGTCAGGGTGTTTAGGTGGTTTTCAGAAAATGTCAAGGTGGTGTTACAGGTGTCTGGTGGGGGTCAGAGGTTTTCTAGGGGTGTCAGAGGTGCCTAGGGGGTGTCAGGTCCCCAAAAGGGGGTTTCAGAGGTGTTAGGGTGGGGGTCAGAGGTGTCTGGGTTGGATTCAGAGGTGTCTAGGGGGAGTCAGGGGGAGCCTAAAAGGTTTCCCAGGGGTTTGTCTAGGTGGAGTCGAGGTGCGGGGTGGTGTCAGAGGTGCTAGGTGGATCAGAGGTGTCTAGGGGGATCAGAGGTTTTTCAGGGGGGAGTCAGGGGTTGTAAAAAGGTTGGGGTTCAAAAAATGTTTTAGGGGAGTAAAGGGTGTCGGGGTTGGAGTGGGGGTGTCTATTTGGAAAGTCAGGGGATGTCTGGGTTTGGAGTCGTGGTTTCTAGGTGGAGTCAGAGGTGTTAGGGGGGAGCCCGTGATGTCAAAGGTGGAGTAAAGGGGTGTCTATGGAGTCAGTTGTGCCCTAGGTGGGTAAGGGTTTTCTGGGGTGGAGTCGTGGGGGTCTAGGGGGAGCCCCAGTGGTTTTTCAGCAGGAAAAAGGGGGGTCTAGGTGGAGTCTTGGTGTCTAGCAGGAATCAGGGGGTGCCCTAGGTGGAGCCCGGGGTTTGTCTGGGTTTAAAAGAAGAAGTGTCTGGGTGGAATCGGGGAGGTTCAAAAGGGAGTCCTTGGTGCCCTACTTTGAATCCGGGGTTCTGGGGGAGTAAGTGGTGTTTTGGCGGGAATCAGGGGGTGTTTTAGGTGGAGAAAAGTGGTGTCTAAAAGGAATCAGATTGTCTGGGTGGATAAAAAGGGGGGTTTCAAAGGTTTTTAAAAAAGCGGGCAGTTTTTAAGGGGGAATCAAAAGGTGCCTAGGTGGTGTCATTGGTGCCCTAGGGGTGTCAGGGGTTGTCTAGGTGGTGTCGTAGTGTCTAGGGGGGAATCAAAGGTGCTAGGTGGGTCAGAGGTTTTCTGGGTGGTTTTTAGGGGATGTCTAGGTGGAGTCAGAGGGCCTATGGGGTTGTCAGGGGGTTTTCTAGGGGGAGCAGAGGTGCCTAGGAGGTGTCAGTGGGTTTGCCGTGGGCCCGGGAATAAAAAATGGACGGGGTTGGGAGTTAAATTTGGGCTAGTGTAGGTTTAACTTTGATGTTTTTTCCCTTTAACTGGACGGGGTTTAATTCAAAAAGGTGGGGAAAAAGCCTGGGGAAAATTTTCTTTTTTCAGGGTTTTAAATTTTTTCCCAAAAAGATAAAAGGGTTTTGGGGAGGGGGGGGGGGGTTGGCATTTGTATGTCCGAGATCGCTTGAACTGTTGCAAAAAAAAAAGGGGTTTTAATTAAGCCCGGGGAAGAAAACACATACAGAGTTTTTTTTGGGAAATAAAAATTTTTCAGGGGGGCATAAAAAACTGTTTTAGGAGTGATATACCGCCCCCCCAATTTAAAGATAGGGACCGGGGGAAAACTATTTTGGGAAAAAAGGGAAATTTTTAAGGCCCCCAAAAGGGCAGTAATGAGTAATTCTAGGAGATTTTAATTTTAAAGTCATGTTGATTGGAATTTCTTGCCGGGGAAAATTAAATCGTAGGGACTTTTAGAAGAATTTCAGGATTGTTTTTTGAAGCGGGTTTTGTGACAAAACCTACAAGGGGAAAAAACCTGCTTGACTTAGTTTTTGGAAAACCCAATGAACCCCTTGTTAAAAATTTTTAAAAATTTCAGGGAACTGGGTGCTGGGGACCACAAAATCTTTTTTACATTTGGGGCATTAAAAGGGAAAGGGTACGATAGTAACAAAAAAATTTTTTAAACAGTCCCGTTTTTTCGTTTTAGAAAGATTACGTTGGGCCCTTGGGAGAACACTTATTTGTTGCCCTGGGGTAACAAAGGAGCTATCAATAGGGACGGGTTTTCTAAAACCACTAACATGCGGGCTCAAAGAGCGTTTTATCCCATATAAAGAAATTAGATCAAATAAAAAATCCCCCAAAAAATTGGATAATAATATGCTCAAATATCTACTGGGGCCCTTAAAAAAGGGAAATTTATGGGCCCGTTTTCAAAAGGAGGTGAGGGTAAACTTATAAATCAGTATATTAAACTTTAAAGAGGGCATTAAAAAGGGGATAAAAAAAAGCAAAAAGGGGGGACTTAAAATTTAAAGTTGCTGGGATTCTAAAACAAACCCCAAAAATTTTTTTTCCAGGTCTTTAGAAAAAAGTTAGAGATAAGTAGGTCCCTTAAAAAATAACTTGGGCACCTTTACTGACAATGAGAATAAAATGTGCTTGTTTTAAAAATTATTTTCTCTCAGTTTTTAACGGGAAGCATAACTTTTCGAAATTTAATTTTTACAGTGGGAGAAAAAGATAAAATTATGAAACATCCAGTCACTGTGGATGGTTGTGAGGCAGATAACAGACTGGCAAAATAAGTCCCCGGGCCCTGATGAGGTTTTTTCAAGGGTTCTTTAGGAATGCAAAATGGAACCTGTGAACCATTAACTTATTTTTAATTTATTTTCTTCAAACGGTGTAGTGTTGATATGGGAAATGGCAAATGTAACTCCTTTTTTTAAAAACGGGGACAGTCGTTACCGTCAAATTCCGCCAATAAGCCTGACCCAATTGTAGGAAAATTTACTAGAGCAATTATAGTGAGATTATAAAAGCCATCTCGATAAGCATAGCTTGTTTAAATGATACTCAGCATGGATTACAAAGGCCGGTCTTGTTAACAAATTTATTAACTTTCTTCAGTAAAGCTTTTTTAGGCTGTTGACCCCAATAAAGAATTTGATTTATTTTCTTAATTTTAGTAAGGGTTTTTATAGGGTTCCGCACCTAAAGGGTTTAAAAAAAGTGGCCTCGGATTGGGGGGGGGAAAAATGCCTCGTGGTCGAGTCTGGCTCACGACAGGAAAAGAGAGGTCCATAAATGGGGTTAAATCGAGTGGGGCTGTAAAAAATGGCGTTCCAAGGGTTCAGTCTTGGGCCGTTGTTTTTTATAAATTACAATGATCTTTTGAGGGGTTATGTGATTGACAAATTCGCCGATACAAAAGATGGTAGATAATTGATTAAACGTAGATGTTATTGAACTTCAGGGGGATTTTTAAAAAAACTTATTCTTGGTCGAAAAGTGGCAGATGCAGTTCAATGTAGATAAGTGAAGGTTCTGAGCTTGGAGTGCCCATAACCCCCAGTACTTATAAATTAAATGATGTAGAACTTAGCTACAGATTTCGAAAAGGACTTGGGGGTTTTTGGTGAGCAGCAAACCTTAAACCAAGACAGCAATGCCTAAGCGTCGTAATAAGGCAAATGATTTTGGATTTATATCAAGAAGTGAAACAACAGAATCCCGAGGTCTACTGCGCTTTTTACTCATTAGTAAGGCCTCACTTGATTATGCACTAGTTCTGGTTCCCCCTTTTTCAAAATGGCATAAATTCGTTAAAAACATTTAGCGTGGATGACTAAAATTTAAACATACATCGAAATTTCCCTTTTGAAGAAAGTTTGAAGACTCTTAAGTTACATTCACTTGTTAGACGAAGAATGAGGGGAGACCTGATCGAAGTGTATAAGTGGAAGATAGGTATTAATAAAGGGGGATATTAATAAGGTCTTGAGGATGTCTCTCCAAGAGAGAACCCGCAGTAATGGATTTAAATTAGATAAGTTTAGATTTAGAAAGGACATAGGAAAGTATTGGTTTGGAAATAGGGTAGTTGATGAGTGGAACAGTCTACCTAGTTGGGTTATTGAGGCTAGGACTTTGGGTAGTTTCAAATCTAGGTTGGATAAGTACATGAGTGGGAAGGGTTGGATTTGAGTGGGACTTTCACATCAGAGCTTATTTCTTGGGTGGCATTGAAAATTGGGTTGGGTAAATGTTTTGTTAGTGGGATGAATTGTAAAGGACCTGCCTAGTATGGGCCAGCAGGCCTCCTGCAGTGTTCCTCCTTTCTTATGTTCTTATGTTAGGTGGAGTCAGAGGTGTCTAAATGGAGTCAGAGGCAACTAGGGTGGAGTCAGAAATGTCTAGGTGAAGTCAGAGGTGTCTAGGTGGAGTCAGTGGTGTCTAGGTGGTTTCATTGGTGTATAGGTGGTGTCAGTGGTGTCTAGGTGGAATCAGAGGTGTCTAGGTGGAGTCAGAGGTGTCTATGTGGTGTCACAGGTGTCTAGGTGGAGTCAGAGGTGTCTAGGTGGAGTCAGAAGTTTCTAGATGGAGTCAGAGGTTTCTAAGTTGAGTCAGAGGTGTCTAGGTGGAGTCAGTGGTGTCTAGGTAAAGTCAGTAGTGTCTAGGTGGAATCAGAGGTGTCTAAATGGAGTCAGTGGTGTCTAGGTGCAATCAGAGGTGTCTAGGTGGTGTAAGTGGTGTCAGTGGTGTCTAGGTGGAATCAGAGGTGTCTAAATGGAGTCAGAGGTGTCTATGTGGTGTCAGTGGTGTCTAAGTGGTATCAGAGATGTCTAGGTGGAGTCAGAGATGCCTAAGAGGTGTCAGAGGTGTCTAGGTGGTGTCAGAGGTGTCTAGGTGGATTCAGAGGTGTCTAGGTGGAGTCAGAGGTGTCTCGGTGGAGTCAGAGGTGTCTAGGTGGTGTCAGAGGTGTCTAGGTGGAGTCAGTGGTATCTAGGTGGAGTCAGTGGTGTCTAGGTGGAGTCAGTGGTGTCTAGGTGGAGTCAGAAGTTTCTAGATGGAGTCAGAGGTTTCTAGGTGGAATAAGAGGTTTCTAGGTTGAGTCAGAGGTGTCTAGGTGGAGTTAGAGGTTTCTAGATGGAGTCAGAGGTGTCTAGGTGGTGTCAGAAGTGTTTAGGTGGAGTCAGAGGTGTCTAGGTGGTGTCAGAGGTGTCTAGATGGAGTCAGAAGTGTCTATGTTGAGTCAGAGGAGTATAGGTGGAGTAAGAGGTGTCTAGGTGGAGTCAGAGGTGTGTAGGTGAAGTCAGACGTGTCTAGGTGGGGTCAGAGGTGTCTAGGTGGTGTCAGAGGTGTCTAGGTGGAGTCAGAGGTGTCTAGGTGGAATCAGAGGTGTCTAAATGGAGTCAGTGGTGTCTAGGTGCAATCAGAGGTGTCTAGGTGGTGTCTAAGTGGTGTCAGAGATGTCTAGGTGGAGTCAGAGGTGCCTAAGAGGTGTCAGAGGTGTCTAGGTGGAGTCAGAGGTGTCTAGGTGGAGTCAGAGGTGTCTAGGTGGTGTCTAGGTGGAGTCAGAGGTGTCTAGGTGGAGTCAGAGGTGTTTCGGTGGAGTCAGAGGTGTCTAGGTGGTGTCAGAGGTGTCTAGGTGGAGTCAGTGGTGTCTAGGTGGAGTCAGTGGTGTCTAGGTGGAGTCAGAAGTTTCTAGATAGAGTCAGAGGTTTCTAGGTGGAGTAAGAGGTTTCTAGGTTGAGTCAGAGGTGTCTAGGTGGAGTCAGAGGTTTCTAGATGGAGTCAGAGGTTTCTAGGTGGAATCAGAGGTGTCTAGGTGGAGTCAGAGGTGTCTAGGTGGTGTCAGAGGTGTCTAGATGGAGTCAGAGGTGTCTAGGTGGTGTCAGAGGTGTCTAGATGGAGTCAGAGGCGTCTAGATGGAGTCAAAGGTGTCTAGTTGGAGTCAGAAGTGTCTATGTTGAGTCAGAGGAGTATAGGTGGAGTAAGAGGTGTCTAGGTGGAGTCAGAGGTGTGTAGGTGGAGTCAGACGTGTCTAGGTGGGGTCAGAGGTGTCTAGGTGGTGTCAGAGGTGTCTAGGTGGAGTCAGAGGTGTCTAGGTGGAGTCAGAGGTGTCTAGGTGGAGTCAGAGGTGTCTAGGTGGAGTCAGAGGTGTCTAGGTGGAGTCAGAGGGGTCTAGGTGGAGTCAGAGGTGTCTAGGTGGAGTCAGAGGCGTCTAGGTGGAGTCACAGGCGTCTAGGTGGAGTAAGAGGTGTCTAGGTGGAGTCAGAGGTATCTAGGTGGTGTCAGAGGTATCTAGGTGGAGTCAGTGGGGTCTAGGTGGAGTCAGAGGGGTCTAGGTGGAGTCAGAGGTGTCTAGGTGGAGTCAGAGGTGTCTAGGTGGAGTCAGAGGTGTCTAGGTGGAGTCAGAGGTGTCTAGGTGGAGTCAGAGGTGTCTAGGTGGAGTCAGAGGTGTCTAGGGGGAGTCAGAGGCGTCTAAGTGGAGTCAGAGGTGCCTAAGTGGTGTCAGAGGTGTCTAGGTGGAGTCAGAGGTGTCTAGGTGGAGTCAGAGGTGTCTAGGTGGAGTCAGAGGTGTCTAGGTGGAGTCAGAGGTGTCTAGGTGGAGTCAGAGGCGTCTAAGTGGAGTCAGAGGTGCCTAGGTGGAGTCAGAGGTGTCTAGGTGGAGTCAGAGGTGTCTAGGTGGAGTCAGTGGTGTCTAGGTGGAGTCAGTGGTGTCTAGGTGGAGTCAGTGGTGTCTAGGTAAAGTCACCAGTGTCTAGGTGGAATCAGAGGTGTCTAAATGGAGTCAGTGGTGTCTAGGTGCAATCAGAGGTGTCTAGGTGGTGTCAGTGGTGTTTAGGTGGTGTCAGTGGTGTCTAGGTTGAATCAGAGGTGTCTAGGTGGAGTCAGTGGTGTCCTGGTGGTGTCAGAGATGTCTAGGTAGAGTCAGAGGTGCCTAAGAGGTGTCAGAGGTGTCTAGGTGGAGTTAGAGGTGTCTAGGTGGTGTCAGAGGTATCTAGGTGGAGTTAGAGGTGTCTAGGTGGAGTCAGAGGCGTCTAGGTAGAGTCAGAGGCGTCTAGGTAGAGTCAGAGGTGTCTCGGTGGAGTCAGAGGTGTCTATGTGGAGTCAGAGATGTCTAGGTGAAGTCAGAGGTGTCTAGGTGGAGTCAGAGGTGTCTAGGTAAAGTCAGTAGTGTCTAGGTGGAATCAGAGGTGCCTAGGTGGTGTCAGTGGTGTCTAGGTGGTGTCATTGGTGTCTAGGTGGTGTCAGTGGTGTCTAGGTGTAATCAGAGGTGTCTAGGTGCTGTCAGAGGTGTCTAGGTGGAGTGAGAGGTGTCTATGTGGAATCAGAGGTGTCTAGGTGGAGTGAGAGGTGTCTAGGTGGAGTCACAGATGTCTAGGTGGAGTCAGAGGTGTCTAGGTGGAGTCAGAGGCGTCTAGGTGGAGTCCGAGGCGTCTAGGTGGAGTAAGAGGTGTCTAGGTGGAGTCAGAGGTATCTAGGTGGAGTCAGAGGTGTTTAGTTGGAGTCATTGGTGTGTAGGTGGAGTCAGTGGTGTCTAGGAGGAATCAGAGGTGTCTAGGTAAAGTCAGTAGTGTCTAGGTGGAATCAGAGGTGTCTAAAAGGAGTCAATGGTGTCTAGGTGCAATCAGAGGTGTCTAGGTGGTGTCAGTGGTGTCTAGGTGTGTCTAGATGGAATCAGAAGTGTCTAGGTGGTGTCAGTGGTGTCTAGGTGGAGTCAGAGGTGTCTAGGTAGAGTCATTGGTGTCTAGGTGGTGTCAGAGGTGTCTATGTGGAGTCAGAGGTGCCTAGGTGGTGTCAGACGTGTCTAAGTGGTGTCAGAGGTGTCTATGTGGAATCATAGGTGTCTATGTGGAATCAGAGGTGTCTAAGTGGTGTCAGAGGTGTCTTGGTGGAGTCAGAGGTGTCTAGGTGGAGTCAGAGGTGTCTAGGTGGTGTCAGAGGTGTCTAGGTGGTGTCAGAGGTGTCTAGGTGGTGTCAGAGGTGTCTAGGTGGTGTCAGAGGTATCTAGGTGGAGTCAGAGGTGTCTAGGTGGTGTCAGAGATGTCTAGGTGGTGTCAGAGGTGTCTAGGTGGTGTCAGAGGTGTCTAGGTGGAGTTAGAGGTGTCTAGGTGATGTCAGAGGTGTCTAGGTGGTGTCAGAGGTATCTAGGTGGAGTCAGAGGTGTCTAGGTGGAGTCAGAGGTGTCTAGGTGGAGTTAGAGGTGTCTAGGTGGAGTCAGAGGTGTCTAGGTGGAGTCAGAGGTGTCTAGGTGGTGTCAGAGTTGTCTAGGTGGTGTCAGAGGTGTCTAGGTGGTGTCAGAGGTATCTAGGTGGAGTCAGAGGTGTCTAGGTGGTGTCAGAGGTATCTAGGTGGAGTCAGAGGTGTCTAGGTGGTGTCAGAGGTGTCTAGGTGGTGTCAGAGGTATCTAGGTGGAGTCACAGGTGTCTAGGTGGTGTCAGAGATGTCTAGGTGGTGTCAGAGGTGTCTAGGTGGTGTGCAGAGGTGTCTAGGTGGAGTTAGAGGTGTCTAGGTGATGTCAGAGGTGTCTGGTGGTGTCAGAGGTATTCTAGGTGGAGTCAGAGGTGTCTAGGTGGAGTCAGAGGTGTCTAGGTGGAGTTAGAGGTGTCTAGGTGGAGTCAGAGGTGTCTAGGTGGGAGTCAGAGGTGTCTAGGTGGTGTCAGAGTTGTCTAGGTGGTGTCAGAGGTGTCTAGGTGGTGTCATGAGGTATCTAGGTGGATGTCAGAGGTGTCTAGGTGGTGTCGAGGTATCTAGGTGGAGTCAGAGGTGTCTAGGTGGTGTCAGAGGTGTCTAGGTGGTGTCAGAGGTATCTAGGTGGAGTCAGAGGTATCTAGGTGGTGTCAGAGGTGTCTAGGTGGTGTCAGAGGTGTTCTAGGTGGAGTCAGAGGTGTCTAGGTGGTGTCAGAGGTGTCTAGGTGGTGTCAAGAGGTATCTAGGTGGAGTCAGAGGTGTCTAGGTGGTGTCAGGATGTCTTAGGTGGTGTCAGAGGTGTCTAGGTGGTGTCAGAGGTGTCTAGGTGGAGTTAGAGGTGTCTAGGTGATGTCAGAGGTGTCTAGGTGGTGTCAGAGGTATCTAGGTGGAGTCAGAGGTGTTAGGTGGAGTCAGAGGTGTCTAGGTGGAGTTAGAGGTGTCTAGGTGGAGTCAGAGGTGTTAGGTGGAGTCAGAGGTGTCTAGGTGGTGTCAGAGTTGTCTAGGTGGTGTCAGAGGTGTCTAGGTGGTGTCAGAGGTATCTAGGTGGAGTCAGAGGTGTCTAGGTGGTGTCGAGGTATCTAGGTGGAGTCAGAGGTGTCTAGGTGGTGTCAGAGGTGTCTAGGTGGTGTCAGAGGTATCTAGGTGGAGTCAGAGGTATCTAGGTGGTGTCAGAGGTGTCTAGGTGTGTGTCAGAGGTGTCTAGGTGGAGTCAGAGGTGTCTAGGTGGTGTCAGAGGTGTCTAGGTGGTGTCAGAGGTATCTAGGTGGAGTCAGAGGTGTCTACAGTGTACCTAGCTGTAAGCAGGTATCCTGCCTCTCTTCTTTATATATATATATTATATATTATTATATTATATATATATACTGATTTTTATATATATTTATATATATTTATATATAATTAGTATGTCTGTGTGTGGTACACACGAGAGTCGTGCTTGTAGCACACATGTGAATCTAATAATTAATAGTGTGTGTACAACACTCCCACTACCGGTACAACACTCCCACTACCAGTACAACACTCCCACTACCGGTACAACACTCCCACTACCGGTACAATACTCCCACTACCGGTACAACACTCCCACTACCGGTACAACACTCCCACTACCGGTACAACACTCCCACTCCCGGTACAACACTCCCACTACCGGTACAACACTCCCACTCCCGGTACAACACTCCCACTACCGGTACAACACTCCCACTCCCGGTACAACACTCCCACTCCCGGTACAACACTCCCACTACCGGTACAACACTCCCACTCCCGGTACAACACTCCCACTACCGGTACAACACTCCCACTCCGGTACAACATCCCACTACGGTACAACACTCCCACTCCGGTACAACACTCCCACTACCGGTACAACACTCCCACTACGGTAAACACTCCACTCCCGGTACAACACTCCACTACCGGTACAACACTCCACTCCCGGTACAACACTCCCACTCCCGGTACAACACTCCCACTCCCGGTACAACACTCCCACTCCCGGTACAACACTCCCACTCCCGGTACAACACTCCCACTCCCGGTACAACACTCCCACTACCGGTACAACACTCCCACTACCGGTACAACACTCCCACTCCGGTACAACACTCCCACTCCCGGTACACACTCCCACTCCCGGTACAACACTCCCACTCCCGGTACAACACTCCCACTCCCGGTACAACACTCCCACTCCCGGTACAACACTTCCATTACCGGTACAACACTCCCACTCCCGGTACAACACTCCCACTCCCGGTACAACACTCCCACTCCCGGTACAACACTCCCACTACCGGTACAACACTCCCACTACCGGTACAACACTCCCACTACCGGTACAACACTCCCACTACCGGTACAACACTCCCACTACCGGTACAACACTCCCACTACCAGTACAACACTCCCACTACCGGTACAACACTTCCACTACCGGTACAACACTCCCACTACCGGTACAACACTCCAACTACCGGTACAACACTCCCACTACCGGTACAACACTGGTACAAATTCAGATGTTGACATGCCTGTACACCTATCGACTGACATAAAACGTTACAACACTGTTGTATGTACATGTAGTAGTGGTAGTGGTAGTGGTAGTGGTAGTGGTGGTATAGTGGTAGTAGTAGAAACAGTAGTAGTGGTGGTAGTAGTAGTAACAGTAGCGGTGGTAGTAGTATTAACAGTAGCAGTGGTGGTAGTAGTAGTAACAGTAGTAGTGGTAGTAGTAGTAACAGTAGTAGTGGTAGTAGTAGTAACAGTAGCAGTGGTGGTAGTAGTAGTAACAGTAGTGGTGGTAGTAGTAGTAACAGTAGCAGTGGTGGTAGTAGTAGTAACAGTAGCAGTGGTGGTAGTAGTAGTAACAGTAGTGGTGGTAGTAGTAGTAACAGTAGCAGTGGTGGTAGTAGTAGTAACAGTAGTGGTGGTAGTAGTAGTAACAGTAGTAGTGGTGGTAGTAGTAGTAACAGTAGCAGTGGTGGTAGTAGTAGTAACAGTAGTGGTAGTAGTAGTAACAGTAGCAGTGGCGGTAGTAGTAGTAACAGTAGTGGTGGAAGTAGTAGTAACAGTAGCAGTGGTGGTAGTAGTAGTAACAGTAGTGGCGGTAGTAGTAGTAGTAACAGTAGCAGTGGTGGTAGTGTAGTAACAGTAGTGGTGGTAGTAGTAGTAACAGTAGCAGTGGTGGTAGTAGTAGTAACAGTAGTGGTGGTAGTAGTAGTAACAGTAGTAGTGGTGGTAATAGAAACAGTAGCAGTGGTGGTAGTAGTAGTAACAGTAGTGGTGGTAGTAGTAGTAACAGTAGCAGTGGAGGTAGTAGTAGTAACAGTAGTGGTGGTAGTAGTAGTAACAGTAGTATGTGGTGGTAGTAGTAGTAACAGTAGTGGTGGTAGTAGTAGTAACAGTAGCAGTGGTGGTAGTAGTAGTAACAGTAGCAGTGGTGGTAGTAGTAACAGTAGTGGTGGTAGTAGTAGTAACAGTAGAAGTGGTGGTAGTAGTAGTAACAGTAGTGGCGGTAGTAGTAGTAACAGTAGTAGTGGTGGTAGTAGTAGTAACAGTAGCAGTGGTGGTAGTAGTAGTAACAGTAGTGGTGGTAGTAGTAGTAACAGTAGCAGTGGTGGTAGTAGTAGTAACAGTAGTGGTGGTAGTAGTAGTAACAGTAGTAGTGGTGCTAGTAGTAGTAACAGTAGCAGTGGTGGTAGTAGTAGTAACAGTAGTGGTGGTAGTAGTAGTAACAGTAGCAGTGGTGGTAGTAGTAGTAACAGTAGTGGTGGTAGTAGTTAGTAACAGTAGTAGTGGTGGTAGTAGTAGTAACAGTAGTGGTGGTAGTAGTAACAGTAGCAGTGGTGGTAGTAGTAGTAACAGTAGCAGAGGTGGTAGTAGTAGTAACAGTAGTGGTGGTAGTAGTAGTAACAGTAGCAGTGGTGGTAGCAGTAGTAACAGTAGTGGTGGTAGTAGTAGTAACAGTAGTAGTGGTGGTAGTAGTAGTAACAGTAGTGGTGGTAGTAGTAGTAGCAGCAGTAGTGGTGGTAGTAGTAGTAACAGTAGTGGTGGTAGTAGTAGTAACAGTAGCAGTGGTGGTAGTAGTAGTAACAGTAGCAGTGGTGGAAGTAGTAGTAACAGTAGTGGTGGTAGTAGTAGTAACAGTAGTGGTGGTAGTAGTAGTAACAGTAGCAGTGGTGGTAGTAGTAGTAACAGTAGTGGTGGTAGTAGTAGTAACAGTAGTAGTGGTGGTAGTAGTAGTAGTAACAGTAGTGGTGGTAGTAGCATTAACAGTAGCAGTGGTGGCAGTAGTAGTAACAGTAGTGGTGGTAGTAGTAGTAACAGTAGCAGTGGTGGTAGTAGTAGTAACAGTAGTAGTGGTGGAAATAGTAACAGTAGTGGTGGTAGTAGTAACAGTAGTAGTGGTGGTAGTAGTAGTAACAGTAGTGGTGGTAGTAGTAGTGGTGGTAGTAGTAACAGTAATGGTGGTAGTAGTAGTAACAGTAGCAGTGGTGGTAGTAGTAGTAACAGTAGTGGTGGTAGTAGTAGTAACAGTAGTAGTGGTGGTAGTAGTAGTAACAGTAGTAGTGGTGGTAGTAGTAGTAACAGTAGTAGTGGTGGTAGTAGTAGTAACAGTAACAGTGGTGGTGGTAGTAGTAGTAACAGTAGTGGTGGTAGTAGTAACAGTAGTAGTGGTGGTAGTAGTAGTAACAGTAGTAGTGGTGGTAGTAGTAGTAACAGTAGTAGTGGTGGTAGTAGTAGTAACAGTAGTAGTGGTGGTAGTAGTAGTAGTAACAGTAGTGGTGGTAGTAGTAGTAACAGTAGTAGTGGTGGTAGTAGTAGTAACAGTAGTAGTGGTGGTAGTAGTAGTAACAGTAGTAGTGGTGGTAGTAGTAGTAACAGTAGTAGTGGTAGTACTAGTAACAGTAGTGGTGGTAGTAGTAGTAACAGTAGTGGTGGTAGTAGTAGTAGTAACAGTAGTAGTAGTGGTAATTGTAATACTAGTAATTGTAGTAGTAATAGTGGTAGAAGCAGTAGTGGTAGTAGTAGCACTACAACTAGTACTAGTGGTAGTTACACTAGTGGTAGTAGCACTAGTACTAGTGCTACTACCACTAGTACTAGTGGTAGTAGTAACACTAGTGGTAGTAGTAACACTAGTGGAAGTACTACTAGTACTAGTGGTAGCAACAATAGTACTAGTGCTACTACCACTAGTACTAGTGGTAGTAGTAACACTAGTGGTAGTAGCACTAGTACTAGTGCTTCTATCACTAGTACTAGTGGTAGTAGTAACACTAGTGGAAGTAGCACTAGTACTAGTGGTAGTAGTACTAGTACTAGTAGCACTGGTACTAGTAGCACTAGTACTAGTGGTAGTAGTAACACTAGTGTAAGTAGCACTAGTACTAGTAGCACTAGTACCAGTAGCACTAGTACCAGTAGCACTAGTACCAGTAGCACTAGTACTAGTAGCACTAGCACCAGTAGCACTAGTACCAGTAACACTAGTACTAGTAGCACTAGTACCAGTAGCACTAGTACCAGTAGCACTAGTACCAGTAGCACTAGTACTAGTGGTAGTAGCACTAGTACTAGTAGCACTAGTACTAGTAGCACTAGTACTAGTAGCACTAGTACTAGTGGTAGTAGCACTAGTACTAGTAGCACTAGTACCAGTAGCACTAGTACCAGTAGCACTAGTACCAGTAGCACTAGTACTAGTGGTAGTAGCACTAGTACTAGTAGCACTAGTACCAGTAGCACTAGTACCAGTAGCACTAGTACTAGTAGCACTAGTACCAGTAGCACTAGTACTAGTAGCACTAGTACCAGTAGCACTAGTACCAGTAGCACTAGTAGCACTAGTACCAGTAGCACTAGTAGCACTAGTACCAGTAGCACTAGTACTAGTAGCACTAGTACTAGTGGTAGTAGCACTAGTACTAGTAGCACTAGTACTAGTGGTAGTAGCACTAGTACTAGTAGCACTAGTACCAGTAACACTAGTACCAGTAGCACTAGTACCAGTAGCACTAGTACCAATAGCACTAGTACTAGTAGCACTAGTACCAGTAGCACTAGTACCAGTAGCACTAGTACCAGTAGCACTAGTACTAGTAGCACTAGTACCAGTAGCACTAGTACCAGTAGCACTAGTACCAGTAGCACTAGTACTAGTAGCACTAGTACCAGCAGCACTAGTACCAGTAGCACTAGTACCAGTAGCACTAGTACCAGTAGCACTAGTACCGGCAGCACTAGTACCAGTAGCACTAGTACCAGTAGCACTAGTACCACTAGTACTAGTAGCACTAGTACCAGCAGCACTAGTACCAGCAGCACTAGTACCAGTAGCACTAGTACTAGTAGCACTAGTACTAGTAGCACTAGTACCAGTAGCACTAGTACCAGTAGCACTAGTACTAGTAGCACTAGTACTAGTGGTAGTAGCACTAGTACTAGTAGCACTAGTACCAGTAGCACTAGTACCAGTAGCACTAGTACTAGTGGTAGTAGCACTAGCACTAGTAGCACTAGTACTAGTGGTAGTAGCACTAGTACTAGTAGCACTAGTACTAGTGGTAGTAGCACTAGTACCAGTAGCACTAGTACTGGTGGTAGTAGCACTAGTACCAGTAGCACTAGTACTAGTGGTAGTAGCACTAGTACTAGTAGCACTAGTACCAGTAGCACTAGTACCAGTAGCACTAGTACCAGTAGCACTAGTAGTAGTGGTAGTAGCACTAGTACTAGTAGCACTAGTACCAGCAGCACTAGTACCAGCAGCACTAGTACCAGCAGCACTAGTACCAGTAGCACTAGTACTAGTAGCACTATTACTAGTGGTAGTAGCACTAGTACTAGTAGCACTAGTACCAGTAGCACTAGTACTAGTAGCACTAGTACCAGCAGCACTAGTACCAGCAGCACTAGTACCAGTAGCACTAGTACTAGTAGCACTAGTACTAGTGGTAGTAGCACTAGTTCTAGTAGCACTAGTACTATTGGTAGTAGCACTAGTACTAGTAGCACTAGTACCAGCAGCACTAGTACCAGCAGCACTAGTACCAGTAGCACTAGTACTAGTGGTAGTAGCACTAGTACTAGTGGTAGTAGCACTAGTACTAGCACTAGTACCAGCAGCACTAGTACCAGAAGCACTAGTACCAGCAGCACTAGTACCAGTAGCACTAGTACTAGTAGCACTAGTACTAGTGGTAGTAGCACTAGTACTAGTAGCACTAGTACTAGTAGCACTAGTACTAGTGGTAGTTGTACTAGTACCAGTAGCACTAGTACCAGCAGCACTAGTACCAGTAGCACTAGTACCAGCAGCACTAGTACCAGTAGCACTAGTACTAGTAGCACTAGTACTAGTGGTAGTAGCACTAGTACTAGTAGCACTAATACTATTGGTAGTAGCACTAGTACCAGCAGCACTAGTACCAGCAGCACTAGTACCAGTAGCACTAGTACCAGGAGCACTAGTACTAGTGGTAGTAGCACTAGTACTAGTGGTAGTAGCACTAGTACTAGTAGCACTAGTACCAGCAGCACTAGTACCAGAAGCACTAGTACCAGCAGCACTAGTACCAGTAGCACTAGTACTAGTGGTAGTAGCACTAGTACTAGTAGCACTAGTACTAGTGGTAGTAGCACTAGTACTAGTGGTAGTTGTACTAGTACCAGTAGCACTAGTACCAGCAGCACTAGTACCAGTAGCACTAGTACCAGCAGCACTAGTACCAGTAGCACTAGTACTAGTAGCACTAGTACTAGTGGTAGTAGCACTAGTACTAGTAGCACTAGTACTAGTGGTAGTAGCACTAGTACTAGTAGCACTAGTACTAGTGGTAGTAGCACTAGTACCAGTAGCACTAGTACTAGTGGTAGTAGCACTAGTACCAGTAGCACTAGTACTAGTGGTAGTAGCACTAGTACTAGTAGCACTAGTACCAGCAGCACTAGTACCAGTAGCACTAGTACCAGCAGCACTAGTACCAGTAGCACTAGTACCAGTAGCACTAGTACCAGTAGCACTAGTACCAGTAGCACTAGTACTAGTGGTAGTAGCACTAGTACTAGTAGCACTAGTACCAGCAGCACTAGTACCAGCAGCACTAGTACCAGTAGCACTAGTACTAGTAGCACTAGTACTAGTGGTAGTAGTACTAGTACCAGTAGCACTATACCAGTAGCACTAGTACTAGTAGCACTAGTACAGCAGCTAGTACCAGCAGCACTAGTACCAGTAGCACTAGTAACTAGTGGTAGTAGCACTAGTACCAGTAGCACTAGTACTAGTGGTAGTAGCACTAGTACTAGTAGCACTAGTACCAGCAGCACTAGTACCAGCAGCACTAGTACCAGCAGCACTAGTACTAGTAGCACTAGTACTAGTAGCACTAGTACTAGTGGTAGTAGCACTAGTACTAGTAGCACTAGTACTAGTGGTAGTAGCACTAGTACTAGTAGCACTAGTACTAGTGGTAGTAGCACTAGTACCAGTAGCACTAGTACTGGTGGTAGTAGCACTAGTACCAGTAGCACTAGTACTAGTGGTAGTAGCACTAGTACTAGTAGCACTAGTACCAGCAGCACTAGTACCAGTAGAACTAGTACCAGTAGCACTAGTACCAGTAGCACTAGTACCAGTAGCACTAGTAGTAGTGGTAGTAGCACTAGTACTAGTAGCACTAGTACCAGCAGCACTAGTACCAGCAGCACTAGTACCAGTAGCACTAGTACTAGTAGCACTAGTGGTAGTAGCACTAGTACCAGTAGCACTAGTACCAGTAGCACTAGTACTAGTAGCACTAGTACCAGCAGCACTAGTACCAGCAGCACTAGTACCAGTAGCACTAGTACCAGTAGCACTAGTACTAGTAGTAGCACTAGTACCAGTAGCACTAGTACCAGTAGCACTAGTACTAGTGGTAGTAGCACTAGTACTAGTAGCACTAGTACCAGCAGCACTAGTACCAGCAGCACTAGTACCAGCAGCACTAGTACCAGTAGCACTAGTACTAGTAGCACTAGTACTAGTGGTAGTAGCACTAGTACTAGTAGCACTAGTACTAGTGGTAGTAGCACTAGTACTAGTAGCACTAGTACTAGTGGTAGTAGTACTAGTACCAGTAGCACTAGTACCAGCAGCACTAGTACCAGCAGCACTAGTACCAGCAGCACTAGTATCAGTAGCACTAGTACTAGTAGCACTAGTACTAATGGTAGTAGCACTAGTACTAGTAGCACTAGTACTAGTGGTAGTAGCACTAGTACTAGTAGCACTAGTATTAGTGGTAGTAGCACTAGTACTAGTGGTAGTAGCACTAGTACTAGTGGTAGTAGCACTAGTACTAGTAGCACTAGTACCAGCAGCACTAGTACCAGTAGCACTAGTGGTAGTAGCACTAGTACCAGTAGCACTAGTACCAGCAGCACTAGTACCAGTAGCACTAGTGGTAGTAGCACTAGTACCAGCAGCACTAGTACCAGTAGCACTAGTACCAGTAGCACTAGTACCAGTAGCACTAGTACCAGCACTAGTACCAGTAGCACTAGTACCAGCAGCACTAGTACCAGTAGCACTAGTACCAGTAGCACTAGTACCAGTAGCACTAGTACCAGCAGCACTAGTACCAGTAGCACTAGTACCAGTAGCACTAGTACCAGCAGCACTAGTACCAGTAGCACTAGTACCAGTAGCACTAGTACCAGTAGCACTAGTACTAGTAGCACTAGTACCAGTAGCACTAGTACCAGTAGCACTAGTACCAGTAGCACTAGTACCAGTAGCACTAGTACCAGTAGCACTAGTACCAGCAGCACTAGTACCAGTAGCACTAGTACCAGTAGCACTAGTACCAGTAGCAATAGCACCAGTAGCACTAGTACCAGTAGCACTAGCACCAGTAGCACTAGTACCAGTAGCACTAGTACCAGTAGCACTAGTACTAGTAGCACTAGTACCAGTAGCACTAGTACCAGCAGCACTAGTACCAGTAGCACTAGTACCAGTAGCACTAGTACCAGTAGCACTAGCACCAGTAGCACTAGTACCAGTAGCACTAGCACCAGTAGCACTAGTATCAGTAGCACTAGTACCAGTAGCACTAGTACTAGTAGCACTAGTACCAGTAGCACTAGTACCAGTAGCACTAGTACTAGTAGCACTAGTACCAGTAGCTCTAGTACCAGTAGCACTAGTACTAGTAGCACTAGCACCAGTAGCACTAGTACCAGTAGCACTAGTACCAGTAGCACTAGTACCAGTAGCACTAGTACTAGTAGCACTAGTACCAGTAGCACTAGTACCAGCAGCACTAGTAGCAGTAGCACTAGTACCAGTAGCACTAGTACTAGTAGCACTAGCACCAGTAGCACTAGTACCAGTAGCACTAGCACCAGTAGCACTAGTACCAGTAGCACTAGTACCAGTAGCACTAGTACTAGTAGCACTAGTACCAGTAGCACTAGTACCAGCAGCACTAGTACCAGCAGCACTAGTACCAGTAGCACTAGCACTAGTACCAGTAGCACTAGTACCAGCAGCACTAGTACTAGTACTAGTAGTACTAGTACCAGTAGCAAGATACTTCCTCGGTAGAAGTCAATATACTTGTGTCTCACTGGTGCAATCTGGATCAACCACTAAAATTATTGATATTAGCGGGGAAGTGGTAAAGCAGTAGGGGTGGAGAGCCAGGGGTGGGGTGATTATGGTTGATCCAAGGGAAGGGAGCCTCTCGTGGCAGGAATCATCAGTCCTTCATGACTGAATAGTGAGTCAGGTAGTGATGTATGGTGCCGGAGCTGAGGGTGGGCCCAGGAGATGCACCTCTACAACCTCAAACACCTCAGTACACACACACACACACACACGTGACTGTGTACACACTGTAAGTAAAAATTGAGAGAGGCTTAATGGACGCTGTGAGAAGCCTGGTTAATGTCCCACTAATTCACCCACTCAACTACAACCACTCAACCACAACCAAACCCACAACCACACACTCGACCACAACCAAACCCACAACCACACACTCGACCACAACCAAACCCACAACCACACACTCGACCACAACCAACCCACAACCACACACTCGACCACAACCAAACCCACAACCACACACTCGACCCAAACCAAACCCACAACCACACACTCGACCACAACCAAACCCACAACCACACACTCGACCACAACCAAACCCACAACCACACACTCGACCACAACCAAACCCACAACCACACACTCGACCACAACCAAACCCACAACCACACACTCGACCACAACCAAACCCACAACCACACACTCGACCACAACCACACACTCGACCACAACCAAACCCACAACCACACACTCGACCACAACCAAACCCACAACCACACACTCGACCACAACCAAACCCACAACCACACACTCGACCACAACCAACCCACAACCACAACTCGACCACAACCAAACCCACAACCACACACTCGACCACAACCAAACCCACAACCACACACTCGACCACAACAAACCCACAACCACACACTCAACCACAACCAAACCCACAACCACACACTCGACCACAACCAAACCCACAACCACACACTCGACCACAACCAAACCACAACCACACTCGACCACAACCAAACCCACAACCACACACTCGACCACAACCAAACCCACAACCACACACTCGACCACAACCAAACCCACAACCACACCTCGACCACAACCAAACACTCAACCAAAGACTCAACCACAACCAAACACTCAACCACAACCAAAGACTCAACCACAACCAAACCCACAACCACACACTCGACCACAACCAAACACTCAACCACAACCAAAGACTCAACCACAACCAAAGACTCAACCACAACCACTCAACCACAACCAAACACTCAACCACAACCAAACACTCAACCACAACCAAACACTCAACCACAACCACTCTCAACCTTCAACCAGCAGGAAACTCTACTAGTATTAGTGGAAACTGATGGCTAGCAACCTTGGTTGATAGCTAGCAACCTTGGTTGGTGGCTAGCAACCTTGGGTGACGGCTAGCAACCTTGGTTGATAGCTAGCAACCTTGGTTG
>NC_069496.1:7589000-7611500 GCF_026875155.1 Cherax quadricarinatus
ACCTATCTGTACCTATCTGAACCTATCTGTACCTATCTGTACCTATCTAAACCTATCTAAACCTGTCTGTACCTATCTGAACTAATCTGTACCTATCTGAACTTATCTGTACCTATCTGAATCTATCTGAACCTATCTGTACCTATATGAACTTATCTGTACCTATCTGTACCTATCTGAACCTATCTGTACCTAACTGAACTTATCTGAACCTATTATTATCTTTTATTATCACACTGGCCGATTCCCACCAAGGCAGGGTGGCCCAAAAAAGAAAAACTTTCACCATCATTCACTCCATCACTGTCTTGCCAGAAGGGTGCTTTACACTACAGTTTTTAAACTGCAACATTAACACCCCTCCTTCAGAGTGCAGGCACTGTACTTCCCATCTCCAGGACTCAAGTCCGGCCTGCCGGTTTCCCTGAACCCCTTCATAAATGTTACTTTGCTCACACTCCAACAGCACGTCAAGTATTAAAAACCATTTGTCTCCATTCACTCCTATCAAAAAACGCTCACCAAGCCTGCTGGAAGTCCAAGCCCCTCGCACACAAAACCTCCTTTACCCCTCTCTCTCAACCTTTCCTAGCCGACCCTACCCCGCCTTCCTTCCACTACAGACTGATACACTCTTGAAGTCATTCTGTTTCGCTCCATTCTCTCTACATGTCCGAACCACCTCAACAACCCTTCCTCAGCCCTCTGGACAACAGTTTTGGTAATCCCGCACCTCCTCCTAACTTCCAAACTACGAATTCTCTGCATTATATTCACACCACACATTGCCCTCAGACATGACATCTCCACTGCCTCCAGCCTTCTCCTCGCTGCAACATTCATCACCCATGCTTCACACCCATATAAGAGTGTTGGTAAAACTATACTCTCATATATTCCCCTCTTTGCCTCCAAGGACAAAGTTCTTTGTCTCCACAGACTCTAAGTGCACCACTCACTCTTTTCCCCTCATCAATTCTGTGATTCACCTCATCTTTCATAGACCCATCCGCTGACACGTCCACTCCCAAATATCTGAATACATTCACCTCCTCCATACTCTCTCCCTCCAATCTGATATTCAATCTTTCATCACCTAATCTTTTTGTTATCCTCATAACCTTACTCTTTCCTGTATTCACCTTTAATTTTCTTCTTTTGACACCCTACCAAATTCATCCACCAATCTCTGCAACTTCTCTTCAGAATCTCCCAAGAGCACAGTGTCATCAGCAAAGAGCAGCTGTGACAACTCCCACTTTGTGTGTGATTCTTTATCTTTTAACTCCACGCCTCTTGCCAAGACCCTCGCATTTACTTCTCTTACAACTCCATCTATAAATATATTAAAACAACCACGGTGACATCACACATCCTTGTCTAAGGCCTACTTTTACTGGGAAATAATTTCCCTCTTTCCTACATACTCTAACTTGAGTCTCACTATCCTCGTTAAAAACTCTTCACTGCTTTCAGTAACCTACCTCCTACACAATACACCTGCAACATCTGCCACATTGCCCCCTATCCACCCTGTCATACGCCTTTTCCAAATCCATAAATGCCACAAAGACCTCTTTAGCCTTATCTAAATACTGTTCACTTATATGTTTCACTGTAAACACCTGGTCCACACACCCCCTACCTTTCCTAAAGCCTCCTTGTTCATCTGCTATCCTATTCTCCGTCTTACTCTTAATTCTTTCAATAATAACTCTACCATACACTTTACCAGGCATACTCAGCAGACTTATCCCCCTATAATTTTTGCACTCTCTTTTATCCCCTTTGCCTTTATACAAAGGAACTATGCATGCTCTCTGCCAATCCCAAGGTACATTACCCTCTTCCATACATTTATTAAATAATTGCACCAACCACTCCAAAACTATATCCCCACCTGCTTTTAACATTTCTATCT
Organism: Cherax quadricarinatus; assembly: GCF_026875155.1. Lineage (NCBI taxonomy): Eukaryota > Metazoa > Arthropoda > Malacostraca > Decapoda > Parastacidae > Cherax > Cherax quadricarinatus. Next base: position 7,590,922 of record NC_069496.1, read on the forward strand.
TTATCCCATCAATCCCGGCTGCCTTACCCCCTTTCATTTTACCTACTGCCTCACGAACTTCCCCCACACTCACAACTGGCTCTTCCTCACTCCTACAAGATGTTATTCCTCCTTGTCCTATACACGAAATCACAGCTTCCCTATCTTCATCAACATTTAACAATTCCTCAAAATATTCCCTCCATCTTCCCAATACCTCTAACTCTCTATTTAATAACTCTCCTCTCCTATTTTTAAACTGACAAATCCATTTGTTCTCTAGGCTTCTTAACTTGTTAATCTCACCCCAAAACTTTTTCTTATTTTCAACAAAATTTGTTGATAACATCTCACCCACTCTCTCATTTGCTCTCTTTTTACATTGCTTCAACCACTCTCTTAACTTCTCTCTTTTTCTCCATATACTCTTCCCTCCTTGCATCACTTCTACTTTGTAAAAAACTTCTCATATGCTAACTTTTTCTCCCTTACTACTCTCTTCACATCATCATTCCACCCAAACGCTCCTCTTCCCTCCGCACCCACTTTCCTGTAACCACAAACTTCTGCTGAACACTCTAACACTACATTTTTAAACCTACCCCATACCTCTTCGACCCATTGCGTATGCTCTCATTAGCCCATCTATCCTCCAATAGCTGTTTTATCTTACCCTAACTGCCTCCTCTTTTAGTTTATAAACCTTCACCTCTCTCTTCCCTGATACTTCTATTCTCCTTGTATCCCATCTACCTTTTACTCTCAGTGTAGCTACAACTAGAAAGTGGTCTGATATATCTGTGGCCCCTCTATAAACATGTACATCCTGAAGTCTACTTAACAGTCTTTTATCTACCAATACATAATCCAACAAACTACTGTCATTTCGCCCTACATCATATCTTGTATACTTATTTATCCTCTTTTTCTTAAAATATGTATTACCTATAACTAAACCCCTTTCTATACAAAGTTCAATCAAAGGGCTCCCATTATCATTTACACCTGGCACCCCAAACTTACCTACCACACCCTCTCTAAAAGTTTCTCCTACTTTAGCATTCAGGTCCCCTACCACAATTACTCTCTCACTTGGTTCAAAGGCTCCTATACATTCACTTAACATCTCCCAAAATCTCTCTCTCTCCTCTACATTCCTCTCTTCTCCAGGTGCATACACACTTATTATAACCCACTTCTTGCATCCAACCTTTACTTTAATCCACATAATTCTTGAATTTACACATTCATATTCTATTTTCTCCTTCCATAACTGATCATTCAACATTACTGCTACCCCTTCCTTTGCTCTAACTCTCTCAGTTACTCCAGATTTAATCCCATTTATTTCCCCCTACCCCCTTCAGCTTTGTTTCGCTTAGAGCCAGGACATCCAACTTCTTTTCATTCATAACATCAGCAATCATCTGTTTCTTGTCATCCGCACTACATCCACGCACATTTAAGCATCCCAGTTTTATAAAGTTTTTCTTCTTCTCTTTTTTAGTAAATGTCTACAGGAGAAGGGGTTACTAGCCCATTGCTCCCGATAGATAGGTACAGATAGGTACCTATCTGTACCTATCTGAACTTATCTGAACCTATATGAGCCTATCTGTACCTATCTGAACTTATCTGAACCTATCTGTACCTATATGAACTTATCTGTACCTATCTGAACTTATCTGTACCTATCTGAACCTATCTGTACCTATCTGTACCTATCTGTACCTATCTGTACCTATCTGAACCTATCTGTACCTATCTGTACCTATCTGTACCTATCTGTACCTATCTGAACCTATCTGAACCTATCTGTACCTATCTGTACCTATCTGAACCTATCTGTACCTATCTGAACTTATCTGAACCTATCTGAACCTATATGAACCTATGTGAACCTATCTGAACCTATGTGAACCTATCCTCTCTATGTACGTACATGTATGTATGCTTATATATGTATATATTTAAAGAACTTTCGTGATCTTTCACATAATCAGAGAATAATGTGAACGTGTTAATGCATACATACATTCTGTATGCTGTTGCAGGGGTTGAGTCACAGCTCCTGGCCCTGCCTCTCGTATTATTCACAGCCTCATTGCCTGCTGGATCCCGTCATACCTTATCTTTAAACTATGTAAATGTGTGTGAATGTATGTGTGTGTGTGTGCAAGATGGCGTAAGAGGTTTGTGAGGAATATTGTGGTGAGAATGTTAGTGATTGTGTTAGGTAAGACTGGTTGATGGTGGTTAACCACCACTACCACTACAACCACTACTTATCACCACCACTACCACTACAACCACTACTTATCACCACCACTACACTACAACCACTACTTATCACCACCACTACCACTACAACCACTACTTATCACCACCACTACCACTACAACCACTACTTATCACCACCACTACCACTACAACCACTACTTATCACCACCACTACCACTACAACCACTACTTATCACCACCACTACCACTACAACCACTACTTATCACCACCACTACCACTACAACCACTACTTATCACCACCACTACCACTACAACCACTACTTATCACCACCACTACCACTACAACCACTACTTATCACCACCACTACCACTACAACCACTACTTATCACCCATACCACTACAACCACTAATACCACCACACATACACCACCACTTATACACCAACCACTAACCACTACTACCAACCATCACTAATCACTACCACTACCACTATCACCAACACCATTACAATCACACCACTACCCACACAATCACTACCATATCACCCACAATCACTACCACTATCACAACAATCACTACCACATCACCACTACAATCACTACCACTATCACACAACAATCACTACCACTCACTACCCACAATCCAACCATATCACACCACACAACCATATCACAACCACAACACTACTACCACTATCAACCACAATCACTACTACCACTATCACAACCACAATCACTACACTATCACACTATCACTCACATCACAACACATCACTACCACTATCACACCACATCACAATCACACACTATCACACCAACACACAATCACTACCATCACAACCACAATCACTACTACCACTATACAACCACAATCACTACCACTATCACACCACAATCACTACACACTATCACACCACAATCACTCACCACTATCACAACCACAATCACTACCACTATCCCATCACACATCACACCACACACTACTACCACTAACACCACAACATCATCACGACCACATCACTACCATGACATGCAACACATAGTAATACCCTATCACAGCTACAATTCACTACTACACTATCAACATCGATACTACTACACTATCACACACATCACTACATACACCAAATCACTACTACACTATCACACCACAGTCACTACCATCATCACCATCACTACACATTCACACCAGAATCACTACATCACACCCATACTATACCACATGCAACCACATGTACACTCACAGCCACAATCACTACTACCACTATACAACCACAATCACTATACACTATCACAACCACAATCACTACCACTATCACAACCATACACTACAATATACACCACATGGTACTAGCCCACATCACTCCCATGGTACTCAAGACTCACTGTACTAGCAGCTCACTTGTACTACTACTCACTTGGTATAGACACTCACTGGTACTAGTACTCACCTGGTACTACACTCACCTGGTACTAGTACTCCACTAGTACCAGTACTCACTGGTACTTACACCGTACTACTCACCTGGTACTAGTACTCACCTGGTACAGTACTCCCTGGTACTACTCACCTGGTACTACTACTCAGGACTAGTACTACTGGTACTAGTCACTCACCTGGTACTAGTACTCACCTGGTACTAGTACTCACTGGACTAGTACTCACTGGTAACTAGACTCACCTGTACTAGTACTCACTGGTACTAGTACTCACCTGGTACTAGTACTCACCTGGATACTACGTATCTCACTCCCTAGTACAGTACTCACCTGGTACTAGTACTCACCTGGTACTAGTACTCACCTGGTACTAGTACTCACCTGGTACTAGTACTCACCTGGTACTAGTACTCACCTGGTACTAGTACTCAGGACTAGTACTAATCTGGTACTAGTACTCACCTGGTACTAGTACTCACCTGGTACTAGTACTCACCTGGAACTAGTACTCACCTGGAACTAGTACTCACCTAGTACTAGTACTCAGTACTGGTACTAGTACTCACCTGGTACTAGTACTCACCTGGTACTAGTACTCACCTGGAACTAGTACTCACCTGGAACTAGTACTCACCTGGTACTAGTACTCGACCCTGGTACTAGTACTCACTGGACTACTCACCTGGTACTAGTACTCGCCTAGTACTAGTACTCAGTACTGGTACTAGTACTCACCTGGTACTAGTACTCAGTACTGGTACTAGTACTCACCTGGTACTAGTACTCAGTACTGGTACTAGTACTCACCTGGTACTAGTACTCACTGGTACTAGTACTCACCTGGTACTAGTACTCACCTGGTACTAGTACTCACCTGGAACTAGTACTCACCTGGTACTAGTACTCAGTACTGGTACTAGTACTCGCCTGGTACTAGTACTCAGTACTGGTACTAGTACTCACCTGGTACTAGTACTCAGTACTGGTACTAGTACTCACCTGGTACTAGTACTCAGTACTGGTACTAGTACTCACCTGGTACTAGTACATCAGTACTGGTACTAGTACTCACCTGGTACTAGTACTCAGTACTGGTACTAGTACTCACCTGGTACTAGTACTCAGTACTGGTACTAGTACTCGCCTGGTACTAGTACTCAGTACTGGTACTAGTACTCGCCTGGTACTAGTACTCAGTACTGGTACTAGTACTCACCTGGTACTAGTACTCAGTACTGGTACTAGTACTCACCTGGTACTAGTACTCAGTACTGGTACTAGTACTCACCTAGTACTAGTACTCAGTACTGGTACTAGTACTCACCTGGTACTAGTACTCAGTACTGGTACTAGTACTCGCCTGGTACTCAGCAGCAAGTCATCTATCTTTCCTCCCCTTGTAAGGCGTATTTAGTATGCTAATTAACAGATTCTGTGTGGACCATGGTGGACCATGATGGACCGTGGTGGACCATGATGGACCATGGTGGACCGTGGACCATGATGGACCGTGATAGACCATGGTGGACCGTGATGGACCATGGTGGACCGTGCTGGACCATGGACCATGACGGACTGTGGTGGACCATGGTGGACCATGATGGACCATGACGGACCGTGGTGGACCATGATGGACCGTGATGGACCATGGTGGACCGTGATGGACAATGGTAGACCGTGATAGACCATGGACCATGATGGACCGTGGTGGACCATGATGGACCGTGATGGACCATGGTGGACCGTGATGGACCATGGTAGACCGTGATAGACCATGGACCGTGATGGACCGTGATGGACCATGATGGACCATGATGGACCATGATGGACCGTGATGGACCATGATGGACCATGATGGACCATGATGGACCATGATGGACCATGATGGACCATGATGGACCGTGATGGACCATGATGGACCATGATGGACCATGGTGGACCGTGATGGACCATGATGGACCATGATGGACCATGATGGACCATGATGGACCATGATGGACCATGATGGACCATGATGGACCATGATGGACCGTGATGGACCATGATGGACCATGATGGACCATGATGGACCGTGATGGACCATGATGGACCATGATGGACCATGATGGACCATGATGGACCATGATGGACCATGATGGACCATGATGGACCGTGATGGACCATGATGGACCATGATGGACCATGGTGGACCGTGATGGACCATGGTGGACCGTGATAGTAGAAGATGACAGTAATAGAGAAGGATAGCAATATTAGAGAATAATACACAAACTCTCTCTCTCTCTCTCTCTTTCTCTCTCATTCTCTCAGTTTTACTTCTCCTTCCTTCACTGTTCTCACTTCCTCCTCCTTCCTGTAATCCTCACCTCCCCTATTCTCTTCCACATATCCTTTATTCCTCTCTCTCTCTCTCTCTCTCTCTCTCTCTCTCTCTCTCTCTCTCTCTCTCTCTCTCTCTCTCTTTATATGTTATTATCACAAGGAATGAGAGAGAGATGGGAAAGAAATATAATACGTGTCTTATTTCCTCATTCCTGCCAGGCTATTGTCTCTCAGTGGCTGCTATGTGGCCCTCCTAGTCAGCCCCTCCTAGCCAGCCCCTCCTAGCCAGTCCTCTCCTAGCCAGTCCCTCCTAGCCAGCCCCTCCTAGCCAGCCCCTCCTAGCCAGCCCCTCCTAGCCAGTCCCTCCTAGCCAGCCCCTCCTAGCCAGCCCCTCCTAGCCAGCCCCTCCTAGCCAGCCCCTCTTAGCCAGCCCCTCCTAGCCAGCCCCTCCTAGCCAGCCCCTCCTAGTCAGCCCCTCCTAGCCAGTCCTCTCCTAGCCAGCCCCTCTTAGCCAGCCCCTCCTAGCCAGTCCTCTCCTAGCCAGCCCCTCCTAGCCAGCCCCTCCTAGCCAGCCCCTCCTAGCCAGCCCCTCCTAGCCAGCCCCTCCTAGCCAGCCCCTCCTAGCCAGCCCCTCCTAGCCAGCCCCTCCTAGCCAGCCCCTCCTAGCCAGTCCCTCCTAGCCAGCCCCTCCTAGCCAGTCCCTCCTAGCCAGCCCCTCCTAGCCAGCCCCTCCTAGCCAGCCCCTCCTAGCCAGTCCCTCCTAGCCAGCCCCTCCTAGCCAGCCCCTCCTAGCCAGCCCCTCCTAGTCAGCCCCTCTTAGCCAGCCCCTCCTAGCCAGCCCCTCCTAGCCAGCCCCTCCTAGTCAGCCCTCCTAGCCAGTCCTCTCCTAGCCAGCCCCTCCTAGCCAGCCCCTCCTAGCCAGTCCTCTCCTAGCCAGCCCCTCCTAGCCAGCCCCTCCTAGCCAGCCCCTCCTAGCCAGCCCCTCCTAGCCAGCCCCTCCTAGTCAGCCCCTCCTAGCCAGTCCTCTCCTAGCCAGCCCCTCCTAGCCAGTCCTCTCCTAGCCAGCCCCTCCTAGCCAGCCCCTCCTAGCCAGCCCCTCCTAGTCAGCCCCTCCTAGCCAGCCACCCTCCTAGCCAGCCCCTCCTAGCCAGCCCCTCCTAGCCAGCCCCTCCTAGCCAGCCCCTCCTAAGTTTCCCCACCCAGGTTAAGGGTTACCTGAAAAAAAACCCCACTAACCATCGTTCGTTCAGTGGCTGTGTCTTGTTAGTGAGCTGTAACCACCCCTCCCCCTCCCCCCACCCTCCCCCTCCTCCTCCACAGTGTAAACACTACAATACTTACCTCCATACTTACATGTATACATAGGTATACATACATACATGCATAGGTAACAGATACTTGTATATTTTATATATATATATATATATGTGTGTGTGTGTGTGTGTGTGTGTGTGTGTGTGTGTGTGTGTGTGTGTGTGTGTGTGTGTGTGTGTGTGTGTGTGTGTGTGTGTGTGTGTGTATAAATATATGGAGACAGATGTATAGACAGATATACAGACAGATGTATAGATCTATAAGACAGATGTAGTATGTTTCCTGGTACAAGACAGTGGTGGTGTCTGGGTAGCCAAGGCAGTTTGCTTATAAGTTGCTCTAACTACTTATAACTACTTATAACACGTCAAACTTGTAAGTGTTGAGTGCGTGACACTGTGTGTGTTGTTCCACTGGAGTGGAATCTGGTTTGGTTCCAGTCTCGAACTTTGTTCCAGGCTATGGAACAATACTCTTCTCCAGGCTGAGGGACTGATATTTCACAACACCTGCTGGTCCAAGTTAGATACCTGCTGGTTCAAGTTAGATACCTGCTGGTTCAAGTTAGATATCTGCTGGTTCAAGTTAGATACCTGCTGGTCCAAGTTAGATACCTGCTGGTCCAAGTTAGATACCTGCTGGTTCAAGTTAGATATCTGCTGGTTCAAGTTAGATACCTGCTGGTCCAAGTTAGATACCTGCTGGTCCAAGTTAGATACCTGCTGGTTCAAGTTAGATATCTGCTGGTTCAAGTTAGATACCTGCTGGTCCAAGTTAGATACCTGCTGGTTCAAGTTAGATACCTGCTGGTCCAAGTTAGATACCTGCTGGTCCAAGTTAGATACCTGCTGGTCCAAGTTAGATACCTGCTGGTCCAAGTTAGATACCTGCTGGTTCAAGTTAGATACCTGCTGGTCCAAGTTAGATACCTGCTGGTCCAAGTTAGATACCTGCTGGTCCAAGTTAGATACCTGCTGGTTCAAGTTAGATACCTGCTGGTCCAAGTTAGATACCTGCTGGTCCAAGTTAGATACCTGCTGGTCCAAGTTAGATACCTGCTGGTTCAAGTTAGATACCTGCTGGTCCAAGTTAGATACCTGCTGGTTCAAGTTAGATACCTGCTGGTTCGTTAGATACCTGCTGGTCTAAGTTAGACTCCTGGTGGTCCAAGTCAGACACCTGGTGGTCCAAGTTAGACACCTGGTGGTCCAAGTTAGACACCTGGTGACCAAGTTAGACACCTGGTGGCCCAAGTTAGATACCTGGTGGTCCAAGTCAGACACCTGGTGGTCCAAGTTAGACACCTGGTGACCAAGTTAGACACCTGGTGGCCCAAGTTAGACACCTGGTGGTCCAAGTTAGACACCTGGTGGCCCAAGTTAGACACCTGGTGGTCCAAGTAAGATACCTGGTGGTCCAAGTCAGACATCTGGTGGTCCAAGTTAGACACCTGGTGACCCAAGTTAGACACCTGGTGACCCAAGTTAGACACCTGGTGGTCCAAGTTAGACACCTGGTGGTCCAAGTTAGACACCTGGTGGTCAAAATTAGATACTTGGTGGTCCAAGTTAGTTACCTGCTGGTCCAGGTTAGATACCTGCTGGTCCAAGTAAGATACCAGGTGGTCCAAGTAAGACACCTGGTGACCCAAGTAAGACACCTGGTGACCCAAGTTAGACACCTGGTGGTCCAAGTTAGACACCTGATGACCCAAGTTAGACACCTGGTGACTCAAGTTAGACACCTGGTGACCCAAGTTAGACACCTGGTGACCCAAGTTAGACACCTGGTGACCCAAGTTAGACACCTGGTGACCCAAGTTAGACACCTGGTGACCCAATTTAGACACCTGGTGACCCAAGTTAGACACCTGGTGACCCAATTTAGACACCTGGTGACCCAAGTTAGACACCTGTTGACCCAAGTTAGACACCTGGTGACCCAAGTTAGACACCTGGTGACCCAAGTTAGACACCTGGTGACCCAAGTTAGACACCTGGTGACCCAAGTTAGACACCTGGTGACCCAATTTAGACACCTAGTGACCCAAGTTAGACACCTGGTGACCCAAGTTAGACACCTGGTGACCCAAGTTAGACACCTGGTGGTCCAAGTTGTCGAAGGGGTTCTTAAGGAGATGACGAGGGTTGAAGGTAGACACACTTTTGTCAAGTTAGACACCTGGTGACCAAAGTTAGACACCTGGTGACCCAAGTTAGACACCTGGTGGTCCTAGTTAGTTACCTGGTGACCCAAGTTAGATACCTGGTGGTCCAAGTTAGACACCTGGTGGTCCAAGTTAGACACCTGGTGGTCCAAGTTAGTTACCTGGTGACCCAAGTTAGATACCTGGTGGTCCAAGTTAGACACCTGGTGGTCCAAGTTAGTTACCTGGTGACCCAAGTTAGACAGCTGGTGACCCAAGTAAGACAGCTGGTGACCCAAGTTAGACACCTGGTGACCCAAGTTAGTTACCTGGTGACCCAAGTTAGACAGCTGGTGACCCAAGTTAGACACCTGGTGACCCAAGTTAGACACCTGGTGACCCAAGTTAGACACCTGGTGACCCAAGTTAGACACCTGGTGACCCAATTTAGACACCTAGTGACCCAAGTTAGACACCTGGTGACCCAAGTTAGACACCTGGTGACCCAAGTTAGACACCTAGTGACCCAAGTTAGACACCTGGTGACCCAATTTAGACACCTAGTGACCCAAGTTAGACACCTGGTGACCCAAGTTAGTTACCTGGTGACCCAAGTTAGACAGCTGGTGACCCAAGTTAGACACCTGGTGACCCAAGTTAGTTACCTGGTGACCCAAGTTAGACAGCTGGTGACCCAAGTTAGACACCTGGTGACCCAAGTTAGACACCTGGTGACCCAAGTTAGACAGCTGGTGACCCAAGTTAGACACCTGGTGACCCAAGTTAGTTACCTGGTGACCCAAGTTAGACAGCTGGTGACCCAAGTTAGACACCTGGTGACCCAAGTTAGACACCTGGTGACCCAAGTTAGACACCTGGTGACCCAAGTTAGACAGCTGGTGACCCAAGTTAGACAGCTGGTGACCCAAGTTAGACACCTGGTGACCCAAGTTAGACACCTGGTGACCCAAGTTAGTTACCTGGTGACCCAAGTTAGACACCTGGTGACCCAAGTTAGACACCTGGTGACCCAAGTTAGACAGCTGGTGACCCAAGTTAGACACCTGGTGACCCAAGTTAGACAGCTGGTGACCCAAGTTAGACACCTGGTGACCCAAGTTAGTTACCTGGTGACCCAAGTTAGACAGCTGGTGACCCAAGTTAGACACCTGGTGACCCAAGTTAGTTACCTGGTGACCCAAGTTAGACACCTGGTGACCCAAGTCAGACAGCTGGTGACCCAAGTTAGACAGCTGGTGGTCCAGTAGGCAGCGCCAAACCTTCCTCAGTATTAATTAGCATCAGAAGCGACCTTGGTGTATCACAATTAAACAGAACATAGATCTGTGTTAAGCTTTTGTTCTGACGTCTGATCGAGGAACACAGAGAAATATTGGTTGTTGCAAGAAGACTGCAACATCAGGGAGGTTAAGGCAGAGTTAAGACTGCAGTTGCAGTGTCGTAACTTTGCAATTAATGTGACTTTCTGTGCAAGATATAACGAAGGTTCAGGCAAGCAGAGTGAATCACCTTTGTTTCTCTTGCAATGTACTCTCACTGTCACCTTTGTTTCTCTTGCAATGTACTCTCACTGTCACCTTTGTTTCTCTTGCAATGTACTCTCACTGTCACCTTTGTTTCTCTTGCAATGTACTCTCACTGTCACCTTTGTTTCTCTTGCAATGTACTCTCACTGTCACCTTTGTTTCTCTTACAATGTACTCTCAGACTGTCACCTTTACAATGTACTCTCAGACTGTCACCTTTACAATGTACTCTCAGACTGTCACCTTTACAATGTACTCTCAGACTGTCACCTTTACAATGTACTCTCAGACTGTCACCTTTACAATGTACTCTCAGACTGTCACCTTTACAATGTACTCTCAGACTGTCACCTTTACAATGTACTCTCAGACTGTCACCTTTACAATGTACTCTCAGACTGTCACCTTTACAATGTACTCTCAGACTGTCACCTTTACAATGTACTCTCAGACTGTCACCTTTACAATGTACTCTCAGACTGTCACCTTTACAATGTACTCTCAGACTGTCACCTTTACAATGTACTCTTACGACTGTCTTTCACTGGTAGGGCAAGACAGTTAAAAATCTTGCTATTTTTTTATGGTATGGAGAGGTAAGCCAGTGGAAGGTCTCTATCACATGACCAGAAGTTCCAGTGGTGGGTTATTGTATAGTTTAACAACAGCGTCAAAACCCTTCCTGTTTCCTGACCAATATTACCTAATAACCTAACTTAATCTAAACTAACCTAACCTAACCCAATCTAACCTAACCCAATCCAACCTAACCTAACCTGACCCAATCCAACCTTACCTAACCTAACCCAATCCAACCTTACCTAACCCAATCCAACCTAACCTAACCCAATCTAACCTTACCTAACCTAACCCAATCCAACCTAAACTAACCTAACCCAATCCAACCTTACCTAACCTAACCCAATCCAACCTTACCTAACCCAATCCAACCTAACCTAACCCAATCCAACCTTACCTAACCTAACCCAATCCAACCTAACCTAACCTAACCCAAACCAACCTTACCTCACCTAACCCAATCCAACCTAACCTAACCTAACCCAATCCAACCTTACCTAACCTAACCCAATCCAACCTTACCTAACCCAATCCAACCTTACCTAACCTAACCCAATCCAACCTTACCTAACCCAATCCAACCTTACCTAACCTAACCCAATCCAACCTTACTATAACCTATTCAGCCTTACCTAACCTATCCCAATCCAACTTTACCTAACCTATCCCAATCCAACCTTACCGAACCAATCCAGTCTTAGCTAACCTAACCTGATCTAATCTAGCCCAATCTAAGCAGGGTATACAGTAGTTAACCAATACTGTAGGACTGATGACATCGACTCCAGATGAGGGACTGACTACCTCAAACTACTCCTGATTTTCACTGTTCTCCGTATTGGACTGATGAAGCCACTGTGTGGGCGAAACGTTTCCCTAGGAAACATACCCAAGTGTTGCATAAGTGCCCAATTTATCAACTTACAAGACAGTATTGTGTTACAATCTTATAAGACAGTATTGTGGTTGCAGGGGTCAAGACTCAGCTCCTGGCCCCGCCTCTTCACTGATCGCTACTGGGTCCTCCCTCTCCCTGCTCCATGAGATTTGTCATACCTCATCTTAAAACTATGTATGGTTCCTGCCTCCATTACCTCATTTCCCAGACTATTCCACTTCCTGACTACTCTATGACTGAAGAAATACTTCCTAACATCCCTGTGACTTATCTGAGTCTTTAACTTCCAACTGTGACACCTTGTTGCTGTGTCACATCTCTGGAAGAACCTGTCTCTGTCCACCTTGTCTATTCCACGCAGTATTTTGTATGTCTTTATCATGTCTCCCCTGACCCTCCTGTCTTCCAGTGTCGTCAGGCTGATTTCCCTTAACCTGTCTTCGTAGGACATTCCTCTTAGCTCTGGTACTAGTTTTGTTGCAAACCTTTGCACTTTCTCTAATTTCTTGACGTGTGTGTGTGTGTACTCACCTAGTTGTACTCACCTAGTTGAGGTTGCGGGGGTCGAGTCCGAGCTCCTGGCCCCGCCTCTTCACTGATCGCTACTAGGTCACTCTCCCTGAGCCGTGAGCTTTATCATACCTCTCCTTAAAGCTATGTATGGATCCTGCCTCCACTACATCGCTTCCCAAACTTGTGTGTGTGTGTGTATGTGTGTGTGTGTGTGTGTGTGTGTGTGTGTGTGTGTGTGTGTGTGTGTGTGTGTGTGTGTGTGTGTGTGTGTGTTATCTTGAAATGAGGAAGCATGTCGATAACAGCACCGGAAGCTAGCGAGAGATAAGACTTGGTATTATGCAATGTGATAGCTGGTGTTAGTTGGCGTAACACTGGCGTTACGTGGTATTGCACTGGTGTTAGTGTTACGTGGTGCTGCACTGTGTTACAGATGTTACGTGGTTCTGCACTAGTATTACAGAGGTGTTACGTGGTGTTACACTGATGTTACTTTCGTTGGTTGGCGTAACACTGGTGTTATATATAATAGTGTAGTGTAGTGTAGTGTGTGTGTGTGGTGTGTGTGTGTGTTGTGTGTGTGTTGTGTGTGTGTGTGTGTGTGTGTGTGTTGTGTGTGTGTGTGTGTGTGTGTGTGTGTGTGTGTGTGTGTGTGTGTGTGTGTGTGTAAGTAGGACAGGGAAAGCTGTCAAATGCCACTTGATGACATATGAATTTAAATAATACACACACACACACACACACACACACACACCTGTGACGAGCGGGGTCCCACAGGGGTCGGTCCTAGGACCAGTGCTATTTTTGGTATATGTGAACGACATGATGGAAGGGTTAGACTCAGAAGTGTCCCTGTTTGCAGATGATGTGAAGTTAATGAGGAGAATTAAATCTGATGAGGACCAGGCAGGACTTCAAAGAGACCTGGACAGACTGGACACCTGGTCCAGCAAATGGCTTCTCGAATTTAATCCTGCCAAATGCAAAGTCATGAAGATAGGGGAAGGGCACAGAAGACCACAGACAGAGTATAGGCTAGGTGGCCAAAGACTGCAAACCTCACTCAAGGAGAAAGATCTTGGGGTGAGTATAACACCGAGCATGTCTCCGGAAGCACACATCAATCAGATAACTGCTGCAGCATATGGGCGCCTGGCAAACCTGAGAACAGCATTCCGATACCTTAGTAAGGAATCATTCAAGACACTGTACACCGTGTATGTCAGGCCCATACTGGAGTATGCAGCACCTGTTTGGAACCCGCACTTGATAAAGCACGTCAAGAAACTAGAGAAAGTACAAAGGTTTGCGACAAGGTTAGTTCCAGAGCTAAGGGAATGTCCTATGAAGAAAGATTAAGGGAAATCGGCCTGACGACACTGGAGGACAGGAGGGTCAGGGGAGACATGATAACGACATATAAAATACTGCGTGGAATAGACAAGGTGGACAAAGACAGGATGTTCCAGGGAGGGGACACAGAAACAAGAGGCCACAATTGGAAGTTGAAGACACAAATGAGTCAGAGAGATAGTAGGAAGTATTTCTTCAGTCATAGAGTTGTAAGGCAGTGGAATAGCCTAGAAAATGACGTAGTGGAGGCAGGAACCATACACAGTTTTAAGACGAGGTTTGATAAAGCTCATGGAGCTGGGAGAGAGAGGGCCTAGTAGCAACCGGTGAAGAGGCGGGGCCAGGAGCTAGGACTCGACCCCTGCAACCACAAATAGGTGAGTACACACAACCACTCTGAAAGAAGAGAGAAATTCCAAGCTCTTTCGTGATACTCACATGATAATTTATAACACATAAGGCAGTTCCGCACAAAGCAGGGTGGCCCGAAAATGGAATATTTTAAACACATGCAGTCCTCAGAGTGTGAGGAAGTATCTTCATCATTAAGAGTGCAAGAAATGCCTATAAGAGAGTGGACTTCCACCTACAGTTACAAAGGTCGCCTAATGTCATGGAGTGGGATATATAATATGCTATTAGTATACGTGTATAAGGTCCAGTACTAGATTGACCTCAACATATAGGTGAGTACAAATAGTGATACCATTCACTCTGAAAATATTTGGAGTAAATTTTTAGGCTGACTCTAGGAAAATTATAAACTTTTAATTAAATAAGTTTCCCCAGGGCTCCTAACCTCAAATCTTTTACTGCTTCACTCCATCAGTTCTTGCCAGTAGCCCCTCCTCCCGTTAAGAGCCACTAACATCCCACCTTCTTATAGACCACTGTACTTCCCTCTCATTACCTTCACCGCCTCCATTTTATCATATATTGAATATTATAATATATATATATGTATAGTTTATTATTGGTATAATATAACATGACATTGCTGATATTCATTGGGTAATTATTTGTGTGTACACTGGAATTTGTGTTTCAACTTAAATAACTGATTTTCCCTCCAGTTCCTTTATTCCTTATTTGTGCCCCTCCTCCCATCTTTGCTTGCCCCACCCTTTTATTCACCCCTCCTCTTGGTTTATTCCCTCGTGCTCTCTTTATTACCTTCACATGCCTCAGCAGATACCGTACATCTGCAACGACAAACCTGACTGGTGTTATGTTGGTGGAATTAACAGTAGGGCACACCTCTAGTGTCAGGAACAGGTAGTGTTGTAGATGTTACATGTGTCTTAGTTTTATGATAACACTATGTTACTTCCCAGTCAGCACTCGGTATGCTTAGTTTGTGATCGCTCGCTGGAGCTCGTCCAGTGTGGAGCTTTCAAGAACACTGTGCGTTTGGTCGTTGGGTTTCCCGTACTGGTTGAGCTCAGTGGCATGGTAGTCTTCCAGCTGTGTGGAGCCAGCTAGGTGAGTTCGTCCTGCTGGGCTACCTGCTGGTGTGGGTTCCATGGACCTTGGTCTGGTATCCAGGTAGTGTTGTAGGAGTTACTGATTGTTGACTTTTAGCATGTGGGTAGTTAGTGGGCTTCAGCTGGTGACTCCAGCGGTGTGGGTTCGCGGTGGAGCTTCCAGTCGGTGTGGTGTGGAGCTTCCAGCTGGTGTGGAGCTTCCAGCTGGTGTGGAGCTTCCAGCTGGTGTGGAGCTTCCAGCTGGTGTGGGGCTTCCAGCTGGTGTGGAATTCAGCTGGTGGGGAAAGCTTCCAGTGGTGTGGAGCTTCCAGCTGGGGGAGCTTCCAGCTGGTGTGGGGCTTCCTGTGTTGGACTTCAGCTGGTGTGACTTCGCTGGTGTGGAAACTCAGGTGTGGGCTTCCAGCTGGTGGGGAGCTTCCAGCTGGGTGGAACTTCCAGTGGTTAGTGGTGTTCAGCTGGTGGGTTGGAGCTTCCGCTGGTGTGGAACTTCCAGCTGGTGTGGAGCTTCCAGCTGGTGTGGAACTTCCAGCTGGTGTGGAACTTCCAGCTGGTGTGGAGCTTCCAGCTGGTGTGGAGCTTCCAGCTGGTGCTCTACTGCCTTCCTTATACACACCAGCTGTGACTGCTCTATTTAAGCTCTCTAGTATATCTCCTAGACCTAGGATCTTTATCCAAATACTGAGGGCTAGTGTTAGTAGTTAGGGTGGTGTTAGGGTAGGTTAGGGTGGTGTTAGGGTAGGTTAGGGTGGTGTTAGGGTAGGTTAGGGTGGTGTTACGGTAGCTTAGGGTGGTGTTAGGGTAGGTTAGGGTGGTGTTAGGGTAGGTTAGGGTGGTGTTAGGGTGGTGTTAGGGTAGGTTAGGGTAGGTTAGGGTGGTGTTAGGGTAGGTTAGGGTGGTGTTAGGGTAGGTTAGGGTGGTGTTAGGGTCGGTTAGGGTGGTGTTACGGTAGCTTAGGGTGGTGTTAGGGTAGGTTAGGGTGGTTGTTAGGGTAGGTTAGGGTGGTGTTAGGGTGGTGTTAGGGTAGGTTAGGGTGGTGTTAGGGTCGATTAGGGTGGTGTTAGGGTCGGTTAGGGTGGTGTTACGGTAGCTTAGGGTGGTGTTAGGGTAGGTTAGGGTGGTGTTAGGGTAGGTTAGGGTGGTGTTAGGGTAGGTTAGGGTGGTGTTAGGGTGGTGTTAGGGTAGGTTAGGGTGGTGTTACGGTAGCTTAGGGTGGTGTTAGGGTAGGTTAGGGTGGTGTTAGGGTAGGTTAGGGTGGTGTTAGGGTGGTGTTAGGGTAGGTTAGGGTGGTGTTAGGGTCGATTAGGGTGGTGTTAGGGTCGGTTAGGGTGGTGTTACGGTAGCTTAGGGTGGTGTTAGGGTAGGTTAGGGTGGTGTTAGGGTAGGTTAGGGTGGTGTTAGGGTAGGTTAGGGTGGTGTTAGGGTGGTGTTAGGGTAGGTTAGGGTGGTGTTAGGGGTAGGTTAGGGTGGTGTTAGGGTATGTTAGGGTGGTGTTAGGGTAGGTTAGGGTGGTGTTAGGACAGGTTAGGGGGGTGTTAGGATAGGTTACGGTGGTGTTAGGATAGGTTAGGGTGGTGTAAGGGTAGGTTAGGGTGGTGTTAGGGTAGGTTAGGGTGGTGTTAGGATAGGTTAGGGTGGTGTTAGGGTAGGTTAGGGTGGTGTTAGGGTAGTGTTAGGGTGGTGTTAGGGTAGGTTAAGGTGGTCTTAGGGTAGGTTAGGGTGGTGTTAGGATAGGTTAGGGTGGTGTTAGGGTAGGTTAGGGTGGTGTTAGGGTAGGTTAGGGTGGTGTTAGGATAGGCTAGGGTGGTTGTTAGGGTAGGTTACGGTGGTGTTAGGGTAGGTTAGGGTGGTGTTAGGGTAGGTTAGGGTGGTGTTAAGGTAGGTTAGGGTGGTGTTAGGGTAGGTTAGGGTGGTGTTAAGGTAGGTTAGGGTGGTGTTAAGGTAGGTTAGGGTGGTGTTAAGGTAGGTTAGGGTGGTTGTTAAGGTAGGTTAGGGTGGTGTTAGGGTAGGTTAGGGTGGTGTTAGGGTAGGTTAGGGTGGTGTTAGGGTAGGTTATGGTGGTGTTAGGGTAGGTTAGGGTGGTGTTAGGGTAGGTTAGGGTGGTGTTAAGGTAGGTTATGGTGGTGTTAGGGTAGGTAGTTGGTGTGTTAAGGTAGGTTAGGGTGGTGTTAAGGTAGGTTAGGGTGGTGTTAGGTAGGTTAGGGTGGTGTTAGGGTAGGTTAGGGTGGTGTTAAGGTAGGTTAGGGTGGTGTTAGGTAGGTTAGGGTGGTGTTAAGGTAGGTTAGGGTGGTGTTAGGGTAGGTTAGGGTGGTGTTAGGGTAGGTTAGGGTGGTGTTAGGGTAGGTTATGGTGGTGTTAGGGTAGGTTAGGGTGGTGTTAAGGTAGGTTAGGGTGGTGTTAGGGTAGGTTAGGGTGGTGTTAGGGTAGGTTAGGGTGGTGTTAAGGTAGGTTAGGGTGGTGTTAGGGTAGGTTAGGGTGGTGTCAGGATAGGTTTGGTTAATATTAATGTTTAATATTAAACATGTCATCCACCTATCATGTCACCCACCTATCATGTCATCCACCTATCATGTCACCCACCTATCATGTCATCCACCTATTATGTCACCCACCTATCATGTCATCCACCTATCATGTCACCCACCTATCATGTCATCCACCTATCATGTTGCCCACCTATCATGTCATCCACCTATCATGTCACCCACCTATCATGTCATCCACCTATTGTCACCCACCTATCATGTCATCCACCTATTATGTCACCCACCTATCATGTCATCCACCTATCATGTTGCCCACCTATCATGTCATCCACCTATCATGTCACCCACCTATCATGTCATCCACCTATTGTCACCCACCTATCATGTCATCCACCTATTATGTCACCCACCTATCATGTCATCCACCTATCATGTCACCCACCTATCATGTCATCCACCTATCATGTTGCCCACCTATCATGTCATCCACCTATCATGTTATCCACCTATCATGTTGCCCACCTATCATGTCATCCACCTATCATGTCACCCACCTATCATGTCATTCACCTATCATATCATCCACCTATCATGTCACCCACCTATCATGTTGCCCACCTATCATGCCATCCACCTATCATGTCACCCACCTATCATGTCATTCACCTATCATATTGCCCACCTATCATATCATCCACCTATCATGTCACCCACCTATCATGTTGCCCACCTATCATGCCATCCACCTATCATGTCACCCACCTATCATGTTGCCCACCTATCATGCCATCCACCTATCATGTCACCCACCTATCATATCATCCACCTATCATGTCACCCACCTATCATGTTGCCCACCTATCATGCATCCACCTATCATGTCACCCACCTATCATGTTGCCCACCTATCATGCCATCCACCTATCATGTCACCCACCTATCATGTCATTCACCTATCATATTGCCCACCTATCATATCCACCTATCATGTCACCCACCTATCATGTTGCCCACCTATCATGCCATCCACCTATCATGTCACCCACCTATCATGTTGCCCACCTATCATGCCATCCACCTATCATGTCACCCACCTATCATGTCTTCACCTATCATATTGCCCACCTATCATATCATCCACTATCATGTCACCACCTATCATGTTGCCCACCTATCATGCATCCACCTATCATGTCACCCACCTATCATGTTGCCACCTATCATGCCATCCACCTATCATGTCACCCACCTATCATGTCATTCACCTATCATGATTGCCACCTATCATATCATCCACCTATCATGTCACCCACCTATCATGTTGCCCACCTATCATGCATCCACCTATCATGTCACCCACTATCATGTTGCCCACCTATCATGCCATCCACCTATCATGTCACCCACCTATCATGTCATTCACCTATCATATTGCCCACCTATCATATCCACCTATCATGTCACCCACTATCATGTTGCCCACCTATCATGCCATCCACCTATCATGTCACCCACCTATCATGTTGCCCACCTATCATGCCATCCACCTATCATGTCACCCACCTATCATGTTGCCCACCTATCATGCCATCCACCTATCATGTCACCCACCTATCATGTCATTCACCTATCATATTGCCCACCTATCATATCCACCTATCATGTCACCCACCTATCATGTTGCCCACCTATCATGCCATCCACCTATCATGTCACCCACCTATCATGTTGCCCACCTATCATGCCATCCACCTATCATGTCACCCACCTATCATGTCATTCACCTATCATATTGCCCACCTATCATATCACCCACCTATCATGTTGCCCACCTATCATGCCATCCACCTATCATGTCACCCACCTATCATGTTGCCCACCTATCATGCCATCCACCTATCATGTCACCCACCTATCATGTTGCCCACCTATCATGCCATCCACCTATCATGTCACCCACCTATCATGTCATTCACCTATCATATTGCCCACCTATCATATCATCCACCTATCATGTCACCCACCTATCATGTTGCCCACCTATCATGCCATCCACCTATCATGTCACCCACCTATCATGTTGCCCACCTATCATGCCATCCACCTATCATGTCACCCACCTATCATGTCATTCACCTATCATATTGCCCACCTATCATATCATCCACCTATCATGTCACCCACCTATCATGTTGCCCACCTATCATGCCATCCACCTATCATGTCACCCACCTATCATGTTGCCCACTATCATGCCATCCCCTATCATGTCACCCACC
>NC_069496.1:7616500-7626500 GCF_026875155.1 Cherax quadricarinatus
TGCTGCCTCCCTGTCAGGTATTCCCTTATCCATTGCAGTACCCTCCCTTTTACGTGCGCCTGATCCTCCAGCTTCTGCACTAATCTCCTGTGGGGAACTGTGTCAAAGGCCTTCCTGCAGTCTAGGAAAACGCAATCTACCCATCCCTCTCTCTCGTGTCTTACTTCTGTTACCTTGTCATAAAACTCCAGGAGGTTTGTGATACAAGATTTACCTTCCATGAACCCATGCTGGTTTTCATTTATAATCTTGTTCCTTTCCAGGTGTTCGACCACTCTCCTCCTGATAATCTTCTCCATGACTTTGCACACAATATATGTCAGAGACACAGGTCTGTAGTTTAGTGCCTCGTTTCTGTTTCCTTTCTTAAATATGGGGACTACATTAGCTGTCTTCCATTTCTCAGGTAGTTGCCCAGTTTCAAGGGATGTGTTGAAGATTGTGGTTAGAGGCACGCACACCATCTCTGCTCATTCTCTAAGGACCCATGGGGAGATGTTGTCCAGTCCCATCGCCTTTGAGGTGTCAAGGTCAATTAAGAGCTTCTTCACCTCCTCCTCAGTTGTTCGTATGTCATCCAACACTTGTTGGTATATTCCCTCTTGATGTTCCCTTCTGTGCTGTCTTCCCACAGCCCTTCCTGTCTCTACTGTAAAAACTTCCTTAAATCTCCTGTTCAGCTCCTCACATACCTCCTGATCATTTCTTGTGAGTTCTCCACCTTCTGTCCTTAATCTAATCACCTGGTCTTGACTGTTGTCTTCCTCCCGATGTGGCTACACAACAGTTTCGGGTCAGTCTTGATTCTCGATGCTATGTCATTTTCATACTGTCGCTGGGCCTCCCTCCTTACCTGTGCGTACTCATTCCTGGCTCTGCGACTGATCTCCTATTTCGTGTGTTCTCTGCCTTCTGTACTTTTTCCATTCTCTATTGCATTTTGTTTTTGCCTCCTTAACCGTCGGGTAAACCAGGGGCTCGTTCTGGTCTTCCCGTTGTTACTGTTGCCCTTGGGAATAAACCTTTCCACTGCCTCCTTGCATTTTGTTGTTACATATTCCATCATTTCATTTACTGGCTTTCCTGCCAGTTCTCTGTCCCACTGGACCTCCCGCAGGAAGTTCTTCAACCCTATGTAGTCCCTCTTTTATAGTCAGGCTTTTCCATTCAACTCCTGTTATTCTCTCCACTTGCAGCTCTACTATGTATTCAAAGCACAGAACCACGTGGTCGCTAGCTCCTAGGGGACTCTCATGCTTGATGTCTCAATATCTGAGTGCCCAGGGTGAACACAAGGCCCAATCTTGCTGGTTCTCCTCCCCTCTCACTCTGGTAGTGTCTTAACATGTTGGTGCTGGGGTTTTTCCCAGCACCAGGGTCCAACATCCTGGCTCTCCATGTTTCGGGACCCCATGTGGCTCCAGGTTTTCCCAGTCAATCTCCCTGTGGTTGAAAATCCCCATAACCAGCAACTTTGCTTGCTGGAGTGAGCTCTTCTTGCCACCTCAGCAAGTGTGTCCACCATTGCTCTGTTGCTCTCTTCATATTCCTCTCTTGGCCTCCTACAGTTCTGTGGTGGATTATAATCACTGAAATGACCACTTTGTGTTCCCCAGACTGAAGTGTACCTGCTATGTAGTCTCTTTCTTCCGTCTCCTCTATTCCTTCCATTTTCTCGAATTTCCATCTGTGTTTTAATAGCAGAGCAACCCCACCTCCCCCCCTGCCCTTTCTATCTTTCCTCATGATTGGTATCCTGGTGGGAAGATTGCATCTGTTATTGTCTCCATGAGTTTTGTTTCTGTAACTGCTATGATGTCTGGGGACTTCTCATTGATTCTTTCTTGCCATTCCTCATGTTTATTCGTTAATCCATCTGATTTGTGTATCAAACCTAAACTTCTGTTCTAATACTGTAACTGTGGTGCGGGGGGTGGAAACAGAGGGATCGGTGTGTGTGGTTGGTTTGGATTGTTCAGTTGCCTAAGGGGTGTCGTGGCTGGATTTCCTTCCCAGGGTTGTTTCTGGGGGGA
Source organism: Cherax quadricarinatus (assembly GCF_026875155.1). NCBI lineage: Eukaryota > Metazoa > Arthropoda > Malacostraca > Decapoda > Parastacidae > Cherax > Cherax quadricarinatus. The sequence goes on from NC_069496.1 coordinate 7,618,534, forward strand.
GGCTTGTTTTTCCCATTTGATCCTGGATTTTTCTGCTCCTTTTTCATTTCCTCCCATTTCTCCTTTCGTTTTTGAACTCTCTCTTTCATTGTTTCCTTTCGTCCTGGTTCTGTCTCGATCGAGGTACACACTCCGGAATCCTGCTTGCCCTCTCAGCCCTGCTTTCTCCCGCAGGATCATGGTTCGGGTTGATTCTCCCTTTAAAAATTACTTTGAGAGGCCGATTCCTTTTTCTTTGTGAACCACCCTATTCTCCGAAAATTTGCCAACTGGGTCATGTCCCCTCGCCTTCACCTTCATGATATCTTCAATCGCTTTTTTCTCCTCCTGCTTTCTTTCATCAAAAGTTTCCCCCTTTAGCTTCGTCTAGCCCATAGACAAACCGGATCTTTCCCTTTCCCCCTCCACTGTGCTCCCATTGCATCCCTGATGTGTTTAGTTCCTTCCCGTGGAGTGTTCCTTCCTTCCAGTCCCTTCCTAGTTATTGCCCCTATGCTTCATGGTTTTACTTCCTGCTCACCTGCTCCGGCCCCACGGTATTGGTAAGGTCCTTGCACATGTCCCAGTTCCTTCAAAGTCTTCCAACCTTTATTCTGTCCTAGTGTGCTCCTGTCTTTTTTTTGGCCCCATGTGGGTTTGAAAAGGACCTCTGCATACAGTTTAGTTTCCATGCTTCCTTCAGACCTGTTGTCTGTGTTTGATGTAGCCATTGCCGATGCTACTTCTGTAATATCTTTGTCTCTGTGCTGTTTCAGATGTCTCAGCTCCTCTTCTAATCTCTCTATCTTGATTTCTGCTGCTGTGGCCTGTTGCTTCCACCTTCTGCATTCTGCTGCTAACCTCTCTTCCATCTTCCTTTCCAGCTCATCTAGTCTTCTTCCCCAGTCTTCCTCCCTTTTTTTGAGCTCTACCTCCCATTCCTCCCTCCCAGATTCGTCCTTGGAGCCCCTTGTCCTCATCCTGGTTAGGAGGAGGGGAATAGACGGTTAGGAGAGGGGATGGATGGTTGTGGTTAGGGGAGGGGGGGTACGTGTTTGTGTCCAGTGTTTGTGTCAAGTGGTGTGTGTGTGTGTGTGTGTGTGTGTGTGTGTGTGTGTGTGTGTGTGTGTGTGTGTGTGTGTGTGTGTGTGTCTGTCTCAACTTCTATATAACGACAGTAACAATATATTCTTTCTCTTCCCCAGGTATGGTGACTGACAGATCAACCCAACAAGGTCTTGGTATAGTGACCAACAAGGTCCTGGTATAGTGACCAACAAGGTCTTGGTATAGTGACCAACAAGGTCCTGGTATAGTGCCCAACAAGGTCTTGGTATAGTGATCAACAAGGTCCTGGTATAGTGCCCAACAAAGTCTTGGTATAGTGCCCAACAAGGTCTTGGTATAGTGCCCAACAAGGTCCTGGTATAGTGCCCAACAAAGTCTTGGTATAGTGCCCAACAAGGTCTTGGTATAGTGCCCAACAAGGTCTTGGTATAGTGCCCAACAAGGTCCTGGTATAGTGCCCAACAAGGTCCTGGTATAGTGACCAACAAGGTCTTGGTATAGTGCCCAACAAGGTCCTGGTATAGTGCCCAACAAGGTCCTGGTATAGTGCCCAACAAGGTCCTGGTATAGTGCCCAACAAGGTCCTGGTATAGTGCCCAACAAGGTCCTGGTATAGTGCCCAACAAGGTCCTGGTATAGTGCCCAACAAGGTCCTGGTATAGTGCCCAACAAGGTCCTGGTATAGTGACCAACAAGGTCCTGGTATAGTGCCCAACAAGGTCTTGGTATAGTGATCAACAAGGTCCTGGTATAGTGCCCAACAAAGTCTTGGTATAGTGCCCAACAAGGTCTTGGTATAGTGCCCAACAAGGTCTTGGTATAGTGCCCAACAAGGTCCTGGTATAGTGCCCAACAAGGTCCTGGTATAGTGCCCAACAAGGTCCTGGTATAGTGCCCAACAAAGTTCTGGTATAGTGCCCAACAAGGTCCTGGTATAGTGACCAACAAGGTCCTGGTATAGTGACCAACAAGCTCCTGGTATAGTGACCAACAAGGTCCTGGTATAGTGACCAACAAGCTCCTGGTATAGTGACCAACAAGGTCCTGGTATAGTGCCCAACAAGATCCTGGTATAGTGACCAACAAGGTCCTGGTATAGTGCCCAACAAGGTCCTGGTATAGTGCCCAACAAGGTCCTGGTATGGTGACGAACAAGGCCCTGGTATAGTGACCAACAAGGTCCTGGTATGGTGACCAACAAGGTCCTGGTATAGTGACCAACAAGGTCCTGGTATAGTGACCAACAAGCTCCTGGTATAGTGACCAACAAGGTCCTGGTATAGTGCCCAACAAGATCCTGGTATAGTGACCAACAAGGTCCTGGTATAGTGCCCAACAAGGTCCTGGTATAGTGCCCAACAAGGTCTTGGTATAGTGACCAACAAGGTCCTGGTATGGTGACGAACAAGGTCCTGGTATAGTGACCAACAAGGTCCTGGTATGGTGACGAACAAGGTCCTGGTATAGTGACCAACAAGGTCCTGGTATGGTGACGAACAAGGCCCTGGTATAGTGACCAACAAGGTCCTGGTATGGTGACCAACAAGGTCCTGGTATGGTGACCAACAAGGTCCTGGTATGGTGACCAACAAGGTCCTGGTATAGTGACCAACAAGGTCCTGGTATGGTGACCAACAAGGTCCTGGTATGGTGACCAACAAGGTCCTGGTATAGTGACCAACAAGGTCCTGGTATGGTGACGAACAAGGCCCTGGTATAGTGACCAACAAGGTCCTGGTATGGTGACCAACAAGGTCCTGGTATGGTGACCAACAAGGTCCTGGTATAGTGACCAACAAGGTCCTGGTATGGTGACCAACAAGGTCCTGGTATGGTGACCAACAAGGTCCTGGTATGGTGACCAACAAGGTCCTGGTATAGTGCCCAACAAGGTCCTGGTATGGTGACGAACAAGGCCCTGGTATAGTGACCAACAAGGCCCTGGTATAGTGACCAACAAGGTCCTGGTATGGTGACCAACAAGGTCCTGGTATGGTGACCAACAAGGTCCTGGTATAGTGACCAACAAGGTCCTGGTATGGTGACCAACAAGGTCCTGGTATGGTGACCAACAAGGCCCTGGTATAGTGACCAACAAGGCCCTGGTATAGTGACCAACAAGGTCCTGGTATGGTGACCAACAAGGTCCTGGTATGGTGACCAACAAGGTCCTGGTATAGTGACCAACAAGGTCCTGGTATAGTGCCCAACAAGGTCCTGGTATGGTGACCAACAAGGTCCTGGTATAGTGACCAACAAGGTCCTGGTATAGTGACCAACAAGGCCCTGGTATAGTGACCAACAAGGTCCTGGTATAGTGACCAACAAGGTCCTGGTATAGTGACCAACAAGGTCCTGGTATAGTGACCAACAAGGTCCTGGTATAGTGACCAACAAGGTCCTGGTATAGTGACCAACAAGGTCCTGGTATAGTGCCCAACAAGGTCCTGGTATAGTGACCAACAAGGTCCTGGTATAGTGACCAACAAGGTCCTGGTATAGTGCCCAACAATGTCCTCGTATAGTGACCAACAAGGTCCTGGTATGGTGACCAACAAGGTCCTGGTATGGTGACCAACAAGGCCCTGGTATAGTGACCAACAATGTCCTCGTATAGTGACCAACAATGTCCTCGTATAGTGACCAACAAGGTCCTGGTATAGTGACCAACAAGGTCCTGGTATAGTGCCCAACAAGGTCCTGGTATAGTGACCAACAAGGTCCTGGTATAGTGCCCAACAAGGTCCTGGTATAGTGACCAACAAGGTCCTGGTATAGTGACCACAACCCTGACGTCAATACTGACGTATTAAGGTCATCCACAGGTGCCAAAGTCACCTGGAAACAGGTGACTGTGGGTTCAGGTGACTGCTGGAACCTCAAGGTGATGGTTCTAGGTGATGGACATTCATACATCCACCTTCATTGTGTTGCTCGTCCATAGGGCCCACTGGTCCACAAGGTCACAGTGACATACTATCCTTGAAGTCACTAAAACAGGAATCTGCTATACAGTCACCGCTCTTATAAAGCTGCTGTTGGCGCAGACAGCAGTGTGACCTGCTGGTGCAGGCAGCAGTGTGACCTGCTGGTGTAGGCAGCAGTGTGACCTGCTGGTGTAGGCAGCAGTGTGACCTGCTGGTGTAGGCAGCAGTGTGACCTGCTGGTGTAGGCAGCAGTGTGACCTGCTGGTGTAGGCAGCAGTGTGACCTGCTGGTGCAGGCAGCAGTGTGACCTGCTGGTGTAGGCAGCAGTGTGACCTGCTGCTGGTGTAGGCAGCAGTGTGACCTGCTGCTGGTGTAGGCAGCAGTGTGACCTGGAGCTGGTGGCGCAGGCAGTGTGACCTGGAGCTGGTGGCGCAGGCAGTGTGACCTGGAGCTGGTGGCGCAGGCACCAGTGTGACCTGTTGGCGCAGGCACCAGTGTGACCTGCTGGTGTAGGCAGCAGTGTGACCTGCTGGTGTAGGCAGCAGTGTGACCTGCTGGTGTAGGCAGCAGTGTGACCTGCTGGTGTAGGCAGCAGTGTGACCTGCTGGTGTAGGCAGCAGTGTGGCCTGCTGGTGTAGGCAGCAGTGTGACCTGCTGGTGTAGGCAGCAGTGTGACCTGCTGGTGTAGGCAGCAGTGTGACCTGCTGGTGTAGGCAGCAGTGTGACCTGCTGCTGGTGTAGGCAGCAGTGTGACCTGCTGCTGGTGTAGGCAGCAGTGAAGCTGCTGGTGTAGGCAGCAGTGTGACCTGCTGGTGGTGTAGGCAGCAGTGTGACCTGCTGCTGGTGGTGTAGGCAGCAGTGTGATCTGCTGGTGGTGGTGTAGGCAGCAGTGTGACCTGCTGGTGGCGTAGGCAGCAGTGTGACCTGCTGCTGGTGGTGTAGGCAGCAATGTGACCTGCTGGTGGTGTAGGCAGCAGTGTGACCTGCTGCTGGTGTAGGCAGCAGTGTGACCTGCTGCTGGTGTAGGCAGCAGTGTGACCTGCTGCTGGTGTAGGCAGCAGTGTGACCTGCTGGTTGTGGTGTAGGCAGCAGAGTGACCTGCTGGTGGTGTAGGCAGCAGTGTGACCTGCTGTGTGTGTGTGTGTGTGTGTGTATTACCTTTGTAACCTGTCATGCTTGTGACCAGGTCTACCTGGAGGTTATTACCTTGAATGTCTGTGTGACCAGGTTTACCTGGAGGTTATTACCTTTGTAACCTGTCATGATTGTGACCAGGTTTACCTGGAGGTCATTACCTTTGTAACCTGTCATGATTGTGACCAGGTCTACCTGGAGGTCATTACCTTTGTAACCTGTCATGATTGTGACCAGGTCTACCTGGAGGTCATTACCTTTATAACCTGTCATGATTGTGACCAGGTCTACCTGGAGGTCATTACCTTTATAACCTGTCATGATTGTGACCAGGTCTACCTGGAGGTCATTACCTTTGTAACCTGTCATGATTGTGACCAGGTCTACCTGGAGGTCATTACCTTTGTAACCTGTCATGATTGTGACCAGGTCTACCTGGAGGTCATTACCTTTGTAACCTGTCATGATTGTGACCAGGTCTACCTGGAGGTCATTACCTTTGTACCTTGTTCGGCTATCATAACTTCGGGGCCCCGTCCCTGGACCCATTACGTACCTCTGCAATGTTGAGATACAGTCCCTGGACCCATTACGTACCTCTGCAATGTTGAGATACAGTCCCTGGACCCATTACGTACCTCTGCAATGTTGAGATACAGTCCCTTGACCAATTACGTACCTCTGCAATGTTGAGATACAGTCCTTGGACCAATTACGTACCTCTGCAATGTTGAGATACAGTCCCTGGACCTATTACGTACCTCGCCAATGTTGAGATACAGTCCCTGGACCCATTACGTACCTCTGCAATGTTGAGATACAGTCCCTGGACCAATTATGTACCTTTGTAATGCTTACGTACAGTCCCTGGACCCATTATGTACCTCTGTAATGTTGAGATATAGTCCCTGGACCCATTATGTATCTGTAATGTTGAGATACAGTCCTTGGATCCATTATGTACCTCTGTAATGCTTACGTACAGTTCCTAGACCCATTATGCATCTCTAATGTTAAAGTACAGTCCCTGGACCCATTATGTACCTCTGTAATGTTGAGATACAGTCCCTGGACCCATTATGTACCTCTGTAAACTTTTGACTACCGCACACAGGATCGGTATGGGGTCACTACCACCGAAGTGTCCAGCACCTCAGTCTTCACTGAGGTGCCGGACACTTGCACCTCAGAGAAGACTGAGGTGCAGGACACTTGCACCTCAGTAAAGACTGAGGTGCCGGACACTTGCACCTCAGTGAGGACTGAGGTGCAGGACACTTGCACCTCAGTGAAGACTGAGGTGCCGGACACTTGCACCTCAGTCAAGACTGAGGTGCAGGACACTTGCACCTCAGTAAAGACTGAGGTGCCGGACACTTGCACCTCAGTGAAGACTGAGGTGCAGGACACTTGCACCTCAGTGAAGACTGAGGTGCAGGACACTTGCACCTCAGTCTTCACTGAGGTGCAGGACACAGTGACTGACCGAACAACGATAACTCGGCTTCTTCTTCCCAGATCTCACAATAACACGGATATCGCCTACATAATTGATCAAATTAATCCAATTAATCACGTCAGGCATAAATTAATAAGAAGAGTTGAAAGGAATGATCCGTCTGTATAATGGTGACTCCAGTAATGTATTAAGGATGTTCAAGGTGAACGTTCAAGGTGAACATTAAGGTTTTATTTGCTTTCTGATGTTGACGTTGGGAGTGACAGCTGGTGTGGTGAGGCTTAGTGCCACCTGGCAACGTTCAACACCACCTGGCTAGGTTCAACGCCATCTGGGTAGGTTCAGCACCACCTGGCTAGGTTCAACGCCATCTGGGTAGGTTCAGCACCACATGGCTAGGTTCAACGCCATCTGGCTAGGTTCAGCACCACCTGGCTAGGTTCAGCACCACCTGGCTAGGTTCAACACCATCTGGGTAGGTTCAGCACCACCTGGCTAGGATCAGCACCACCTGGCTAGGATCAGCACCACCTGGCTAGGTTCAGCACCACCTGGCTAGGTTCAGCACCACCTGGCTAGGTTCAGCACCACCTGGCTAGGATCAGCACCACCTGGCTAGGTTCAGCACCACCTGGCTAGGTTCACCACCACCTGGCTAGGTTCACCAAGTGGCAAGGTTCTACACCACCTAACAAGTGTAGGGGACCAGAGCTAGAGCACAACACAGCCAGGCTGGTATGTGATCCATCATTTGTTTTGACTCACAGCTGGCACTCGCTATGTACACAGCTGGTACTCGCTGTGATATACACAGCTGGTATTCGCTATATACACAGATGGTACTTGCTATGATGTACACAGCTGGTACTCGCTATGATGTACACAGCTGGTACTCGCTATGATGTACACAGCTGGTATTTGCTATGATGTACACAGCTGGTACTCGCTATGATGTACACAGCTGGTACTCGCTATGATGTACACAGCTGGTACTCGTTATGATGTATACAGCTGGTACTTGCTACAATGTACACAGCTGGTACTCGCTATGATGTACACAGCTGGTACTCGCTATGATGTACACAGCTGGTACTCGTTATGATGTACACAGCTGGTACTTGCTACCATGTACACAGCTGGTACTCGCTATGATGTACACAGCTGGTACAGTTGTTAGCACACTGGCCTCTCAGGTTCACCACTCACCTGACATGGGTTCGAATCCTCTACGGTTCCCTGGTCTGTTTACACTCGTGTTATTACCATTGGGTGGTTGTGGTAGTAGTGTGTCAGGCACTTAAGTGGTCCACTTAGGTGTGTGACTACCACCACTAACCACCACAATTACCACCACCACTAACCACCGCAACTACCACCACCACTAACACCACCACTAACCA
>NC_069496.1:7629000-7659000 GCF_026875155.1 Cherax quadricarinatus
GGTGGATGATGATTAGTGGTGGTGGTGGTAGCAGTGGTTAGTGGTGGTGGTGGTAGCAGTGGTTAGGGGTGGTGGTGGAGATGATGTAGTGGTGGTGTGGTAGCAGTGGTTAGTGGTGGTGGTGGTAGCAGTGGTTAGTGGTGGTGGTGGTAGCAGTGGTTAGTGGTGGTGTGGGTGAGGGTGTAGTGGTGGTGGTGGGTGATGGTGTAGTGGTGGTGGGGGGTGATGGTGTAGTGGTGGTGGTGGTAGATGGTTAGTGGGGGTGGTGGGTGATGGTGTAGGGGTGGTGGTGGGTGAGGGTGGGGTGGTGGTGGTGGTTACAGTGGTAGTGGTGGTGGTGGGAAGTGGTGGGGTGGTTGCATGGTTAGTGGTGGTGTTAGCATTTGGTTAGTGGTGGGGGTGTGGAGATGATGTAGTGGGGGTGGTGGTAGCAGGGGTTAGGGGTTTGGTGGTGGTAGCAGTGGTTAGTGGTGGTGGTGGTAGCAGTTGGTTAGTGGTGGTGGGGGGTGATGGTGTAGTGGTGGTGGGGTAGCAGGGGTTAGTGGTGGTGGTGATGGTGTGGGGTGGTGGTAGCAGTGGTTATGGTGGTGGTGGGTGATGGTGTAGTGGGGTGGTGGTAGCAGTGGTTAGTGGTGGTGGTGGTAGCAGTGGTTAGTGGGGTGGTGGGTGAGGGTGTGGTGGTGGTGGGTAGATGGGTTAGTGGTGGGGGTGGGTGTTGGTGTAGGGGTGGGGGAGGGTTTTTGAAGGTGTAGTGGTGGTGGTGGTAGTAGTGGTTAGTGGTGGTGGTGGGTGATGGTGTAGTGGTGGTGAAGGTGGATGGTGGTGTGGTGGTGGTGGTAGTAGTGGTTAGTGGTGGTGGGGGGTGGTGGTGTAGTGGTGGTGTGGGGGGATGGTTGTAGTGGTTGTGGTGGAGTATGGTTAGTGGTGGTGGTGGGTGATGGTGTAGTGGTGGTGGTGGTAGTAGTGGTTAGTGGTGGGGTGGGTGATGGTGAGTGGTGGTGGGGGTAGCAGTGGTTAGTGGTGGTGGTGGTAGCAGTGGTTAGTGGTGGTGGTGGGTGATGGTGTAGTGGTGGTGATGGGTGATGGTGTTGAGTGGTGGTGGTGGTAGTAGGGGTTTAGTGGTGGTGGTGGGTGATGGTGTATTTGGTGGTGATGGGTGATGGTGTAGTGGGGGTTTGGTGTAGTAGTGGTTAGTGGTGGTGGTGGGTGATGGTGTAGTGGTGGTGATGGGTGATGGGTGTAGTGGTGGTGGTGTAGTAGTGGTTAGGGGTTGGTGGGGGGTGATGGTGTAGTGGTGTGATGGGTGATGGTGTAGTGGTGGTGGTGGTAGTAGTGGTTAGTGGTGGTGGTGGGTGATGGTGTAGTGGTGGTGGTGGTAGTAGTGGTTAGTGGTGGTGGGGGGGTGATGTGTAGTGGTGGTGGTGGTAGCAGTGGTTAGTGGTGGTGGTGGTAGCAGTGGTTGGTGGTGGTGTGGATGTGATATGGTGGTGTGGGTGATGGTGTAGTGGTGGGGTGGTAGTAGTGGTTAGTGGTGGTTGGTGGGTTGGTGTAGTGGGGGTGGTGGGTGATGGTGTAGTGGGGGTGGGTGGGTGATGGTGTAGTGGTGGTGGTGGGTGATGGTGTATTTTTGGTGGTGGTGGTAGTAGTGGTTAGTGGTGGGGTGGGGGTGGTTGGTGTAGTTGGTGGTGGTGGTATAGTGGTTATGGTGGTGGTGGGTGATGGTGTAGTGGTGGTGGTGGTAGTAGTGGTTAGTGGTGGTGGTGGGTGAATGGTTGTAGTGGTGGGGGTGGTGGGTATGGTGAGTGGTGGTGGTGGTTTAGTAGTGGTTAGGTGGTGGTGGTGGGTGATGGTGTAGGGGTGGTGGTGGTAGTAGGGGTTAGTGGGGTGGTGGGTGAGGGTGTAGTGGTGGTGGTGGTGCAGTGGTTAGTGGTGGTGGTGGGTGATGGTGTAGTGGTGGTGGTGGGTGATGGTGTAGTGGTGGTGGTGGTAGCAGTGGTTAGTGGTGGTGGTGGGTGATGGTGTAGTGGTGGTGGTGGGTGATGGTGTGGTGGTGGTGGTAGCAGTGGTTAGTGGTGGTGGTGGGTGATGGTGTGGTGGTGGGTGATGGTGTAGTGGTGGTAGCAGTGGTTAGTGGTGGTGGTGGGTGATGGTGTAGTGGTGGTGGTGGGTGATGGTGTAGTGGTGGTGGTAGTGGAGGTGGCAGTGGTAGTGGTGGTAGTGGTAGCAGAGGTAATGGTGGATGTAGTGGTGGTAGTAGTGTACTGGTAGTAGTGGTGTAGTGGTGGTAGTAGCAGTAGTGGTGGTGTAGTGGTAGCAGTGTAGTAGTGGTGTAGTGGTAGTAGTGGTGTAGTGGTAGTGTAGTGGTAGTGTAGTGGTAGTAGTGGTTGATGGTAGATATAGTGATATAGATATAGTGGTGGTAGTGGTAGCAGAGGCAATGGTAGTTGATGGTGGGTGCAGTAGTGCCAGGGCATGCCAATGTATGCCAAATTTCTGGCATCACCCTAACTCCACTGGACTCAGAGAAAGCCATTGACAAGCTGTCTATGCAGTCACCTCCACACTGCCAGAAACCCCTTTCGCCTGCCTTAAATATGCTATTGACAGGAGCAGAGACACGGGTGAAATCCCACAGTCACCAGAAACAACTGATATAGCCCCATTTAGAAAGGTGGCAGCAAAGCAATAGCTAAGAACTATAGACCAAAAGCTCTAACGTCCCATATCTCGGAAAGAATTCTAAGAAGCAGGATTGTAAATCACTTGGATGCCCAATAATTACACAATCCAGGACAACATGGGTTCAGGGCAGGTCGCTACTGCCTCTCATAACTACTGGACCACTATGATACGGTCTTGGATGGTCGCTACTGCCTCTCATAACTACTGGACTACTATGATATGGTCTTGGATGGTCGCTCCTGCCTCTCACAACTACTGGACCACTATGATAGGGTCTTGGATGGTCGCTAGTCTCTCACAACTGCTGGATCAATATGGTATGGTCTTGGATGGTCGCTCCTGTCTCTCACAACTACTGGACCACTATGATAGAGTCTTGGATGGTCGCTACTGTCTCTCATAACTACTGGACCACAATGATAGGGTTTTGGATGGTCGCTACTGCCTCTCATAACTACTGGACCACTATGATAGGGTCTTGGATGGTTGCTCCTGCCTCTCACAACTACTGGACCACTATGATATGGTTTTGGATGGTCGCTACTGCCTCTCACAACTACTGGACCACTATGATAGGGTCTTGGATGGTCGCTCCTGCCTCTCACAACTACTGGACCACTATGACATGGTCTTGGATGGTCGCTCCTGCCTCTCACAACTACTGGACCACTATGACATGGTCTTGGATGGTCGTTCCTGCCTCTCACAACTACTGGACCACTATGATAGGGTCTTGGATGGTCGCTCCTGCCTCTCACAACTGCTGGATCACTATGATATGGTCTTGGATGGTCGCTACTGCCTCTCATAACTACTGGACCACTATGATAGGGTCTTGGATGGTCGCTCCTGCCTCTCACAACTACTGGACCACTATGACATGGTCTTGGATGGTCGCTCCTGCCTCTCACAACTACTGGACCACTATGACATGGTCTTGGATGGTCGCTCCTGCCTCTCACAACTACTGGACCACTATGACATGGTCTTGGATGGTCGCTCCTGCCTCTCACAACTACTGGACCACTATGATAGGGTCTTGGATGGTCGCTCTTGCCTCTCACAACTACTGGACCACTATGACATGGTCTTGGATGGTCGCTCTTGCCTCTCACAACTACTGGACCTCTGTGACATGGTCTTGGATGGTCGCTCCTGCCTCTCACAACTACTGGACCACTATGATAGGGTCTTGGATGGTCGCTCCTGCCTCTCACAACTGCTGGATCACTATGATATGGTCTTGGATGGTCGCTCCTGCCTCTCACAACTACTGGACCACTATGATAGGGTCTTGGATGGTCGCTGCCTCTCATAACTACTGGACCACTATGATAGGGTCTTGGATGGTCGCTACTGCCTCTCATAACTACTGGACCACTATGATATGGTCTTGGATGGTCGCTCCTGCCTCTCACAACTACTGGACCACTATGATACGGTCTTGGATGGTCGCTCCTGCCTCTCACAACTACTGGACCACTATGATAGGGTCTTGGATGGTCGCTCCTGCCTCACACAACTGCTGGATCACTATGATATGGTCTTGGATGGTCGCTACTGCCTCTCACAACTGCTGGATCACTATGATATGGTCTTGGATGGTCGCTCCTGCCTCTCATAACTACTGGACCACTATGATACGGTCTTGGATGGTCGCTCCTGCCTCTCACAACTACTGGACCACTATGATAGGGTCTTGGATGGTCGCTCCTGCCTCTCACAACTGCTGGATCACTATGATAGGGTCTTGGATGGTCGCTTCTGCCTCTCACAACTGCTGGATCACTATGATATGGTCTTGGATCGTCGCTCCTGCCTCTCACAACTGCTTGATCACTATGATATGGTCTTGGATGGTCGCTACTGCCTCTCATAACTACTGGACCATATGATAGGGTCTTGGATGGTCGCTCCTGCCTCTCACAACTACTGGACCACTATGACATGGTCTTGGATGGTCGCTCCTGCCTCTCACAACTACTGGACCACTATGATAGGGTCTTGGATGGTCGCTCCTGCCTCTCACAACTACTGGACCACTATGACATGGTCTTGGATGGTCGCTCCTGCCTCTCACAACTACTGGACCACTGTGACATGGTCTTGGATGGTCGCTCCTGCCTCTCACAACTACTGGACCAATATGATAGGGTCTTGGATGGTCGCTACTGCCTCTCATAACTACTGGACCACTATGATATGGTCTTGGATGGTCGCTCCTGCCTCTCACAACTACTGGACCACTATGATACGGTCTTGGATGGTCGCTCCTGCCTCTCACAACTACTGGACCACTATGATAGGGTCTTGGATGGTCGCTACTGCCTCTCACAACTGCTGGATCACTATGATAGGGTCTTGGATGGTCGCTTCTGCCTCTCACAACTGCTGGATCACTATGATATGGTCTTGGATGGTCGCTCCTGCCTCTCACAACTGCTGGATCACTATGATATGGTCTTGGATGGTCGCTCCTGCCTCTCATACCTACTGGACCACTATGACATGGTCTTGGATGGTCGCTACTGCCTCTCACAACTACTGGACCACTATGATACGGTCTTGGATGGTCGCTCCTGCCTCTCACAACTACTGGACCACTATGACATGGTCTTGGATGGTCGCTCCTGCCTCTCACAACTACTGGACCACTGTGACATGGTCTTGGATGGTCGCTCCTGCCTCTCACAACTACTGGACCAATATGATAGGGTCTTGGATGGTCGCTACTGCTCTCATAACTACTGGACCACTATGATATGGTCTTGGATGGTCGCTCCTGCCTCTCACAACTACTGGACCACTATGATACGGTCTTGGATGGTCGCTCCTGCCTCTCACAACTACTGGACCACTATGATAGGGTCTTGGATGGTCGCTACTGCCTCTCACAACTGCTGGATCACTATGATAGGGTCTTGGATGGTCGCTTCTGCCTCTCACAACTGCTGGATCACTATGATATGGTCTTGGATGGTCGCTCCTGCCTCTCACAACTGCTGGATCACTATGATATGGTCTTGGATGGTCGCTCCTGCCTCTCATACCTACTGGACCACTATGACATGGTCTTGGATGGTCGCTACTGCCTCTCACAACTACTGGACCACTATGATACGGTCTTGGATGGTCGCTCCTGCCTCTCACAACTACTGGACCACTATGATACGGTCTTGGATGGTCGCTCCTGCCTCTCACAACTACTGGACAAACAGAATGCAGATGTAGTTATACCATATGTTACACAAAACGTAATTCTAAAAGCTTAGAGATCTCTAGGTAATACTAGAAAGGACTGCCCTTCTAGCATCCAGCCTGTTACTGGGTTTTCGTAACAAGTAGTCAGTATCCTTGTCCAATTATCCATTAATATTCAGTATGATTCAATAGTGCTTCAGGATTACAACTGGTAGGCTACTAACTAGAGAAATTAAAATTTAATAAATTTATTAAGTCTAGACGTATATTATCAAATTAAATTAAATTAATATTAATCACTTCTCTCGAGTACAATATTATTGTGCTGAAAGCACATATCACGTTTATAATTCTTAAGTACCGTCTGGTACATTAACATTTAATAAGATATTACAAATATGTACAAGTAAGTTTGTGTGTAAGTGTGTAAGTGCTCTAAGTAGTTCACTATGTCTCACGACTCGACTAGACTTAAACAAGTGACTGACAAAGTCCTCTAATAAACTAACTTCTTGACCAACTGGCAATCAGAACAGTCTGCTTGAACAATAAAAAGAATGCTAAGCCCAATAGCAATATAACAAACAACTGCGACACAGAATCAGGAACAAGGAGATAATATAACGACACTAAGTAGGGACCATCAGCAGATCCTCCACAAAAGTCACAAAACTCCCATACTACTGAATCTAAGTTCAGCATAAGAAAATACCCGACTGTGATAATACACAGATACCAGTACAAGTTAGATACCAGTACAAGTTAGATACCAGTACAAGTTAGATACCAGTACAAGTTAGGTTAGAAGTTACAGCTCAGGACCTGAGCTACTCAGTGTCTATGTGACACACAACCTCAGTACAACGTCGAAAATCACTAAGTCTATACAATGTTCTGTGAACAGAGTCTCCAGAACCTACAACAATAATGAGACAAGAGACGATCTTCCAACAAGGGCCAATAAGGGAGATTTAGGCTCGTCTTGTATAGAATACATCCAACCACCAAGAGAGTCTAGACCCGACTGAATACTTCAGGCGAGGTGAGGACACCCCCCCTCGATCACGTGATAGCTCCGTGGACAGCTGCAGCTCAGCAACAGAAGCCGGCAGAGTAACGAGCCACAAGCGATAATTACAGTAGTTAGACAATCAAGACTTGAACTGAGCACATAATAATATGTTACATCCTACCTAACAAAAGTAACTAAGTCAAATAACATAAAGCAATATATTCACGATTTAGCTATTATCGCAAATATAAGCAATATAAAATTATATGAAATGGTAAAATAAATTATATATATATATATATATATATATATATATATATATATATATATATATATATATATATATATATATATATATATATATATACACATTATATATACATAATATACATTATAACCCATTCAGGGGTTGCAACACTATATATCTTGCAAAATCCTTCAACAAATGCGACCATGGTGTAACAGCACACAAAATGCGTGCTAGAAGGATAACTGGGAAAGTGGGCAGATGGATCTTCAACTTCCTAACAAACTGAACACAAAGAGTAGTGGTCAACAGAGTTAAATCGGAGGCTGCCATAGTGAAGAGCTCTGTTCCACAAGGCACAGTACTCGCACCTATCCTGTTCCTTATTCTCATATCAGACATAGACAGAGATATACACCACAGCACCGTATCATCCTCTGCAGACGATACTAGGATCTGCATGAGAGTGTCATCCACTGAGGACACGACAAAGTTCCAAGAAGATATAAACCAAGTTTTCCAGTGGGCAACAGAGAACAATATGATGTTCAGTGAAGACAAATTCCAACTACTCCGTTATGGAAAACTGCAGGAAATAATAACTAGGACTGAGTAATGTGAGAGACCTGGGAGTGGTAATGTCTGAGGATCTCACCGTCAAGGACCACAACAATGCCACTATCACATCTGCTAGGAAACTGATAGGATGGATAATGAGAACATTCAAGACAAGAGATGCTAAGCCAGTGATCCTTTTTAAATCACTTGTTCTCTCTAGGCTGGAATATTACTGTATATTAACATCTCCATTCCAGGCAGGTGAAATTGCAGATCTAGAGAATGTACAGAGAACCTTTACTGCATGTATAAGTTCCATCAAACACCTTAACTACTGGGAACGCCTGGAATCACTTGACTTGTACTCACTTGAACGCAGGCGACAGAGATGTATCATAATCTACACCTGGAAGACCCCGGAGGGTCTGGTCCCTAACCTGCACACAGAAATCACTCCCTACGAAAGCAAAAGATTTGGCAGGCGATGCAACATACCCACAGTGAAAAGTAGGGACGCCACTGGTACACTAAAACACAATAAGTGTCCGGGGCCCAAGACTGTTTAACAACCTCCCACCAGCCATAAGGGGAATTACCAATAGACCCCTGGTTGTCTTCGAAACCCCTGGTTGTCTTCGAGATCCCTGGTTGTCTTCGAAACCCCTGGTTGTCTTCAAGAGGGAGCTGGACACACAGTATCTGACCAGCCAGGCTCTGGTTGCTACGTTGGACTGTGTGACCAGCAGTAACAACCTGGTTAATCAGTCCCTGATCCACCTTGAGGACTGGTCATGGACCGGGCCGCAGGGGCGTTGACCCCCGCAACAGCCTCCAGGCAGACCCCAGGTGGTTAGTAAGAGGCAGGGGAAGGATGGTAAAGCGTTGTCAGGGGTAGTTAAACAGAAGGCGGTTCAGCAGGGGGTCCAGCAGGGGGTCTAGTCTAGTAGGGGGTACAGCAGAGGGTCTAGTATAGAGTCTAGTACGGGGTACAGCAGGGGGGTCCAGTAGGGGGTACAGCAGGGGGGTCCAGTAAGGGGTCTAGTAGGGGGGTCCAATAAGGGGTCTAGTAGAGGGTCCATTAGGGGGTCCAGTAGGGATCTTGTACGGGGGTACAGCAGGGGGGTCCAGTAGGGGGTCTTGTACGGAGGTACAGCAGGGGGGTCCAGTAGGGGGTCTTGTACGGGGGTACAGCAGGGGGGTCCAGTAGGGGGTCTAGTAGGGGGTAAAGCAGGGGGGTCGTGTCATAAAGACGACATATGAGACGCAGTGGTTCCTCACGACAAATACCTAAACCATATATAACACTAACGACCCCCCTCCCCTCCACAATTCTTCCCCTTCCTTTCACCCTCCACAACCCCCTGCTCCCCCTGCCCCTTACTTGGCTCCCCCTGCCCCTTACTTGGCTCTCCCTGCCGCTTACATGGCTCTCCCTGCCCCTTACTTGGCTCTCCCTGCCCGTTACTTGGCTCTCCCTGCCCCTTACTTGGCTTTCCCTGCCCCTTATATGGCTCTCGCTGCCCTTACTTCCCTCCCCTGCCCCTTATATAGCTCCCCTGCCCCTTATATGGCTCTCGCTGTCCTTACATGGCTCCCCCTGCCCCTTACCTGGCTCCCCCTGCCTCTTACATGGCTCCCCCTGCCTCCTACATGGCTCCCCCTACCCCTTACATGGCTCCCTCTGCCCCTTACATGGTCCCCCTGCCTCTTACATGGCACCCCCTGCCGCTTACATGGCACCCCTGCCCATTACATGGCTCCCCCTGCTTCTTACATGGCACCCCCTGCCCCTTACATGGCTCCCCCTGCCTCTTACATGGCTCCCCCTGCCCCTTACATGGCACCCCTGCCCCTTACATGGCACCCCCTGCCTCTTACATGGCACCCCCTGCCTCTTACATGGCGCCCCCTGCCCTTTACTTGGCTCTCCCTGCCCCTTACATGGCTCCCCCTGCACCTTACTTGGCTCTCCCTGCCGCCTACATGGCTCCCCATGCCCCTTACTTGGCCCTCCCTGCCCCTTACATGGCTCCCCCTGCCCCTTATATGGCTCTCCCTGCCCATACTTGGCTCCCCTGCCCCTTACATGGCTCCCCTGCCCCTTACTTGGCTCCCCTGCCCCTTACATGGTTCTCCCTGCCCCTTACTTTTCTCTCCCTGCCCCTTACTTGGCTCTCCCTGCCCCTTACTTGGCTTTCCCTGCCCCTTATATGGCTCTCCCTGCCCCTTACTTGGCTCCCCTGCCCCTTACATGGCTTCCCCTGCCCCTTACATGGCTCCGGCTGACCCTTTCATAGCTCTCCCTGCCTCTTACATGGCTCTCCCTGCCCCTTACTTGGCTCTCCCTGCCCCTTACACGACTCCCCATGCCTATTAGATGGCTCCCCTGCCCCTTATATGGCTCTCGCTGCCCCTTACTTGGCTCCCCCTGCCCCTTACATGGCTCCCCCTGCCTCTTACATGGCTCCCCCTGCCGCTTACATGGCTCCCCTGCCCCTTACATGGCTCCCCCTGCCTCTTACATGGCTCCCCCTGCCCCTTACATGGCTCCCCCTGCCCCTTACATGGCTCCCCCTGCCTCTTACATGGCTCCCCCTGCCCCTTACATGGCTCCCCTGCCCCTTACATGGCTCCCCTGCCCCTTACATGGCTCCCCATGCCCTTACATGGCTCCCCCTGCCCCTTACATGGCTCCCCCTGCCCCTTACATGGCACCCCCTGCCTCTTACATGACTCCCCCTGCCTCTTACATGGCTCCCCCTGCCCCTTACATGGCACCCCCTGCCCCTTACATGGCTCCCCCTGCCCCTTGCATGGCTCCCCCTGCCCCTTACATGGCTCCCCTGCCCCTTACATGGATCCCCCTGCCCCTTACATGGCTCCCCTGCCCCTTACATGGCCTCCCCTGCCCCTTACATGGCACCCCCTGCCTCTTACATGCTCCCCCTGCCCCTTATATGGCTACTCCTGCCCCTTACATGGCTCCCCCTGCCCCTTACATGGCTCCCCTGCCCTTACATGGCACCCCCTGCCTCTTACATGGCTCCCCCTGCCTCTTACATGGCTCCCCCTGCCTCTTACATGGCTCCCCCTGCCTCTTACATGGCTCCCCCTGCCTCTTACATGGCTCCCCCTGCCTCTTACATGGCTCCCCCTGCCCCTTACATGGCTCCCCTGCCCCTTACATGGCTCCCCCTGCCCCTTACATGGCTCCCCCTGCCCCTTACATGGCTCCCCCTGCCCCTAATCTGGTTTCTAAACACTATGGTAAGTGTTCTCGCCAGGTGAACATTGTTCTCTGTATAACTGTTCTGCAATACAGTGTTATATACACAGGTTGACACATTACTGTTATGTAACAACATCACGTGTCAGGGGGGGAGGGGGATCACCTATATGTGGTTGCAAGGGTCGAGTCACAGCTCCTGGTCCTGCCTCTTCACTGGTTGATGCTAGGTCCACTCTCCCCCTGCTCCATGAACCTTGTGGGAGGGAAGGAGGGAGGGAGGGAGAGATGGTGGGAGGGTGGGAGGGACAGAGGGAGGGGAGGGTGGGAGGGAGAGAGGGAGGGGGGAGAGGGAGGGTAGAGAAGATATGATATATTTAATCGTAAGGTCTATGGTGGTGTACGAGGGGAAGGGGTGGAGGGGGAGGGGAGAGATTGGAAAGGAGGGGAGGGAGTGGAAGGGAGGGAAGGGAGTGGGAGGGAGAGCGACAAGAACAATACTAAAACTCATCATCCTGGATGAGGAGGACATAGTGGTCGATGCTCCATCACCCCCTCCCTCCCCACCCCCTCCCCCACCTATGTTATGTCCACCATCACTACCACAACAACCACCACTACAACAACCACAACAACCACCACTACAACAACCACAACAACCACAACAACCACCACTACAACAACCACAACAACCCCCACTACAACAACCACAACAACCACCACAACCACCATACAACAACCACAACAACCACCACTACAACAACCCAACCAAACCACCCACCAAAAACAACAACCACCAAAAACCACCAAAATACACAACCACAAACAACCACCACTACAACAACCACAACAACCACCACTACAACAACCACAACAACCACCACAACAACCACCACTACAACAACCACAACAACCACCACTACAACAACCAAAAAACCACCACTACAACAACCACCACTACAACAACCACAACAACCACCACTACAACAACCACAACAACCACCACTATATGCAGTGTCAGTTAGTGGCCACAAGTACTCTGGAGACACACAGGGTTCACACCAGTACTCTGGAGACACACAGGGTTCACACCAGTACTCTGGAGACACACAGGGTTCACACCAGTACTCTGGAGACACACAGGGTTCACACCAGTACTCTGGAGACACATCAGTACTCTGGAGACAAACACCAGTACTCTGGAGACACACAGGGTTCACACCAGTACTCTGGAGACACACAGGGTTCACACCAGTACTCTGGAGACACACAGGGTTCACACCAGTACTCTGGAGACACAGGGTTCACACCAGTACTCTGGAGACACATCAGTACTCTGGAGACACACACCAGTACTCTGGAGACACAGGGTTCACACCAGTACTCTGGAGACACAGGGTTCACACCAGTACTCTGGAGACACATCAGTACTCTGGAGACACACACCAGTACTCTGGAGACACACAGGGTTCACACCAGTACTCTGGAGACACAGGGTTCACACCAGTACTCTGGAGACACAGGGTTCACACCAGTACTCTGGAGACACAGGGTTCACACCAGTACTCTGGAGACACACAGGGTTCACACCAGTACTCTGGAGACACAGGTTCACACCAGTACTCTGGAGACACAGTTCAACACCAGTACTCTGGAGACACAGGGTTCACACCAGTACTCTGGAGACACAGGGTTTTACAAACCAGTACTCTGGAGACACACCGTTTCACACAACTAAAAAGGTAACAGTACTCTGGAGACCACAGGGGTTTACACCAGTTACTCTGGAGACACAAGGGTTCACACCAGTACTCTGGAGAACACAGGTTCACACCATACTCTGGGACACACACCCAGTACTCTGGAGACACACAGGGTTCACACCAGTACTTGGGGAAAACAGGGTTCACACCCAGTACTCTAGGAACACAGGTTCAAAACCAGTACTCTGGAGACAACAGGGTTCACACCAGTACTCTGGAGACACACAGGGTTCACACCAGTACTCTGGAGACACACAGAGTTCACACCAGTACTCTGGAGACACACAGGGTTCACACCAGTACTCTGGAGACACACAGGCTTTACACCAGTACTCTGGAGGCACACAGGGTTCACACCAGTACTCTGGAGACACACAGGGTTCACACCAGTACTCTGGAGACACACCCCAGTACTCGGGAGACACAGGGTTCACACCAGTACTCTGGAGACACAGGGTTCACAACAGTACTCTGGAGACACACAGGGTTCACACCAGTACTCTGGAGACACACAGGGTTCACACCAGTACTCTGGAGACACACAGGGTTCACACCAGTACTCTGGAGACACACAGAGTTCACACCAGTACTCTGGAGACACACAGGGTTCACACCAGTACTCTGGAGACACACAGGCTTTACACCAGTACTCTGGAGGCACACAGGGTTCACACCAGTACTCTGGAGACACACACCAGTACTCTGGAGACACAGGGTTCACACCAGTACTCTGGAGACACAGGGTTCACACCAGTACTCTGGAGACACAGGGTTCACACCAGTACTCTGGAGACACAGGGTTCACACCAGTACTCTGGAGACACTCACCAGTACTCTGGAGGCACACAGGGTTCACACCAGTACTCTGGAGACACACCCCAGTACTCTGGAGACACAGGGTTCACACCA
Organism: Cherax quadricarinatus; assembly: GCF_026875155.1. Classification (NCBI taxonomy): domain Eukaryota; kingdom Metazoa; phylum Arthropoda; class Malacostraca; order Decapoda; family Parastacidae; genus Cherax; species Cherax quadricarinatus. The sequence continues at coordinate 7,642,599 of NC_069496.1, forward strand.
GTACTCTGGAGACACAGGGTTCACACCAGTACTCCGGAGGCACACAGGGTTCACACCAGTACTCTGGAGACACACATGGTTCACACCAGTACTCTGGAGACACAGGGTTCACACCAGTACTCTGGCGACACAGGGTTCACACCAGTACTCTGGAGACACAGGGTTCACGCCAGTACTCTGGAGACACAGGGTTCATACCAGTACTCTGGAGACACAGGGTTCATACCGGTACTCTGGAGACACAGGGTTCATACCAGTACTCTGGAGACACGCAGGGTTCACCCCAGTACTCTGGAGACACAGGGTTCAAACCAGTACTCTGGAGACACACATGGTTCACACCAGTACTCGGGAGACACACAGGGTTCACACCAGTACTCTGGAGACACACAGGGTTCACACCAGTACTCTGGAGACATGCAGGGTTCACACCAGTACTCTGGAGACACAGGGTTCACACCAGTACTCTGGAGACACACAGGGTTCACACCAGTACTCTGGAGACACACAGGGTTCACACCAGTAATCTGGAGACATATAGGGTTCACACCAGGACTCTGAGACACACAGGGTTCACACCAGTACTCTGAGACACACAGGGTTCACACCAGTACTCTGGAGACACGCAGGGTTCACACCAGTACTCTGGAGACACGCAGGGTTCACACCAGTACTCTGGAGACACACAGGGTTCACACCAGTACTCTGGAGACGCCAACTTTCTAGCAGCAGTAATCAACCCTCTGAGTGAGGCTCCACCAACCCTCTGAGTGAGGCTCCACCAACCCTCTGAGTGAGTCTCCACCAACCCCCTGAGTGAGGCTCCACCAACCCCCCAAACACCTAAAACCCCATTCCCCAGCCCTTTTAGACCTCCCCAATTTTACCCCCCCCCAGCCTAAAACCCCCCCCAAAAACCCCCAGGACCCCCCCCCCCCTTAGCCCCCCCCCACCCCCCCCCAACTTCCCGGCCCCCCCGGGCCCCCCCCACACCCCCCCCACCCCCCCACACCCCCCCAACCTCCCCACACTGTTCACCCAACCCCCCAGCACTTCCCCAGACCCTCCCCGCAGGGTTCACACTCTACTCAGCAAAGGTCCCCCAGACTCTAGACCCCCGGGGATTCCCCAGACTCTCCAGCACCTTCAACCTACCCCAGACCCTCCCAGAACTCTAGCCCCCTTCCCCCATACCCCCCCAGGAACTCCCACACCTCTTGGCCCATCCCCCTCACATCTCCCCACACATCTCCCCAACCCCCCAAAACACTCTCCCCAGACTCTGGGGGACCCCCCACACCCTCGGGGATCCCAGCACCCTCCACCAGCACCTCCCAGGACCTCCACCACATACTCTAGACCTCACCATTCACCCCCAGTACTCTCCAGACACCGGTCCACCAGAACCCTCCTGGAGCACCACCCCTAGATCTCCACCACACTCTCTGACCACAGGCTCCCACACCATCCTGCCAGACCGGTCCACCAGACTCTACCAGCAGTCTCCCCACAGCTCACTTAGACCACCAGGTTCACACCAGTACTCTAGCACACCACAGAACGTTTCACCCAGTACTCTGAACCCACACTCTCTCAGCCAGCACTACCCATCACCCTCCCGCAGATCAGCAGCTCCAACCAGCACTCGTTACGCCCACCACCCTCTCCCAGCACTCTCCAGCCTCAGACCCTCCAGCACCTCCACCAGCACCCTCCCAGCACCCTCACCAGCACTACCCTCTCCCAAGCACTCCCCCCCACTCTCCCCAGCACTCTCGCCCCACCAGCACTCACAGCACTCTCCCAGCACACTCCCAGCACCTCCCCAGCACCTCCCCACTTCCCTCAGCACCTCCCAGCAACTCTCCCCAGCACCCTCACTCACCTCTCCCAGCACCTCCCCAACCACTCTCCCCAGCACTCCGTCAGGGCTCCACCAGCACCTCCCTAGCACTCCTCCCCAGACCCTCCCCAGCACTCATCTCCCACACCCCTACGCAACCCTACCCAGCACTCCCCCAGCACTCTCCAGCACTCCTCCCAGCACTCCTCCCAGCACTCTCCCCTAGACACCTCCCAGCACTACATCCCCAGCACCTCCCCAGCACTCCTCCCAGCACTTCCCAGCATCCTCCACCCTCCACCCAGCACCTTCCCCTGCAACCCCCTTCCAGCACACTCCCAGCAACTCTCCCCAGCACCCCTCCCAGACTCTCCCCAGCACTCTCTCCCAGCATCCCACACTCTCCCATGCATCCTCCCAACTCGCACCCAGCATCCCAGCACTTCCCCAGACTCCCCAGCACTCATCCCCAGCACCTCCCCAGCACTCTCCCCAGCACCTCCAAGCATCTCCCCAGCATCCCCAGCACTCCCCAGCCTCACCGCACCCTCCCCAGCACTCTCTCCCAGCACTCTCCCCCAGCACTCCTCCCAGCACCTCCCAGCACTCTCCCAGCACCTCCAAACATCTCCCCAGCACCCTCAGCACTCTCCCAGCACTCATCCCCAGAAGCACACCCTCCAGCACTCCAGCACTCTTCCACTAGCAGCACTCCCAGCACCCTCCCAGCACCCTCCCAGCACTCTCCCCAGCACTCCCCCAGCACCCTCCCCAGCCACCCCCACCTCCCCAGCACCCACAGCCCACACTCTCCCCAGCACCCTCCCAGCACTCTCCCCAGCACTCTCCCCAGCACTCTCCCCAGCACCCCAGCCTCCCCCAGCACTCCCCAGCACTCCTCCCCAGCACTCTCCCACACCTCCCAGCACTCTCCCAGCACCCAGCACTCTCCCAGCACTCCCCAGCACCTCCCCAGCACCCTCCCAGCACTCTCCCCAGCACCCACCTCCCCAGCACCCTCCCCAGCACTCTCCCCAGCACCCTCCCAGCACCTCCCCAGCACCTCTCCCCAGCACCTCCAATCCAGCACTCTCCAGCACCTCCCCAGCACTTCCCAGCACCCTCCCCCAGCACCTCCCCCACACTCCCCAGCCACACTCCCCAGCACTCCCCCAGCACCTCCCCAGCACTCCTCCCCAGCACTCTCCCCAGCACTCTCCCCCCACACCCCTCCCCAGCACTCTCCCAGCACTCTCCCCACGCCACCACTACCCCAGCACTCTCCCCAGCACCCCACTTCCCCAGCACTCTCCCCATGCACTCTCCCCAGCACCCCAACACACTCCCCCACCGCCACTCTCCCCGCACCCCACACCTCCCCAGCACCTCACATCCCTCCTCAGCACTCTCCAGCACTCTCCCCAGCACCCCAGCACTCCCAGCACTCTCCCAGCCCAGCACTCCTCCCCAGCAACCCCACACATCCACCACCCCCAGCACTCTCCCCAGCACCCCTCCCCCAGCACTCTCACCCAGCACTCCCCACACACCCCTCCCCCAGCACTCTCCCCGACACCTCCCACCACTCTCCCCACACCCCAGCACTCTCCCAGCACCCCAGCACTCTCCCCAGCACCCCAGCACTCTCCCAGCACACCCCAGCACCTCCCCAGCACTCTCCCAGCACTCCCCAGCACCCCAGCACTCTCCCCAGCACCCTCCCCAGCACTCCCAGCACCCCAACACCTCCCCGTCTCCCCCAGACACCCCCAGCAACTCTCCCCAGCACCCACATCCAGCCACTCTCCCCCAGCACTCTCCCCCAGCACCACCCACACTCTCCCCAGCTAACCCTCCCCAGCACCACTCCCCAGCACTTCCCCAGCACCCTCCCACCCAGCACTCCCCAGCACTCTCCCCAGCACTTCCCCAGCTACCCCCCCAGCACTCCCCAGCACCTCTCCCCAGCACCTCCCAGCACTCTCCCCAGCACCTCCAGCACTCTCCCCAGCACCCTCCAGCACCTCCCCAGCACCCCAGCACTCCCCAGCACTCTCGCCTCCCCAGCACCCCAACACTCTCCCCAGCACCCCAGCACTCTCACCCCCAGCACTCTCCCCAGCACTCTCCCCCACCACACGCCACACTCTCCCCAGCACCCCCCAGCACCTCCAGCACTCACCCCAGCACTCCCCAGCACTCTCCCCAGCACTCTCCCCACACCCCCAGCACTCCCCCAGCACCCACAGCCCTCCCCAGCACCTCCCACACCTCAGCCTCACTCCCACACCGCACTCTCCCCAGCACTCCCAGCACTCCCAGCACCGCCTCTCCCCAGCACAGCACCCCAGCACACTCCCCAGCACTCCCAGCACTCCCCCAGCAACTCCCCTGCACTCCCCCAGCACCCCCAAACTCTCCCCAGCACTCTCCAACACTCTCCCCAGCAACCCCCAGCACTCTCCCCCAGACCCCACACTCCCCCAGCACCCCCCAACACTCCCAGCCCCCAGACACTCCCAGCACCTCCCCAGCACCCCAGCACTCCCCCAGTCCCCCGATCTCCCCAGCACCCCACACCTCCCCAGCACCCCAGCACTCTCCCCCACTAGCATCCCCACACCCGCCCCAGCACTCTCCCCACCAACACCTCCCCAGCACCCACATCTCCCCAGCACCCAGCACTCTCCCCTAACCCCAGCAACTCTCGCACCCAGCACTCTCCCCAGCATCCCCAGCACTCTCCCGCACACCCAGCACTCTCCCCAGCACCCAAGCACTCCCCAGCCCCAATCCCCAGCACTCTCCCCAGCACCCCCACTCTCCCCAGCACCCCAGCCTCCCCAGCACCCCAGCACTCTCACCACACTCCCAGCACCCCACACTCTCCCAGCACCCCCACACTCTCCCCAGCATCCCCAGCACTCTCCCAGCACCCCAAACTACTCTCCCAGCACCCCAGCACTCTCCCCAGCACTCTCCCAGCACTCTCCCTCCCCAGCACTCCCCACACTCTCCCAGCACCCCAGCACTCTCCCCAGCACCCCAGCACTCTCCAGCACCCAACCCCCAGCACTCCCCAGCACCCCACACTCTCCCCCACACACCCCAGCACTCTCCCAGCACCCCAACACTCTCCCCAGCAACACTCCCCAGCACCCCAGCACTCTCCCCAGCACCCTCCCCAACACCATCCCCAGCAACTCTCCCCACACCCTCAGCACTCCCCAGCACCCCAGCACTCTCCCCAGCACCCCAGCACTCCCCAGCACCCCCAGCATCCCCAGTACTCCTCCCACACCCTCCGCTCCCCAGCACCCCAGCACTCCCCACACCCCCCAGCACTCCCCAGCACCTCCCTCCCCAGCACCCCAACACTTCCCCCAGCACCCCAGCACTCTCCCCAGCACCCACACTCTCCCCAGCACCCAGCACTCCCAGCCCACACCCCAGCACTCCTCCCCAGCACCCCACACTCCCCCCCAGCACTCTCCCCAGCACCCCAGCACTCTCCCCAGCACCCCAGCACTCTCCCCAGCACCCCAGCACCTCCCCAGCACCCCAGCACTCTCTCCCAGCACCCCAGCACTCTCCCCAGCACCCCAGCACTCTCCCAGCACCCCAGCACTCTCCCCAGCACCCCACACTCCCCCCAGCACCCCAGCACTCCACAGCCTCCCTCTCCCCAGCACCCCAGCACCCCCCAGCACCCCAACACTCTCCCGCACCCGCACCCCAGCAACTCTCCCCAGCACCCCCAGCACTCTCCCCACACCCCAGCACTCCCCAGCACCCCAGCACTCTCCCAGCACTCTCCAGCACTCCAGCACCCCAACACTCCCCAGCACCCCAGCACTCTCCCCAGCACCCCAACACTCCTCCCCAGCACCCCAGCACTCTCCCCAGCACCCCAGCACTCTCCCCTGCACCCCAGCACTCCCCAGCACCCCAGCACTCCCAGCACTCTCCCCAGCACTCCCGCCCAGCACCCCAACACTCTCCCCAGCACCCAGCACTCTCCCCAGCACCCCAACACTCTCCCCAGCACCCCAGCACTCTCCCCAGCACCCCAAGCACTCTCCCCAGCACCCCAGCACTCCCCAGCACCCCAGCACTCCCCAGCACTCTCCCCAGCACCCCAACACTCTCCCAGCAACCCAGCACTCTCCCAGCACCCCAACACTCTCCCCAGCACCCCAGCACTCTCCCCAGCATCCCCAGCACTCTCCCCAGCACCCCAGCAACTCCCCAGCACCCCAGCACTCCCCAGCACCCCCAGCACTCACCCAGCACCCCAGCTACGTAGCTCCCCAGCAACCCTCAGCACTAGCCCAGTCAACTGACCGACCCAGCACTCTCCCAGCACCCACATGTCCCCAGCACCCAGCATCCTTCTACAGCATCTCCCCAGCTACCCAGCACTGTTCCCAGCACCGCCAGCACTCCCCATGCACCCCAGCACACTCTGCCGCTCCCCAGCCCATGATTCCCAGCTATTGCTACCCAGATTGATGGCACTGTAAGATTGTAGCTCATAAATAACTAAGTTGTGTCAAAATGTAGACCAGTTTATCAGCCATATTGTGGTCAGTTGTGAATTGTTGTAGTCCATGGTATTGTAGGTTCAGTTGTGAATTGTTGTAGTCATGGTATTGTGGGTCAGTTGTGAATTGTTGTAGTCATGGTATTGTGGGTCAGTTGTGAATTGTTGTAGTCATGGTATTGTGGGTCAGTTGTGAATTGTTGTAGTCATGGTATTGGGGTCAGTTGTGAATTGTTGTAGTCAGGTATTGTGGTAGTTGTGAATTGTTGTAGTCATGGTATTGTGGGTCATTGTGAATTGTTGTAGTCATGGTATTGTGGTCAGTTGTGAATTGTTGTAGTCATGGTATTGTGGGTTAGTTGTGAATTGTTGTAGTCATGGTATTGTGGTTAGTTGAATTGTTGTAGTCATGGTATTGTGGGTAGTTGTGAATTGTTGTAGTCATGGTATTGTGGTCAGTTGTCAATTGTTGTAGTCATGGTATTGTGGGTCAGTTGTGATTGTTGTAGTCATGGTATTGTGGGTCAGTTGTGAATTGTTGTAGTCATGGTATTGTGGTTAGTTGTGAATTGTTGTAGTCATGGTATTGTAGGTCAGTTGTGAATTGTTGTAGTCATGGTATTGTGGGTTAGTTGTGAATTGTTGTAGTCTATGGTATTGTGGGTTAGTTGTGAATTGTTGTAGTCATGGTATTGTGGGTCATTGTGAATTGTTTGTAGTCATGGTATTGTAGGTCAGTTTGTGAATTGTTGTAGTCATGGTATTGTGGGTCAGTTGTGAATTGTTGTAGTCATGGTATTGTAGGTTGTGAATTATTGTAGTCATGGTATTGTGGGTTAGTTGTGAATTGTTGTAGTCAGGGTATTGTGGGTCAGTTGTGAATTGTTGTAGTCATGGTATTGTAGGTTAGTTGTGAATTGTTGTAGTCATGGTATTGTGGGTTAGTTGTGAATTGTTGTAGTCATGGTATTGTGGGTCAGTATGTGAATTGTTGTAGTCATGGTATTGTGGGTCAGTTGTGGAATTGTTGTAGTCAGGGTATTGTGGGTTAGTTGTGAATTGTTGTAGTCACGGTATTGTGGGTCAGTTGTGAATTATTGTAGTCATGGTATTGTGGGTTAGTTGTGAATTGTTGTATCAGGGTAATGTAGGTTGTGAATTGTTGTAGTCAGGGAATTGTGGGTTAGTTGTGAATTGTTGTAGTCATGGTATTGTGGGTCAGTTGTGAATTGTTGTAGCCATGGTATGTAGATCAGTTGTGAATTGTTGTAGTCATGGTATTGTGGGGCAGTTGTGAATTGTTGTAGTCATGGTATTGTGGGTTAGTTGTGAATTGTTGTAGTCATGGTATTGTGGGTCGTTGTTAATTGTTGTATTCATGGTATTGTGGGTTAGTTGTGAATTGTTGTAGTCAGGGTATTGTGGGTCAGTTGTGAATTGTTGTATTCATGGTATTGTGGGTTAGTTGTGAATTGTTGTAGTCAGGGTATTGTAGGTTGTGAATTGTTGTAGTCATGGTATTGTGGGTTAGTTGTGAATTGTTGTAGTCAGGGTCTTGTAGGTTTTGAATTGTTGTAGTCATGGTATTGTGGGTCAGTTGTGAATTGTAGTCATGGTATGGTGGGTTAGTTGTGAATTGTTGTAGTCAGGGTATTGTAGGTTGTGAATTGTTAGTCAGGGTACTGTGGGTCAGTTGTGAATTGTTGTAGTCATGGTATATGGGTCAGTTGTGAACTGTTGTAGTCAGGGTATTGTAGGTTGTGAATTGTTGTAGTCAGGGTATTGTGGGTCAGTTGTGAATTGTTGTAGTCAGGGTATTGTGGGTCAGTTGTGAATTGTTGTAGTCAGGGTATTGTGGGTCAGTTGTGAATTGTTGTAGTCAGGGTATTGTGGGTTAGTTGTGAATTGTTGTAGTCATGGTATTGTGGGTTAGTTGTGAATTGTAGTCATGGTATTGTGGGTCAGTTGTGAATTGTTGTGTCATGGTATTGTGGTCAGTTGTAGAATTGTTGTAGTCATGGTATTGTAGGTCAGTGTGAATTGTTGTAGTCATGGTATTGTGGGTCAGTTATGAATTGTTGTAGTCATGGTATTGTAGGTCAGTTGTGATTGTTGTAGTCATGGTATTGTAGGTCAGTTGTGAATTGTTGTAGTCATGGTATGGGGGTCAGTTGTGAATTGTTTAGTCATGGTATTGTGGGTCAGTTGTGAATTGTTGTAGTCATGGTATTGTGGGTCAGTTGTGAAGTGTTGTAGTCATGGTATTGTGGGTCAGTTGTGAATTGTTGTAGTCATGGTATATGTAGGTCAGTTGTGAATTGTTGTAGTCATGGTATTGTGGGTTAGTTGTGAATTATTGTAGTCATGGTATTGTGGGTCAGTTGTGAATTGTTGTAGTCATGGTATTGTGGGTCAGTTGTGAATTATTGTAGTCATGGTATTGTGGGACAGTTGTGAATTGTTGTAGTCATGGTATTGTAGGTCAGTTGTGAATTGTTGTAGTCATGGTATTGTGGGTCAGTTGTGAATTGTTGTAGTCATGGTATTGTGGGTCAGTTTGTGAATTGTTGTAGTCATGGTATTGTAGGTCAGTTGTGAATTGTTGTAGTCATGGTATTGTGGGTCAGTTGTGAATTGTTGTAGTCATGGTATTGTGGGTCAGTTGTGAATTGTTGTAGTCATGGTATTGTAGGTCAGTTGTGAATTGTTGTAGTCATGGTATTGTGGGTCAGTTGTGAATTGTTGTAGTCATGGTATTGTAGGTCAGTTGTGAATTGTTGTAGTCATGGTATTGTGGTCAGTTGTGAATTGTTTGTAGTCATGGTATTGTGGGTCAGTTGTGAATTGTTGTAGTCATGGTATTGTGGGTCAGTTGTGAATTGTTGTAGTCATTGGTATTGTGGGTCAGTTGTGAATTGTTGTAGTCATGTATTGTGGGTCAGTTGTGAATTGTTGTAGTCATGGTATTGTGGGTCAGTTGTGAATTGTTGTAGTCATGGTATGTGGGTCAGTTGTGAATTGTTGTAGTCATGGTATTGTGGGGTTAGTTGTGAATTGTTGTAGTCATGGTATTGTGGGTCAGTTGTGAATTGTTGTAGTCATGGTATTGTGGGTTAGTTGTGAATTGTTGTAGTCATGGTATTGTGGGTAGTTGTGAATTGTTGTAGTCATGGTATTGTGGGTCAGTTGTGAATTGTTGTAGTCATGGTATTGTGGGTCAGTTGTGAATTGTTGTAGTCATGGTATTGTGGTCAGTTGTGAATTGTTGTAGTCATGGTATTGTGGGTCAGTTGTGAATTGTTGTAGTCATGGAATTGTGGGCAGTTGTGAATTTGTAAGTCATGGTATTGTGGGTTAGTTGTGAATTGTTGTAGTCATGGTATTGTGGGTCAGTTGTGAATTGTTGTAGTCATGGTATTGTGGGTCAGTTGATGAATTGTTGTAGTCATGGTATTGTGGGTCAGTTGTGAATTGTTGTAGTCATGGTATTGTGGGGCAGTTGTGAATGTTGTAGTCATGGTATAGTGGGGTTAGTTGTGAATTGTTGTAGTCATGGTAATTGTGGTCAGTTGTGAATTGTTGTAGTCATGGTATTGTAGGTCAGTTTGTGAATTGTTGTAGTCATGGTATTGTGGGGTCAGTTGTGAATGTTGTAGTCATGGTATTGTAGGTCAGTTGTGAATTGTTGTAGTCATGAAATTGTGGGTCAGTTGTGAATTGTTGTAGTCATGATATTGTGGGTCAGTTGTGAATTGTTGTAGTCATGGTATTGTGGGTCAGTTGTGAATTGTTGTAGTCATGGTATTGTGGGTCAGTTGTGAATTGTTGTAGTCATGGTATTGTGGGTCAGTTGTGAATTGTTGTAGTCATGGTATTGTGGGTCAGTTGTGAATTGTTGTAGTCATGGTATTGTGGGTCAGTTGTGAATTGTTGTAAGTCATGTATTGTGGGTCAGTTGTGAATTGTTGTAGTCATGGTATTGTGGGTTAGTTGTGAATTGTTGTAATCATGGTATTGTGGGTCAGTTGTGAATTGTTGTAGTCATGGTATTGTGGGTCAGTTGTGAATTGTTGTAGTCATGGTATTGTGGGTCAGTTGTGAATTGTTGTAGTCATGGTATTGTGGTCAGTTGTGAATTGTTGTAGATCATGGTATTGTGGGTCAGTTGTGAATTGTTGTAGTCAGGTATTGTGGGTCAGTTGTGAATTGTTGTAGTCATGGTATTGTGGGTCAGTTGTGAATTGTTGTAGTCATGGTATGTGGGTCAGTTGTGAATTGTTGTAGTCATGGTATTGTGGGGCAGTTGTGAATTGTTGTGTCATGGTATTGTGGGTTAGTTGTGAATTGTTTAGTCATGGTATTGTGGGTCAGTTGTGAATTGTTGTAGTCATGGTATTTGTGGGTCAGTTGTGAATTGTTGTAGTCATGGTATTGTGGGTCAGTTGTGAATTGTTGTAGTCATGGTATTGTGGGGCAGTTGTGAATTGTTGTAGTCATGGTATTGTGGGTTAGTTGTGAATTGTTGTAGTCATGGTATTGTGGGTTAGTTGTGAATTGTTGTAGTCATGGTATTGTGGGTCAGTTGTGAATTGTTGTAGTCATGGTATTGTAGGTCAGTTGTGAATTGTTGTAGTCATGGTATTGTGGGTCAGTTGTGAATTGTTGTAGTCATGGTATTGTGGGTCAGTTGTGAATTGTTGTAGTCATGGTATTGTGGGTCGTTGTGAATTGTTTGTAGTCATGGTATGTGGGTCAGTTGTGAATTGTTGTAGTCATGGTATTGTGGGTCAGTTGTGAATTGTTGTAGTCACCATTGAGAAATGTTCAATAATGTTCACTTAATGTTCAATAATGTTCAATAATGTTCACTTAATGTTCAATAATGTTCAATAATGTTCACTTAATGTTCAATAATGTTCAATAATGTTCACTTGATGTTCAATAATGTTCACTTAATGTTCAATAATGTTCAATAATGTTCACTTAATGTTCAATAATGTTCACTTAATGTTCAATAATGTTCACTTAATGTTCAATAATGTTCACTTAATGTTCAATAATGTTCAATAATGTTCACTTAATGTTCAATAATGTTCACTTAATGTTCACTTAATGTTCAATAACGTTCACTTAATGTTCACTTTCTCTCCCTGGCAGGTATGTAGTGAACACTGAACATGGTGAGTTTTGTATCTAAATCTCCGAACCTATCTTATCTCCTCGTCCCTGTCCTGGTGGTCGTCCTGGTGGTCGTCCAGGTGGTCGTCCTGGTGGTCGTCCTGGTGGTCGTCCTGGTGGTCGTCCTGGTGGTCGTCCTCGTGCTCGTCCTGGTGGTCGTCCAAGTGGTCGTCCTGGTGGTCGTCCTGGTGGTCGTCCTGGTGGTCGTCCTGGTGGTCGTCCTCATGGTCGTCCTCATGGTCGTCCTGGTGGTCGTCCTGGTGGTCGTCCTCATGGTCGTCCTGGTGGTCGTCCTGGTGGTCGTCCTGGTGGTCGTCCTGGTGGTCGTCCTCATGGTCGTCCTGGTGGTCGTCCTCATGGTCGTCCTGGTGGTCGTCCTCATGGTCGTCTTGGTGGTCGTCCTGGTGGTCGTCCTGGTGGTCGTCCTCATGGTCGTCCTGGTGGTCGTCCTGGTGGTCGTCTTCATGGTCGTCCTGGTGGTCGTCTTCATGGTCGTCCTGGTGGTCGTCCCTGGTCGTCCCTATGGTCGTCTGTGGTCGCTGGTGGTCTTCATGGTCGTCCTGGTGGTCGTCTTCATGGTCGTCCTGGTGGTCGTCCTGGTGGTCGTCCTCATGGTCGTCCTGGTGGTCGTCCTCATGGTCGTCCTCGTGGAGGTAGCAAGTTGCACTAAACATCTGTGTCAGACACAAACATCACACAGGAAGTGCTAACTTCAGACACTCTCAATAGCCACTGACCTGCCCGGAGAATAATAGGTGGGCAGGTAGGTAGGTGGGCGGGCTAGTTGGGGGGCTAGTGGGTGGCTAGTGGGTGGGTGGTGGCGGCCTGTAAATGGGTGACATCCTTCCTGCCCAATAATGGATATTTTTCCGTTTTTGTTTCCATGTGGCGGACTGACAATTGTCTTAAGTAGGTAAAACTGTAAGTAGGTAAGTAGGTATGTAGGTAAGTAGGTAGGTAAATATGTAGGCAAGTAGTTACGCAGGTATGTAGGTAAGTAGGTAGGTAGGTAAGTAGGTAGGTAGGTAAGTAGTTATGTAGGCAAGTAGGTAGGTAAGTAGGTAGGTACATAAGTAGGTAGGTAAATATGTAGGTAAGTAGGTATGTAGGCAAGTAGGTAGGTAAGTAGGTAGGTAAGTAGGTAGGTAGGTAAGTAGGTAGGTAAGTAGGTAAGTAGATAGGTAAGTAGGTATGATGGTAAGTAGGTAGATAAGTAGGTATGTAGGTAAGAATGTGGGTATGTAGGTATGGCGATGACCTCCTCTAGTTCCAGGACCCTCAAGGTCACACAAGGTGACTGGCGCTGACCTGTAGTTAGGGGACCCTCAAGGTCACACTAGGTGACTGGCGCTGACCTGTAGTTCCAGGACCCTCAAGGTCACACTAGGTGACTGGCGCTGACCTGTAGTTCCAGGACCCTCAAGGTCACACTAGGTGACTGGCGCTGACCTGTAGTTCCAGGACCCTCAAGGTCACACTAGGTGACTGGCGCTGACCTGTAGTTCCAGGACCCTCAAGGTCACACTAGGTGGCTGGCGCTGACCTGTAGTTCCAGGACCCTCAAGGTCACACTAGGTGACTGGCGCTGACCTGTAGTTCCAGGACCCTCAAGGTCACACTAGGTGACTGGCGCTGACCTGTAGTTGCAGGACCCTCAAGGTCACACTAGGTGGCTGGCGCTGATCTGTAGTTCAAGGACCCTCAAGGTCACACTAGGTGACTGGCGCTGACCTGTAGTTCCAGGACCCTCAAGGTCACACTAGGTGGCTGGCGCTGATCTGTAGTTCAAGGACCCTCAAGGTCACACTAGGTGGCTGGCGCTGACCTGTAGTTCCAGGACCCTCAAGGTCACACTAGGTGACTGGCGCTGACCTGTAGTTCCAGGACCCTCAAGGTCACACTAGGTGACTGGCGCTGACCTGTAGTTCCAGGACCCTCAAGGTCACACTAGGTGGCTGGCGCTGACCTGTAGTTCCAGGACCCTCAAGGTCACACTAGGTGACTGGCGCTGACCTGTAGTTCCAGGACCCTCAAGGTCACACTAGGTGACTGGCGCTGACCTGTAGTTGCAGGACCCTCAAGGTCACACTAGGTGGCTGGCGCTGATCTGTAGTTCAAGGACCCTCAAGGTCACACTAGGTGACTGGCGCTGACCTGTAGTTCCAGGACCCTCAAGGTCACACTAGGTGATTGGCGCTGACTTGTAGTTCCAGGACCCTCAAGGTCACACTAGGTGATTGGCGCTGACTTGTAGTTCCAGCGCCCCCAGGTCACCATGGCTGGTGGCAGGAAACACCTCAGCCAAGACGTAGGAGCCAGACTATAAGGTCACCACCATATTCAACCAATAAACGCCTTGCAGAACAGTTATGAATCACTCCAACAGCACCACTAACCCTCCAACCCCAAACGTCACATGAATGGGAAGGTAGGGAGAGAGGAACAAGAGTAGGGAGAAATATAGATAGGAACACTGGAAGGGAGGTAAGAACGAGGGACATAACAAATTGATGTCGTTAAGTCAGTTCGTCAGTAGAAAAGTAATCAATGTGATGACGCAGCCTCATCTCCGCTGCTGCGAGTAATGATGCTGTATTCATCACTCAAACATGAGGGAGATGATGAGAGCGACATGACAAGATGGAGGGAGAGATTCCTTTTATTTAGCAATATTAAACACCAGCAGTGTTGCTACACTATTTTATATGATAGTTACACAGTGGTAACACCAGCAGTGTTGCTACACTATTCTATATGATAGTTACACAGTGGTAACACCAGCAGTGTTGCTACACTATTCTATATGATAGTTACACAGTGGTAACACCAGCAGTGTTGCTACACTATTCTATATGATAGTTACACAGTGGTAACACCAGCAGTCTTGCTACACTATTCTATATGATAGTTACACAGTGAGGATAGTGAGGCTCAAGTTAGAGTATGTAGGAAAGAGGGAAATTTTTTCCCAGTAAAAGTAGGCCTTAGACAAGGATGTGTGATGTCACCGTGGTTGTTTAATATATTTATAGATGGGGTTGTAAGAGAAGTAAATGCGAGGGTCTTGGCAAGAGGCGTGGAGTTAAAAGATAAAGAATCACACACAAAGTGGGAGTTGTCACAGCTGCTCTTTGCTGATGACACTGTGCTCTTGGGAGATTCTGAAGAGAAGTTGCAGAGATTGGTGGATAAATTTGGTAGGGTGTGCAAAAGAAGAAAATTAAAGGTGAATACAGGAAAGAGTAAGGTTATGAGGATAACAAAAAGATTAGGTGATGAAAGATTGAATATCAGATTGGAGGGAGAGAGTATGGAGGAGGTGAACGTATTCAGATATTTGGGAGTGGACGTGTCAGCGGATGGGTCTATGAAAGATGAGGTGAATCATAGAATTGATGAGGGAAAAAGAGTGAGTGGTGCACTTAGGAGTCTGTGGAGACAAAGAACTTTGTCCTTGGAGGCAAAGAGGGGAATGTATGAGAGTATAGTTTTACCAACGCTCTTATATGGGTGTGAAGCGTGGGTGATGAATGTTGCAGCGAGGAGAAGGCTGGAGGCAGTGGAGATGTCATGTCTGAGGGCAATGTGTGGTGTGAATATAATGCAGAGAATTCGTAGTTTGGAAGTTAGGAGGAGGTGCGGGATTACCAAAACTGTTGTCCAGAGGGCTGAGGAAGGGTTGTTGAGGTGGTTCGGACATGTAGAGAGAATGGAGCGAAACAGAATGACTTCAAGAGTGTATCAGTCTGTAGTGGAAGGAAGGCGGGGTAGGGGTCGGCCTAGGAAGGGTTGGAGGGAGGGGGTAAAGGAGGTTTTGTGTGCGAGGGGCTTGGACTTCCAGCAGGCATGCGTGAGCGTGTTTGATAGGAGTGAATGGAGACAAATGGTTTTTAATACTTGACGTGCTGTTGGAGTGTGAGCAAAGTAACATTTATGAAGGGATTAAGGGAAACCGGCAGGCCGGACTTGAGTCCTGGAGATGGGAAGTACAGTGCATGCACTCTGAAGGAGGGGTGTTAATGTTGCAGTTTAAAAACTGTAGTGTAAAGCACCCTTCTGGCAAGACAGTGATGGAGTGAATGATGGTGAAAGTTTTTCTTTTTCGGGCCACCCTGCCTTGGTGGGAATCGGCCGGTGTGATAATAAAAAAAAAAAAATCGTTACACAGTGGTAACACCAGCAGTGTTGCTACACTATTCTATATGATAGTTACACAGTGGTAACACCAGCAGTGTGTTGCTACACTATTCTATATGATAGTTACACAGTGGTAACACCAGCAGTGTTGCTACACTATTCTATATGATAGTTACACAGTGGTAACACCAGCAGTGTTGCTACACTATTCTATATGATAGTTACACAGTGGGAACACCAGCAGTGTTGCTACACTATTCTATGTGATAGTTACACAGTGGGAACACCAGCAGTGTTGCTACACTATTCTATATGATAGTTACACAGTGGTAACACCAGCAGTGTTGCTACACTATTCTATATGATAGTTACACAGTGGTAACACCAGCAGTGTTGCTACACTATTCTATATGATAGTTACACAGTGGTAACACCAGCAGTGTTGCTACACTATTCTATATGATAGTTACACAGTGGTAACACCAGCAGTGTTGCTACACTATTCTATATGATAGTTACACAGTGGTAACACCAGCAGTGTTGCTACACTATTCTATATGATAGTTACACAGTGGGAACACAAGCAGTGTTGCTACACTATTCTATATGATAGTTACACAGTGGGAACACCAGCAGTGTTGCTACACTATTCTATATGATAGTTACACAGTGGGAACACCAGCAGTGTTGCTACACTATTC
>NC_069496.1:7664000-7689000 GCF_026875155.1 Cherax quadricarinatus
CTGGACAAAGATAACTTGGGTAGAGCTGGACAAAGATAACTTGTGTAGAGCTGGACAAAGATAACTTGTGTAGAGCTGGACAAAGATAATTTGTGTAGAGCTGAACAAAGATAACTTGTGTAGAGCTGGACAAAGATAACTTGTGTAGAGCAGGACAAAGATAACTTGGGTAGAGATGGACAAAGATAATTTGTGTAGAGCTGGACAAAGATAACTTGGGTAGAGCTGGACAAAGATAACTTGGGTAGAGCTGGACAAAGATAACTTGTGTAGAGCTGGACAAAGATAACTTGTGTAGAGCTGGACAAAGATAACTTGTGTAGAGCTGGACAAAGATAACTTGGGTAGAGCTGGACAAAGATAACTTGTGTAGAGCTGGACAAAGATAATTTGTGTAGAGCTGGACAAAGATCATTTGTGTAGAGCTGGACAAAGATAATTTGTGTAGAGCAGGACAAAGATAATTTGTGTAGAGCTGGACAAAGATAACTTGGGTAGAGCTGGACAAAGATAACTTGGGTAGAGCTGGACAAAGATAACTTAGGTAGAGCTGGACAAAGATAACTTGGGTAGAGCTGGACAAAGATAACTTGGATAGAGCTGGACAAAGATAACTTGGGTAGAGCTGGACAAAGATAACTTGGGTAGAGCTGGACAAAGATAACTTGGGTAGAGCTGGACAAAGATAACTTGGATAGAGCTGGACAAAGATAACTTGGGTAGAGCTGGACAAAGATAACTTGTGTAGAGCTGGACAAAGATAACTTGGGTAGAGCTGGACAAAGAAACTTGTGTAGAGCTGGACAAAGATAACTTGTGTAGAGCTGGACAAAGATAACTTGGGTAGAGCTGGACAAAGATAACTTGTGAAGAGCTGGACAAAGATAATTTGTGTAGAGCTGGACAAAGATAACTTGGGTAGAGCTGGACAAAGATAACTTGTGTAGAGGAGGACAAAGATAACTTGGGTAGAGCTGGACAAAGATAATTTGTGTTGAGCTGGACAAAGATAACTTGTGTAGAGCTGGACAAAGATAACTTGTGTAGAGCAGGACAAAGATAACTTGGGTAGAGCTGGACAAAGATAACTTGGGTAGAGCTGGACAAAGAACTTGGGTAGAGCTGGACAAAGAACTTGGGTAGAGCTGGACAAAGATAACTTGGGTAGAGCTGGACAAAGATAACTTGGGTAGAGCTGGACAAAGATAACTTGGGTAGAGCTGGACAAAGATAACTTGGGTAGAGCTGGACAAAGATAACTTGGGTAGAGCTGGACAAAGATAACTTGGGTAGAGCTGGACAAAGATAACTTGGGTAGAGCTGGACAAAGATAACTTGTGTAGAGCTGGACAAAGATAACTTGGGTAGAGCTGGACAAAGATAACTTGGGTAGAGCTGGACAAAGAACTTGGGTAGAGCTGGACAGAGATAACTTGGGTAGAGCTGGACAAAGATAACTTGGGTAGAGCTGGACAAAGATAACTTGGGTAGAGCTGGACAAAGATAACTTGGGTAGAGCTGGACAAAGATAACTTGGGTAGAGCCGGACAAAGATAACTTGGGTAGAGCTGGACAAAGATAACTTGGGTAGAGCTGGACAAAGATAACTTGGGTAGAGCTGGACAAAGATAACTTGGGTAGAGC
Organism: Cherax quadricarinatus; assembly: GCF_026875155.1. Classification (NCBI taxonomy): domain Eukaryota; kingdom Metazoa; phylum Arthropoda; class Malacostraca; order Decapoda; family Parastacidae; genus Cherax; species Cherax quadricarinatus. Next base: position 7,665,645 of record NC_069496.1, read on the forward strand.
TGGACAAAGATAACTTGGGTAGAGCTGGACAAAGATAACTTGGGTTAGAGCTGGACAAAGATAACTTGGGTAGAGCTGGACAAAGATAACTTGGGTAGAGCTGGACAAAGATAACTTGAGTAGAGCTGGACAAAGATAACTTGGTAGAGCTGGACAAAGATAACTTGGGTAGAGCTGGACAAAGATAACTTGGGTAGAGCTGGACAAAGATAACTTGGGTAGAGCTGGACAAAGATAACTTGGATAGAGCTGGACAAAGATAACTTGGGTAGAGCTGGACAAAGATAAACTTGGGTAGAGCTGGACAAAGATAACTTGGGTAGAGCTGGACAAAGATAACTTGGGTAGAGCTGGACAAAGATAACTTGGGTAGAGCTGGACAAAGATAACTTGGGTAGAGCTGGACAAAGATAACTTGGGTAGAGCTGGGACAAAGATAACTTGGGTAGAGCTGGACAAAGATAACTTGGGTAGAGCTGGACAAAGATAACTTGGGTAAGAGCTGTACAAAGATAACTTCGGGTGAGAGGCTGGGACAAAGATAAGCCTTGGGTAAGAGGACTGGGACAAGATAACTTGGGGTGGCTGGACAAGAGTAACTTTGGAGTAGTAGAGGTGGACAAAGATAACTAGGGTAGACTGGACAGAGAAGATAGGATTGGGTAGAGTTGGTAAACTCTCTCTCTCTACATTATAGTTATTTGAAATTGTTGATATAATTAAACGGGGTGTTTATTTATGGTACACTAGTTATTTGTTGTTGTTTAAAACAGTCACTTACACCCATGTACATCACCACACACCCTGCTACATACAACCACACACTGTGTACATCACCAGCAGACACCTGTAAATCACACACACCTGTCCATCACCTCACACCCTGTACACCACCACACTCAGTGTACGCACCATCCTACACTTGTACACACACACCCTGTACACGCACAAAACCCTGTACACCCACCTCACCCTGTACATCACACACACCATGCTAGCACAACTACCACAAACTGATACGACCACCACACACCCTGTAAACCACTAGCTCATTGTACAGTCACGACTCAACTGTACCACCACCACACCCTGAACCACCACCACACATGTACACCACCACACACCTGTACACCATCCACACACCCCTGTACACCACACACACCTGTACAACACACAGCCTGTACACCACACATCCTGTATGCGCTCTCATCTCAAACCACTGTACACACTACACCGGTACCCCACCACACTACACGCTGTACCCCAGACCACACACCTGGTAACATCACACACACCCTGTACACCACCCTCACACTGTTGACACCACCACACACCCTGTCAACCACACCTGTACATGCCACTACATCTCATGGTGTACACACCACACACCTGTAAGCCACACAAGCCTGTACAAACACACCTGTCTACACACCACACACCTGTACCCCAAGACCACCCCCCCCAAACCTGTTACTCAACACACCCATGGACCACACACCTGTACACCACGACACCCTGATAGACACCAAGCCACACACCTGTAAACCACCAAACCCTGATCATACCACCACCACGCATGTTATATACCACAACCCTGTACATCAAACACGCCCTGTACAATCACCATCACACTGTAATCACCACACACCTGTACACCAACACACCTGTAACCCACAACCTGTACACCACACACCGCCTGGTTATTTTTAAGAATAAAAAACAACGCTGACACACGCTGTACACCACCACAGCACCCTGTACACCGCAGCCACAACTCCTGTACAAGTTCACCTCCATCACTATGTACACACCACACACTCCGCTGTAAACCACCACACACCCTCTGTACACTACCAACACACCTGTATCACCACCACAACCCTGTACGCATTCTCACAACATGTACACCACGAACACACCTTGTACACAACCACAAACCCTGTACATTCACTCCAACAATGTTAAAAACATTTCACCACACACCCTGTACACACAAACGCACTGGGTTCACCTACCAGCAGAACCTGTATAACTCCCACAACTCACGTTAGCAGCTCACACAACCCTCGTACATCACACACCCTGTAACCTGTATCTCACCCTTACACCACACAGCCCTGTACACCATCCACACACCCTGTACTTCCACACACCTCCGGGTGAAACACACACACCCTGGTACACCACACACACCTGTCCCACCACCTCATGGTTTTAACAGACCACCACACACACCTTGTACGCATGTTCTACACACCCTGTACATCACCACACCTGATAAAAATCACCCTTAACACACACACACTTTGTACACAAACACCCTGTACACACACACACCTGTTCTCATCACCACACAGCTCTGTACCCACCCACACCCTGTACACCACCACACCCTGTACACTCACCACACACCCTGTACATCACACGACCCTGTACATCACCACACACCTGTACATCACCACACACCCTTGTACACCACCAAACCTCCTGCACAAACCACCACCCTGTACCACACCACAGCACCCTGATATAACCTCACTCACACCCTGTACTCCACACACCTCTGTATAATCACAACACAACCTGTACACCCACACCGCTGTTACACCACCACACACCCGTAATCACCACAACCCTGTACATCACCACACACCTGTACACCACCACACACCCTGAACACGCCACCACACATCCTGTACACACCATCACACCTGTACACCCACACACCTGTACACCACACACAACTGTACACCACACCCTGTGCAACCACCTATATGTAATCCCACACACCCTGATACCCACCAAACACCCTGTACACCACCACACACCCTGTACACCATCCACACACCTTGTACATCACCACACACCCTGTTCACCACCACACACACGATGAGATGTCACCACAACACTTTACACCACCACACACCCTGTACACCACCACACACTGTGATCCACACACTCCTTGTACACCCCACCCACACCCTGAAAACACCAACACCTGTACACCACACACCTGTACACACCTCACACACGCTGTACACACACACCCTTGTCACAAACACAACCCTGTACACCACCACAGACCCTGTAACACCACCACACACTGTACATTAACCACACACCTGTACATTCACACATCCTGTACATAACGCACGACCCTGTCACCACCACCTCATCCGCCTGATGCACACCAACCTGTACATCACCACAACCCTGTACACAATCCACTACTCCCTGTACACGCACCACACCCTGTACACACCAGCACACCTTATACACCACACATCCTGTAAACCAACCACACACTGTACACACCACACGCACAACTGTACACCAGCCACACACCCTGTTTACATGCTACACACTACTCTGCTTACACCACACACACCTGTAAACACACACTCCTTTGTACACAACCACACAACCTGTAAACCACCACACACACCTGTAATCACCACACTGTCGACCTACTACTCACCCCTGTACACGCACCACACACCCTGTACATCACACACACCCTGTACATCACCACACAATCTGTACACCAACTCCCTGTACACCCACCGAACAACTCCTGTACATCAACCACACACCTGTTACACAACCACACACCCTTTTACTACCACACACACCACGTACATCAACACCTGTACTTCACACACCTGTACACCACACACGGTACAACCACACACCTGGACACCACAACACACCCTGTACACCCACAACTGTACACACCCACACACCCTGTTCACCACACTACCTGTACACCACCAACACCTGGTACATTACCACTCACCTGTACACCACCAACACCCTGTACACTCACACCTGTACACCACCACACACCCTGTACACCACTCACACCTGTACACCACACTCACCCTGTACACCACCCACACCCTGTACACCAAACACCTGTACATAACCACACACCAGGTAATCACCACACACCTTGTACACACCACAAACCTGTACCATCACCACACACCCGTACATCAACACTCTGTACATCTCACACACCCTGTACATCTACAACACCCTGTACACCACCACTACACCATTGATACACCACCCACACACCCCTGTACACCACCACACACCATGTGTAAATCACTCCCACCCTGTACACTCACACACACCTGTACACCAACCACACACCTGTACACCACACACCTTGTACCTCACACCATCCCTGATCCACCATCACACCATGTACAATCACCGCACACACCCTGTACTTTCACACAGCACTGTACAAACACACCACCTGTACTCACACCACCCTGTACACCACCACACCCTGTACACCTCACACACTTGTACTCACCACAACACCACCTGTACACCTCAAACCCCTGCACATCACCAGCGACCTGTACTCACCGCACACCCTGTACACCACCAAACCACCCTGTACACCACCACACACCCTCGTACATCACACAAACCTGATTACATCACACACAACCCTGTACACCACCACACACCCTGTACACCACCAACACATCTGTACACCACCACACCTGTACACCCACCACACACCTGTACATCGCACCCACTGTAATCACACACCCTGTAACCACCACACTGTACACACCATCACAGCCTCGTAAGCATCACACAAACCCTGTACATCACCACAGACACCCTGTACATCACACACACCAATGTACAACCACCACACACCCTGTAACAAGCACCACACACGCGGATACATCCACACACTGTTACACCACCACACACCTGTTACACCAACACACTCACCCTGTGTACATCACCACACACCTGTACATCACCACACACGGTACACACTCACAGTTTACACCCACAATTCTGTACACCACACACCATGATACAGAACCACACACCCTGTATACACACACCCATGTACACACCACAACCCTTGCTACCTCCACACACCAGGTACATCAGCACTACACCCTGTAGCCACACACCCTTGTACATCACCACACACCTGTACACAGCACACCCAGACACCACAACTCACACCCTGTACATCAACACCCTGTACTTCAACACAACAACCTGTACATCACACACCACTCCTGTACTATATCCACACACCTGTACATCAGACACACCCCTGTCCATCACCACACACCTAGTACAAACCACACTACCTGTACATCACCACACATCTGTACTATCAACCACACACATGTACACTCACCACACACCTGTACACCACCAACGCACACCCTTGCTACATCACCACAACCCGTGTACATCACACACACTGTCACACCACATCATCTCTGTACACACACACCATGACACCACACCACACCCTGTACACCAACACCATGTACACCACCACAAACCTGTACACATCACACCCTGTACCATCATCAAACCCTCTGTACCTCAACAACCCTGTACATCACACACACTGTCACCACCACACACATGGACACACCACACACGCCTGTACATCACACACCTGTACATCACACACCCCTGTACATCACATACACCTTGTAAATACCACATCACCTGTACATCACACACCATGTACATCTCCACACACACTGTACACACTCACACCCTGTAAGCCATCAACACACCCTGTACATCACCTCACACCTGTACAGCACATCACACCCTGTTACACACACACACCCTTGTACTTTCACACACACCATGTACTTCACCAACACACTGTACACCAACGACATGCACACACCACGTCATCCCTTCCTTCACACCACACCATGTACACCATACCACACCCTGTACACCACACACCATGTACACCACCACTCGCCCTGTACACCACTAACACCCTGTACATCATACACACCCTTGTACACCACCACACACCCTGTTACAACAAACACCTGTACATCAACAACACACCCTTGTACACCACCACACACCCTGTACACCACCACACACCCTTAATACCACACACCTGTACATTACACACCCTGTACACCACGCACCCTGTACACCTCACACACCCTGTACACCAAAACACACCATGTTTACCCCAGCACCCTGGTAACATCACACACACTGTAACCACACACCTGTAACACCAACACTGTACCTCCACAACCTGTAACCACACACCTGTACACCACCACACAACCTGTACCTACCACACACTCCTGTACACCACCAACACCCTGTAGATCACACACCCTGTACACCCACCACACCAATTTGTACACACACACACCTTGGTACAATCCACACACCTGAACATCGCACCTCACACCTGATACATAACCATACACCTGTACACCACCACACACGCCTGATAGACACCACCACACACTCCTATGTACACCACCACACACCAATGTACTTCACCACAACCTGTATCATTACAACACAACGCCTGATCACCAGCAACCTGCACACCAAACACAATCTGTACTACCAAAATCACTACCATGTTACACCAACACCTTTACAACCACGAACACCCTGTACAAACTCAACTGTACGACCCACACACCTTTTACTCCCCACCAACCCTGTTACAGCCACAACACCCTAACCCTTGTAACCAATCACCCTGTACACTCACCACTAATACCTGAACACGCCACAGCACAACTGTAGACACCACACACCATGTACATCCACCACCACACCATGTTTACACACCACACACTCAAGTACATACAAACTACTGCTACTCAACACACACGCATGTTTACACACGCCATACACTCACCCGTGTACGCCACACACCCTGTAACCACGACACTCACTGTACATCACCACACCCTGTACACCACCACACCACCCATGTTGTACACACACACAACCTGGTACATCACCACACACCTGAACATCACTACCCTTTACATACCACACACTCCTGTACACAATCCACACACCACTGGACACCACTCACACCCCTGTAACCACACAACTGGTACATCACTCTCACACCTGAAGACACACCACACTCGCTGTGACACCATAACACTGTACATTCAGAACCATTACACCTGAACATACCAACACTGTTACACCACACACACCTGTACACCAACCACAACCGTGTACACACACCACACCCTGTACCTCACTACACCCTGTACACTACCACACACGATGTGACACTCAGAGTAAAAACAACGTCCTGTAGCACAGCACGATCACACTGTTGTACTGTCCACGCACCCATGTACTCCCAAACAGAACCCGGATACAACCACACACACCTGTTCACCCACACACACTTGTACACAACACTGTACACCTATCACCTGTAACAAACCACCACACACCATGTACCCACACATGACACCACCACAACACCTCCTCGGCGTACACACGGGATCATATATATATCTATATAGTATATCATATATATATATATCTATGTATATCATAATTTATGTTATTTGATATATTTATAAAGATGTATTGTGTTGTCAAAGTCTGGTGGACAAGCAACACCAGGGCGGTACTACGTCCTTGTGGTAGTTGGTGGTACACAAAAACACCCAGGGAAAAGGGTATACCGTTCATGTGAAGGGGTTTAGTAGGGAGTGAGTAGAGACAAACAGAAGATACCTCAGTCCGACAGGGGATTGGTAGTACGCGCTCGCCATGCCGGGTGGAAGCCTGGGGGTAGGTAGCGTTGGTTAGAGCTTCGAACGGAATTACGCATCCGAGGGGTAGAGTCGTTGCTTGGGTTTATCTTGGTAGGAGCTAAGCCGCTCTTGAGGGTGAATACCGTCCCTGGTTTATTGATTGTCATTGAGGAGTGTAGTAGGTTGTGTGTGTGTACGCGAACAAGGGGACACCAAAGGGCTGCGGGTAACTGTGCGGCATACCTGTGTTGATCTAGCGGCGAAGGGTGTCGGGTGAGGGTGTTGGTTTATGGTTCGCAGATACAAGAGGTGTTTCGCGCACTCGCGGCAGGGGAGGTGTTAGTTTTGGGTTCAGAAAACCGCAGACCGAACATATAGTAGCCTGACCCACGCTGATCGGCACCGTTTTCGGTATCTACCTTCCTTGTAAGAGTAGTAAGGTGGGTAGACTAACAACCACTGGGATTGAGGGGTTATACTCACCGTCCTGTGGTAAGTGGTGTGTGTAGACAATCCCAGGGATGGTATACCGTAGATGTTATGTAGTCGGTTGCGTAGGACTCAACATCCACCCAGGGGAAGGTACTACCGTCCTGTGGGTAGTAGGTTTGGGTAGACAACAACCCCCCAGGGAGGAAACCCCGCCCTGTGGTATGGTTGGTAACAAAACCCCCAGGGGGGTTTATCCGTCTTGTTGGTAGTAGGTTGGTAGACAACAACCCCCCAGGAAGGTACTACCGCCCTTTGGGTAGTAGGTTGGTAGAAAAAACCACCCGGGGGTAAACCATCGTGGTAGTGGTTGGTAACAAAACCCCCGGGAGGTACTACCGTTTTGTGGTATATTTTGGTAGCAACAACCACCCAGGGGGTAACCCCCGTTTTTGGGTAGTGGTTTGGTAGACAACCACCCAGGAGGTCAAAAGTTTTGTGGTATATTTGGGGAAAAAAAACAACCACCAGGGGGTATTTCCATCCTGTGGTAGTGGGTTGGGTAGACAAAAAACCACCCGGGAGGAAATCCGCCCTGTGGTGTAGGTTGGTAGACAACAACCACCCGGAGGTATCCCCCTGTGGTTAGGTTGGTAGACAAAAACCACCAGGGGTACTACCACCCTGGGGAAATAGGTGGTAGAAAACAACCACCCAGGGAGGTACTACCGTCCTGTGGGTGGTTGGTAGAAACAACCACCCATGGAAGGTGTCCCACCCGGGTAGTAGGTTGGTAGCAACCCCCAGGGAGGTACAAGCCCGTGGTATAGGTTGGTGACAACAACCACCCAGGGGGTACTACCATCCTTTTTGGGGTAGTAGGTTGGTAGACAAAAACCCCCAGGGAGGGTAAACATCTGTGGTGTGGGTTTGGTAGAAACCCCCCAGGGAGGTACTACGCCTGTGGTAGTAGGTTGGTAGACAACCACCCAGGGAGATACTCCACCTGGGGGGTAGTAGTTGGAAACAAAACCCCCCAGGGAGGATACCATCCTGGGGAGGGGGTTGGTTTTAGACAACCCCCCAGGAGGACTCCCGCCCTGTGGTAGTAGGTTGGTAGACAACCCACCAGGGGATATACCACCCTGTGGTAGTGGGGTTGGTTTTGACAAAACCCACCCAGGAGGATACCCCCTGGGTAGTAGGTTGGTAAGACAAAAAACCACCCGGGGAAAAGGTTTTCTACCGTCCTTGGTAGTAGGTTGGGTGGAAAAACAACCCCCCGGGAGGAAAAACCCCATCCTGTGGTAGTAGGTTGGTAGCAACCCCCCGGGGGTATTAGTCCGGGTAGTATTTGGGTAAAAAACCCACCCGGGGAGGTAATCCCGCCTGTGAAAAATGGGTTTGGTAGACAACAACCACCCAGGGGTATTACCATCCTGTGGTGTAGGTTGGGAGACAACCAAGGGAGGAACTATCATCCTGTGGATTATGGTAGACAACAACCACCCAGGGAAGGGGTACTACCGTCCTGTGAAGTAGGTTGGAGAAAAAGCAACCACCAGGGATACTACCGCCCTGTGGTAGAGGTTGGTGGGACAACAACCCCCCAAAGGAGGTATTCCGTCTTTTGGTAGAGGTTGGAAACAAACCACCCAGGGAGGTACACCACCCGTGGTAGTAGGTTGGTAGCAGCAACCCCCAGAAGTATTTCCGCCGGGGTAGGGGTTGGTAGACAGAAACCCCCCCCGGGGAGGCTCCCGTCTGTGGTAGTAGGTTGGTAGACAACCACCGAGGGAGGTACTACCGTCCTGTGGTAGTAGGTTGGTAGACATCAACCACCCAGGGAGGTACTACCGTCCTGTGGTAGTGGGTTGGGAGACAACCACCCAGGGAGGTACTACCGTCCTGGGGTTTAGTAGGTTGGTAACAACAACCACCCAGGGAGGTACTACCTTTCTTGTGTAGGTAGGTTGGGGTAGACAACAACCACCCAGGGAGGTACTACCGTCCTGTGGTAGTTAGGTTGGTAGACAACAACCACCCAGGGAGGTACTACCGTCCTGTGGTAGTGGGTTTTGGGTAGACAACAACCACCCAGGGAGGTACTACCGTCCTGTGGTAGTAGGTTGGTAGACAACCACCCAGGGAGGTACTACCGTCCTGTGGTAGTAGGTTGGTAGACAACCACCCAGGGAGGTACTACCGTCCTGTGGTAGTAGGTTGGAGACAACCACCCAGGGAGGTACTACCGGTCCTGGGGTAGTAGGTTGGTAGACAACAACCACCCGGAGGTACTACCATGCTGTGGTAGTAGGTTGGTAGACAACAACCACCCAGGGAGGTACTCCCAAAATCCTGTGGTAGTAGGTTGGTAGACAACAACCCCCAGGGGGGTTTACTACCGTCCTGTGGTAGTAGGTTGGTAGACAACAACCACCCAGGGGTATTACCATCCTGTGGTAGTGGGTTTGGGTAGACAACAACCACCCAGGGAGGTACTACCACCTGTGGTAGAAAGGTTGGTAGACAACAACCACCCGGGGAGGTACTACCGTCCTGTGGTAGTAGGTTGGTAGACAACAACCACCCAGGGAGGTACTACCGTCCTGTGGTAGTAGGTTGGTAGACAACAACCACCCAGGGAGGTACTACCGTCCTGTGGTAGTAGGTTGGTAGACAACAACCACCCAGGGAGGTACTACCGTCCTGTGGTAGTAGGTTGGTAGACAACAACCACCCAGGGAGGTACTACTGTCCTGCCAAGTGAGTGTAAAACAAAAGCCTGTAGTAATTGTTTTCCATGATGGTAGGATTCCTGGTGTCTTTTGTCTGTCTCATACACCTGCAAGATTTCAGGTATGTTTTGCTACTTCTACTTACACTTAGGTCACACTACACATACATGTACAAGCATATATACACACACACCTTGGGGTTTTCTATTTTCTTACTAGTTCTTGTTCTTGTTTATTTCCTCTTACCTCCATGGGGAAGTGGAACAGAATTCCTCCTCCGTAAGTCATGCGTGTTGTAAGAGGCGACAAACATCCCGGGAGCAAAGTGCTAGTGACCCCTTCTCCTGTGTATGTTACTAAATGTAAAAAGAGGGACTTTCGTTTTTCTTTTTTGGGTCACCCTGCCTTGGTGGGTCACCCTACATTGGTGGGTCACCCTACCTTGGTGGGTCATCCTGCCTTGGGGGGTCACCCTGCCTTGGTGGGTCCCCCCTACATTGGTGGGTCACCTACATTGGGGAGTCACCCTGCCTTGGTGGGTCACCCTACCTTGGTGGGTCACCCTACCTTGGTGGGTCACCCTACATTGGTGGGTCACCCTTCCTTGGTGGGTCACCCTACATTGGTGGGTCACCCTACATTGGTGGGTCACCCTACCTTGGTGGGTCACCCTACCTTGGTGGGTCACCCTACATTGGTGGGTCCACCCTTCCTTTTGGGGGGTCACCCTACATTGGTGGGGCACCCACATTGGGGGGTCACCCTACCTTTGGGGGGTCACCCCACCTTGGGGGGTCACCCACATTGGTGGGTTACCCTACATTGGTGGGTCACCCTACCATGGTGGGTCACCCTACATTGTGGGTCACCCTACCTTGGTGGTTTACCCTACATTGGTGGGTCACCCTACATTGGTGGGTCACCCTACAATTGGTGGGTCACCCACCTTGGAGGGTCACCCTACCTTGGTGGGGCACCCTACATTGGTGGGTCACCCTACATTGGTGGGTCACCCTACATTGGTAGGTCACCCTTTCATTGGTGGGTCACCCTACATTGGTGGGTTTACCCTACATTGGTGGGTCCCCCCTACATTGGTGGGTCACCCTACCTTGGTGGGTCACCCTACATTGGTGGGTCACCCTACCTTGTGGGTCACCCTACATTGGGGGTACCCTACCTTGGTGGGTCACCTTTCCTTGGGGGGTCACCCTACAAATTTGGTGGGCACCCTACAAATTTGGGGGGTCACCCTACATTGGTGGGGGCACCCTACATTGGTGGGTCACCCTACATAGGTGGGTCACTCTACATTGGTGGGTCACCCTACCTTGGTGGGTCACCCTACATTGGTGGGTCACCCTACATTGGTGGGTCACCCTACATTTGGGGGGTCACCCTACATTGGTGGGTCACCCTACACTGGGGGTTTACCCTACATTGGTGGGTCACCCTACATTGGTGGGTCACCCTACCTTGGTTTGGATCACCCTACATTGGGGGGTCACCCTTCATTGGTGGGTCACCCTAACATTGGTGGGTCACCCTACATTGGTGGGTCCCCCCTACATTGGTGGGGCACCCTACCTTGGTGGGTCACCCTACATTGGTGGGTCACCCTACCTTGGTGGGTCACCCTACATTGCTGGGTCACCCTACATTGGTGGGTCACCCTACATTGGTGGGTCACCCTACCTTGGTGGGTCACCCTACATTGGTGGGTCACCCTACCTTGGTGGGTCACCCTACATTGCTGGTCAAACCCCACATTGTGGGTCACCCTACATTGCTGGGTCACCCTACCTTGGTGGATCACCCTACATTGGTGGGTCACCCTACATTGGTGGGTCACCCTACATTGGTGGGTCACCCTACCTTGGTGGGTCACCCTACATTGGTGGGTCACCCTACCTTGGTGGGTCACCCTAACCTTGGTGGGTCACCCTACAATTTGGTGGGTCACCCTACATTGGTGGGTCACCCTACCATGGTGGGTCACCCTACATTGGTGGGTCACCCTACCTTGGTGGGTCACCCTACATTGGTGGGTCACCCTACATTGGTGGGTCACCCTACATTGGTGGGTCACCCTACCTTGGAGGGTCACCCTACCTTGGTGGGTCACCCTACATTGGTGGGTCACCCTACATTGGTGGGTCACCCTACATTGGTAGGTCACCCTACATTGGTGGGTCACCCTACATTGGTGGGTCACCCTACATTGGTTGGTCACCCTACATTGGTGGGTCACCCTACCTTGGTGGGTCACCCTACATTGGTGGGTCACCCTACCTTGGTGGGTCACCCTACATTGGTGGGTCACCCTACCTTGGTGGGTCACCCTACCTTGGTGGGTCACCCTACATTGGTGGGTCACCCTACATTGGTGGGTCACCCTACATTGGTGGGTCACCCTACATTGGTGGGTCACCCTACATAGGTGGGTCACTCTACATTGGTGGGTCACCCTACCTTGGTGGGTCACCCTACATTGGTGGGTCACCCTACATTGGTGGGTCACCCTACATTGGTGGGTCACCCTACACTGGTGGGTCACCCTACAATTGGGGTCACCCTACATTGGTGGGCACCCTACCTTTGGGGGATCACCCTACATTGTGGGTCACCCTTCATTGGTGGGTCACCCTACATTGGGGGGTCACCCTACATTTGGTGGTCACCTACATTGGTGGGTCACCCTACCTTGGTGGGTTTACCCTACATTGGTGGGTTTCCCCCACCTTGGTGGGTCACCCTACATTGCTGGGTCACCCTTACATTGGTGGTCACCCTACATTGGTGGGTCACCCACCTTGGTGGGTCACCCTACATTGGGGGGTCACCCACCTTGGTGGGTCACCCTACATTGGGTGGTCACCCCACATTGGTGGGGCACCCTACATTGGTGGGTCACCCTACCTTGGTGGGTCACCCTACATTGGTGGGTCACCCTACCTTGGTGGGTCACCCTACATTGCGGGTCACCCTACATTGGTGGGTCACCCTACATTGGTGGGTCACCCACCTTGGTGGGTCACCCTACATTGGTGGGATACGGCCGTTATAATTATATATATATATATTATATATATATATATATATATAAATATATAATATATATATATATATAAAAATATAATAATATATATATAAAATATATATAGGTAGTAGGTTGGTAGACAGCAAACCCCCCAGGGAAGTAAATACCGTCCCCGCCAGATGACTGTGAAACAAAAACCTGTAATTGTTTTGCATGATGGTAGGATTGCTGGTTTCTTTTTCTGTCTCATAAACACGCTAAGATAACAGGGGTATCTTGCTACTCCTACTAACACTTTGGTCACACTTCAAAAGACACGCACATGCATATATATATATACATACATCTAGGGTTTTTTTCCTTTTTCTAAATAGCTCTTGTTCTTTTTTTTTTCTTCTATTGTCCATGGGGAAGTGAAAAGAATCTTTCCTCCGTAAGCCATGCGTGTCGTATGAGCGACTAAATGCCGGGAGCAATGGGCTAGTAACCCCCCTTCTCCTGTATACAATTACTAAAAAAGAGAAGAAGAAAAACTTTATAAAACTGGTTGCTTAAATTGCGTGAGTAGTGGCGGAGACAAGAAAACAGATGATTGCTGATTTATGAATGAAAAGAAGTTGGATGTCCTGGGCCCTAATCGAAACAAAGCTGAAGGGGTATAAGAGAGTTTATCTCAGTGGGGGGAAATAAATGGGGATTAAATCTGTATATCTGAGAGAGTTAGAGCAAAGGAAGGGTAGGCAGTAATGTTAAATGATCAGTTATTGGAGGCAAAAGAGATATGAAATGTGTAAAATTCAAGAATTATGTGGATTAAAGTAAAGTTGGATGCGAGAAGTGGGTCATAATAAGCGTGTATGCACCTGGAGAAGAGAGGAAATGAGAGGAGAGAAGAGAGATTTTTGGGAGATGAGAAGTGAATTATAGGAGCCTTGAACCAAGTTAGAGAGAAAATGTGGTAGGGGAACTTGAAAATGCTAAAGTAGGAAAACTTTTAGAGAGGGTGTGGTAAGTAAGTTTTGGGGTGCCAGGTGTAAAATGATAATGGGAGCCCATTGATTGAACTTTGATAGAAAGTGTTTAGTTATAGGTAATACAAATTTTAAGAAAAAGAGGATAAATAAAGTATACACGATATGATGTAGGCGAAATGACAGTATTAGTTGGATTATGTATTGGTAAGATAAAAGACTGTTGAGTTAGATCTCAGGATTTACATGTTATAGAGGGGGCGCACAGCTATATCAGATCACTTTCGAGTGTAGCTACACTGAGAGTAAAAGTCATGGGATACAAGGAGAATAGAAGCATCAGGGAAGAGAGAGAGAAGGTTTATAAACTAAAAGAGGTGGCAGTTAGGGTAAGATATAAACAGCTATTGGAGATAGATGGGCTAATAGAGCATAGGCAATGTGGTCGAAGAGGTATGGGGTAGGCTTAAAAAATGTATTTTTTTAGAGTGTTCAGCAGAATTTTGTGGTTACAAAATGGGTGCAGGAGGAAGAGGGAGCGATTTGGTGGAATGATATGTAAGGGAGAAAAAGTTAGCATATGAGAATTTTTTACAAAGTAGAAGTATTGCAAGGAGGGAAAGTATATGGAGAAAAAGAGAGAGGTTAAGAGAGTGTGAAGCAATTGAAAAAGAGAGCAAATGAGAAGAGTGGGTGAGATGTTATCAACAAATTTTGTTGAAAATAAGAAAAAGTTTTGGAGTGAGATTAACAAGTTAAGAAAGCCTAGAGAACAGAATGGATTTGTCAGTTAAAAATAGAGAGGAGAGTTTATTTAAATGATAGTTAGAGTATTGGAAGAATGGAAGGAAAAAATATTTTGAAGGAAATTGTAAATGTAAGGAAGATAGGGAATCTGTGAATTTCGAGAATAGGCCAGTAGGATTAACATCTTGTAGGAGTGAGGAAAGCCAGTTGTGAGTTGGGGGGAAGTTCGTGATGGCAAGTAGGAAAAGAAAGTGGTAAGGCAGGCCGGGATTGATGGATAAAGATAGAAATGTTTAAAAAGCAGTGGGGAAAATAGTTTTGAGTGGTTGGTGCAATTGTTTAATAAATGTAATGGAAGAGGTTAAGGTAACCTAGGGATTGGCAGAGAGCATGCATAGTTCCTTTGTATAAAGGGAGGCAAAGGGATAAAAGAGAGTGCAAAATTATAGGGGATAAGTCTGTTGTGTGTACCTGGTAAAGTGTATGGTAGAGTTATAATTGAAAAATTTAAGAGTAAGACGGAGAATAGGATGAACAGATGACAAGGGATGGCTTTAGAAAGGTAGGGGGTGTGTGGAACCAGGTGTTTACAGTGCAACAATAAGTGAACAGTATTTTAGAATAAGCTAAAAGATGTCTTTGTGGCATATATGATTTGGAAAAGGCGTAGACAGGGTGGATAGGGGGCAATGTGGCAGTGTGTTTTGCAAGTGATGTGTAGGAAAGGTATGTACTGAAAGCAGTGAAGAGTTTTTACGAGTAAAGTGAGGATCAAGTTAGAGTATGTAGGAAAGAGGAAATTATTCCCAGTAAAAGTAGCCATAGACAATAATGTTGTAGTAGTCACCGTGGTTGTTTTAATATATTAATAGATGGGGTTGTAAGAGAAGTAAATGCGAGGGTCTGGCAAGAGGCGTGGAGTTAAAAGATAAAGAATCACACACAAAGTGGGAGTTGTCACAGCTGCTCTTTGCTGATGTACAACAGTGCTCTTGGGAGATTCTGAAGAGAAGTTTGCAGAGATTGGTGGATGAATTTGGTATGGTTTGCAAAGAAGAAAATTAAAGGTGAATACAGGAAAGAGTAATGTTTTATGAGGATAACAAAAAGATTAGGTGACGAAAGATTGAATATCAGATTGGCGGGAGAGAGTATGAGGATGTGAACGTATTCATAGATATTTGGGAGTGGACTGTCAGCGGATGGTCTAATGAAAGATGAGGTGAATCATAGAAATGATGAGGAAAAAGAGTGAGTGGTGCACGTTAGGAGTCTTTGAGACAAGAGAACATTGTCCTTGGAGGCAAAGAGGGGAAGTATGAGAGTATAGTGTTACCAACGACTCTTATATGGGTGTGGAAAATTCGTGGGTGGATGGAATGTGCAGCGAGGAGAAGGCTGAGGCAGTGGAGATTCATGTCTGAGGGCAATGTTGTGGTGTGAATATAAAGCAGGAGAATTCGTATTTGGAAGTTAGTGATGAGGTGCGGGATTACCAAAACTGTATGATCCCAGAGGGATGAGGAAGGGTTTTGAGGTGGTTCGGTACATGTAGAAGAAATGAGCGAAACAGAATGACTTCAAGAGGTATCAGTCCTGTATTGGAAGGAAGGCGGGGTAGGGGTCCGGCCCCTAGGAAGGGATTGGAGGGAGGGTTAAAGGAGGTTTTGTGTGCGAGGGGTTTGTACTTCGCAGGCATGCTTTGTAGCGTGTTTTGATAGGAGTGAATGGAACAAATGGTTTTTTTAATACTTGACGTGCTGTTGGAGTGTGAGCAAAGTAACATTTATTAGGGATTCAGGGAAACCGGGCAGGCCGGACTTGAGTCCTGAGATGGGAAGGTACAGTGCCTGACTCTGAAGGAGGGGTGTTTAATGTTGCAGTTTTAAAAACTGTAGTGTAAAGCACCTTCGGCAAAGACAGTGATGGAGTTAATGATGGTGAAAGTTTTTTTCTTTTCAGGGCCACCCTGCCTTGGGGGAACGCCAGGTGTGATAATAAAAAAAAACAAAAATATATATATATATATATATATATATATATATATATATCAATATATAAATATAATATATATATACAAAAAAGATTCACAGTGAAACATCAGGTGAATTCAGAATATGCAAAACAACCACTCTGAAAGAATAGAGAAAATGCCACAAGCGCTTTCGTGACTACCTCACATTATCAAGAACTATGAAATTAAAGCAACCAAGGAAGCATCTAAGTGGTCTGGCCAGCACCTCAAGGGTCTGGCCAGCACCTCACTATCAATCCCACAACGGTTAAACGCGTCTGGTGTTTAACCGTTGTGGATCTGATATGTGAGGTGCTGGCCATACCCCTTATATATCTTCCTTGGATGCTTAATTTCATAGTTCCTGATAATGTGAGTAGTCACGAAAGTGCTTGGAATTTCTCTATTCTTTCAGATTGTTGTTTCATATATATGTGTGTGTGTGTGTGATTGTGTGTGTGTGTGTGTGTGTGTGTGTGTGTGTGTTGAGTGGGGTGTGTGGTTGTGTGTGTGTGTGTGTTGTGTGTTGTGTGTGTGTGTTTGTGTGTGTGTTGGTGTGTGGGTGTGTGGGTGTGGTCTGTGTGGGTGTGTGGTGTGTGTGTGTGTGTGTGTGTGTGGGTGTGTGTGCGTGTGTGGTTTGTGTGTGTGTGTGTGTGTGTGTTGTGTGAGTGTGGTTGGGTGTGAGGTGTGTGTGTGTGTGTGTGTGTGTGTTGTGTGTGTGTGTGGTGTGTGTGTGTGTACTCACCTAATTTGTACTCACCTAATTGTTGCGGTTGCAGGGGTCGAGACTCAGCTTCCTGGCCCCGCCACTTCACTGATCTGCTCTGGATCCTCTCTCTCTCGCTTCCTGAGCTTTGTCATACCTCTTCTTAAAACTATGTATGGTTCCTGCTCCAACTACTTCACTTGCTAGTTGCTAGGCTATTCCACTTTGCTGACAACTTTTACTAAGACTGAAGAAAAAACTCCCTAACGTCCCTTGACTCGTCTGAGTCTTCAGCTTCCAGTTGTGACCCCTTGTCCCCATTGTCCCCTCTCTGGAACATCCTATCTCTGTCCACCCTGTCTATTCCCCGCAGTATCTTGTAATCGTTTATCAATGTCTCCCCTGACCCTTCTGTCCTCAAGTTTTCGTCAGTCCGATTTTCCCTTACCATTCCTGTACGACATTCCCTTGAGCTCTGGGACTAGCCTTGTTGCAAACTTTGTACTTTCTCTACACTCTCTTGACTTGTCTTGACGGCATGGTGTGGGTTCCAGACTGTGCTGCATAACCCAGTTAGGGCCTAACCTACACAGAGTACAGTGTCTTGAACGATTCCTTATTAAGTTATCGGAAACGCTATTCTCAGGTTTGCCAGGCGCCCGTATGCTGCAGCGGTTATTTGGTTGATGTTTGCCTCCGTATGTGCTCGTGTTTTATGTCACCCCAAAGGCTTTCTCCCTGATCGAGGTCTGTAGTCTTTGTCCACCAAGCCTATACTCTGTCTGCGTCTTCTTTGCCCTCCCCAATCTTCATGACTTTTGCATTTTGGCTGGATTGAATGTCGAGAAGCCAGTTACTGGACCACAGACCACCGTCTCCAGTCCTCCTTTGCAGTCCTGCCTCATGCCCGTCCGATTTAATTCTTCACATCACTGCACGTCATCTGCGAACAGGACACTTTCAAGTCTATTCTTCCAATCATGTCGTTCACATATATCAAAAATAGCACTGGTCCTAGAACTGACCCCTTGGACCCCGCTCGTAACAGGCGCCCACTGTGATACCTCTTCACGTACCATGACTCGTTTGCTGCCTCCCTTAGTCAGTATTCCCTTAACCATTGCAGTGCCCTCCTTTTATGAGTGCCTGATCCGTCCAGCTCTGCACAAATCTCTTGTGGGAAACTGTGTTCTAAGGCCTTCTAGCAGTCTAGAAAACGCAATCTACCCAACCCTATCTCTCGTAGTCTTACGGTCAGTTACCTTGTCATAAAACTCCAGGAGGTTTGTGATACAAGATTTGCCTTCCAAGAACCCATGCTGTTTTCCTTTATAATCTTTTCTTGTTCCAGGTTGTTCGACCACTCTCCCCCTCATAATCTTCTCCAAGACTTTGCACACAATACATGTGACAAAGACACAGGTCTGTAGTTTAGTGCCTCTTTCTTGATTCCTTCTTAAATATGGGGACTACATTAGCCTGTCTTCCATTTCTCAGGAAGTTGCCAGTTTCAAGGGTATGTGTTGAAGATTGTGTAAGCGGCACACAACAGCATCTCTGCTCCATCTCTAAGGACCCATGGGAGGATGTTGTCCGGTCCCCATCGCCTTTGAGGTGTCAAGGTCACTAAGAGGCTTCACACCTCCTCCTCATTTTCGATGTCATCCAACACTTGTTGTATATCCCCTCTTGATGTTCCTTCTGTGCTGTCTTCCACAGCCCTTCTGTCTCCTACTGTAAAAACTTCCTTGAAATCTCCTGTACAGCTCCTCACATACCTCCTGATCATTTCTTTGTGAGTTCTCCACCTTCTGCCCATAATCTGATTCACCTGGTCCTTTGACTGGTTGCTCTCCGAAGTGGCTATACAACAAGTTTCGGGTCAGTCCCGCTGATCTCGATGCTATTTCATTTTCATAACTGGTCTCTGGGACACCCTCCTTACACTGTGCGTACGTCATTCCTGGCTCTGCGACTGATCTCCCAATTTTCGTGTGTTCTCAGCCTTCTGTACTTTTTTCCAATCTCTATTGTCACTTTGATTTTGCCTCCTTACAACCGTCGGGTAAACCAGGGCTCGATCTGCTTCCCGTTTGTTACTGAGTATGCCCTTTGGAATGACAACCTTTTCCACTGCCTCCTTGCATTTTGTTTGCTACATAATCCATCGTATCATGTTCATTTACGGCTTCTCTGGCCAGTTCTCTGTCCCACTGGACCCTCCGCAGGAAGTTCTTCAACCCTATGGGGGGTAGTCCCCTCTTTTACAGTCTGAGGCTTTTCCCCATACTACTCCTGTTATTCTCTCCACTAGCAGCTCTACTATGTATTCAAAGCACAAACCACGGGGGGGCCGTCGCAGAGGGGACCTTCTCATACTTGAAGTCCTCAATGATCTGAGCTGCCCAGGTGAACACAAGTCCAATCTGCTGGTTCATCCTCCCACTCACACTGGTTAGTGTCCTTAACACATGTTGGTGCATGAGGTTTTCCAGTCATCCACGTCCAACATCCTGGCCTCCACCATGTTTCGGGACGCCCCATTTGGCTCCAGGTTTTCCCAGTCAATCTCCCTGTGGTTGAAATCCCCCATAAACAGCAACTTTGCTCTGCTGGAGGAGCTCTGTCTTGCCACCGCAGCAATGTGTCCATCATTGCTCTGTTGCTCTCTTCATATTCCTCACTTGGCCTCCTGCAGTTCTGTTGGTGGATTTATACATCACTGCAATGACACTTTGTGATCCCCAGAACTGAAGTGTACCTGCTATGTAGTCTCTTTCCTCCCGACCGTCCTCATCTATTCCATCCATTTTTCTCTCGAATATCCATCTGTTTTTTATATCGAGCAGACAAACCCCACCTCCCCCCCTCCCCTTCTATCTTTCCTTCATGATCAGGTATCCTGTGGGAAGATTGCAATCTGTTATTTGTGTCTCCATGAGTTTTGTTTCTGTAAACATGCTATGATGTCTAGGGGGACTTCTCATTGATTCTTTTCTTGGCCATTCCTGCATGTTATATTCGTTAATCCATCTGCATTTGTGTACCAAACCTTCAACTTCGTTCTAATACTGTAACTGTGTGCGGGGGCGTGGAAAACAAGGGAATCGGTGTGTGATGGTTGGTTTGGATTGTTCAGTTGCCTTGGTGTCGTGGCTGGAGTCCTTCTGCAGTGATTCTGGGGTGCGCTTGTCCTCCATTTATCCTGGGTATACTGCTCAGAAGGGGGATGGGGAAGCCATTTCTCCTTTCGTTTTGAACTCTCTCTTTCATTGTCTTCTTTCGTCTGTGTTCTGTCCTCAGTCAGAGGTACACACTCCGGAACTCCTGCTTTGCCTCTCAGGCCGTTCTTTCTCCTGCAGATCATGGTTCTGTTGAATCTGCCCTGAAAATTACTTTTTAGAGCCGATTCCCTTTTCTTTGTGAACCACCCAATTCTCACGAAAAATTGCACCTGGGTCATGTCCCCCTCGCCGCCTATTCACCTTCATGATGTCTTCAATCGCTTTTTCTCCACCTGCTTTCTTTCATCATAATTTTCCGCTTTAGCTTCGTCCTAGCCCATAGACAAACACGGATCTTTCCTTTCACTCCCACTGTGACTTCCCATTGCATCCTCTGATGTGTTTTAGTTCCTTCCTCGTGAAGTAGTTCCTTCCTTCAGTCCCTCCCTAGTTATGGCCCCTATGCTTCTTTGTATTTATCATTCCTGCTCAACCTGCACCCTTGCCCCCACAGTAATCTGGTAAGGTCCTTGCACATGTCCTATTTCCATCAATGTCCTTCCAACCTCTCCTTTCTGTCCTAGAAGTGCTCCCTGTCCTTTGTTTTGGCCCACATGTGGGATTGACAGACCTTCTGCATACAGTTAGTTTCCCTGTCTTCCTTCAGACCTTTGTCTGTTGTTTGATGTAGCCCATTGCCGAGCTACTTCTGTAATATCTTTGCCACTGTGCTGTTTCCAATGTCTCAGCTTCCTCTTCTAATCTCTCTATCTTGAATTTCTGCTGCTGTGGCTGTTGCTTCCACTTCTGCAATCTGCTGCTAACCTCTCGTCCATCTTCCTTTCCAGCTCATCTAGTTCTCCTTCCCCCATCTTCCTCCCCTTTTTTTGAGCACTACCTCCCCTGGTTTCCCTCCCTCTCAGATTCGTCCTATGGAGCCCCTTGTCCCTTCATCCTGGTTAGGGGGAGGGGAAATATGATGGTTCGGAGAAAGGGATAGATGTTTTTATGGGGGAGGGGGAAGGGATGGTTTAATTGGAGGGAGGGAGGTTTGTTTTGGGCGGGGTTTAGACGGTTTTGGGGAGGGTTAGGTTGTTTGGGGGATTGGTATTTGCTAAGGTGAGGGGTTAGGGGATGGGTGGTACGTGTTTTGTGTCAAGTGTTTTGATTGGTCAAGTGGAGGAGGTGTGTGTGTGTGTGTGTGTTGTGTGTGTTTGTGAGTGTGTGTGTGTGTGTGGTGTGTGCGGTGTGTGTGGTGTGGTGTGGTGTGTGTGTGTGTGTGCGGTGTGTGTGTGTGTGTGTGTTGCGTGTGTGGTGCGTTTGGTGTGCGTGTGTGTGTGTGTGTGTGTGCTGTGTTGTGTGTGTGTGCGTGTGTGTGTGTGTGGTGTGCGTGTGGTGGGTGTGGTGGTGTGTGTGGTTTGTGTGGTGGTGTGTGTGTGTGTATCCACCTATTTGTACTCCCTAGTTGAGTTGCGGGGGTCGAGTCCGAGCTCCCTGGCCCCGCCTCTTCCATGATCGCTACTAGGTCACTCTCTCACCCTGACCGTGAGCTTTATCGTACCCTGCTTAAAGCTATGTATTGATCCTGCCTCCACTACATCGCTTCCCAAACTATTCCACTTACTGACTACTCTGTGGCTGAATAAATCATCCTAACATCCCTGGTGAATCATCTGTGTCCACCATTAGCTCCACTGTTGTCCCCTTGTTATGTGTCCAATCTCTGGAACATCCTGATTTTGCCCTTACCTTGTCAATTCTCTCAGTATTTTGTTATGTCGTTATCATATGTCCCCCCTATCTCTCTGTCCTCCATGGTCGTCAGGTTGATATCCCTTAACCTCTCCACGTAGACATACCTCTTAGCTCTGGGACTAGTCTTTGTGCAAAACCTTTGCAACTTTCTCTAG
>NC_069496.1:7701500-7739000 GCF_026875155.1 Cherax quadricarinatus
TAGTGTAGCAACACTGCTTGTGTTACCACTGTGTAACTATCATATAGAATAGTGTAGCAACACACTGCTGGTGTTACCACTGTGTAACTATCATATAGAATAGTGTAGCAACACTGCTGTGTTACCACTGTGTAACTATCATATAGAATAGTGTAGCAACACTGCTGGTGTTACCACTGTGTAACTATCATATAGAATAGTGTAGCAACACTGCTGGTGTTACCACTGTGTAACTATCATATAGAATAGTGTAGCAACACTGCTGGTGTTACCACTGTGTAACTATCATATAGAATAGTGTAGCAACACTGCTGGTGTTCCCACTGTGTAACTATCATATAGAATAGTGTAGCAACACTGATGGTGTTACCACTGTGTAACTATCATATAGAATAGTGTAGCAACACACTGCTGGTGTTACCACTGTGTAACTATCATATAGAATAGTGTAGCTACACTTCTGGTGTTACCACTGTGTAACTATCATATAGAATAGTGTAGCAACACTGCTGGTGTTACCACTGTGTAACTATCATATAGAATAGTGTAGCAACACTGCTGGTGTTACCAGTGTGTTACTATCATATAGAATAGTGTAGCAACACTGCTGGTGTTACCACTGTGTAACTATCATATAGAATAGTGTAGCAACACTGCTGGTGTTACCACTGTGTAACTATCATATAGAATAGTGTAGCAACACTGCTGGTGTTACCACTGTGTAACTATCATATAGAATAGTGTAGCAACACACATGCATGTGTTCCCACTGTGTAACTATCATATAGAATAGTGTAGCAACACTGCTGGTGTTCCCACTGTGTAACTATCATATAGAATAGTGTAGCAACACTGCTGGTGTTCCCACTGTGTAACTATCATATAGAATAGTGTAGCAACACTGCTGGTGTTCCCACTGTGTAACTATCATATGTCATTTGCAGATGACACTAAAAAAAACACGAAATCACTGCAGAAAGATATAAACAGGGGTTTCCAGTGGGCAGTGAAGAACAACATAACATTCAGTGGTGATAAGTTCCAGCTGCTTAGGTATGGAAAGAACTTAAAAGGAACACGGTGTACAAAACTCAAGACGGTCACCAAATAAAACCAAAGGAACACGTAAAAAAACCTGAGAATAATAATTATGTCATGTGACCTTTGTTTTAACGATCATAATAAGACAAAGGTCACGACACCAGCAAGATGACGAGGTGGAAGTATTGGAAACTTTTAAAATAAAGGAAATAATGCCAAAGGTGATACTTTATATTGCTTGTGCTTACTCATTTGGAATATTGTTCGGTGTTGACGACCCCGTTCAGGGCAGGAGAAATGTCAGAGCTGGAACAGTATTGTTCAGGGCCGGAGAAATGTCAGAGCTGGAACAGTATTGTTCAGGGCCGGAGAAATGTCAGAGCTGGAACAGTATTGTTCAGGGCCGGAGAAATGTCAGAGCTGGAACAGTATTGTTCAGGGCCGGAGAAATGTCAGAGCTGGAACAGTATTGTTCAGGGCCGGAGAAATGTCAGAGCTGGAACAGTATTGTTCAGGCCGGAGAAATGTCAGAGCTGGAACAGTATTGTTCAGGGCCGGAGAAATGTCAGAGCTGGAACAGTATTGTTCAGGGCTGGAGAAATGTCAGAGCTGGAACAGTATTGTTCAGGACTGGAGAAATGTCAGAGCTGGAACAGTATTGTTCAGGGCTGGAGAAATGTCAGAGCTGGAACAGTATTGTTCAGGGCTGGAGAAATGTCAGAGCTGGAACAGTATTGTTCAGGGCTGGAGAAATGTCAGAGCTGGAACAGTATTGTTCAGGGCTGGAGAAATGTCAGAGCTGAACAGTATTGTTCAGGGCTGGAGAAATGTCAGAGCTGGAACAGTATTGTTCAGGGCTGGAGAAATGTCAGAGCTAGAACAGTATTGTTCAGGGCTGGAGAAATGTCAGAGCTGGAACAGTATTGTTCAGGGCTGGAGAAATGTCAGAGCTGGAACAGTATTGTTCAGGGCTGGAGAAATGTCAGAGCTGGAACAGTATTGTTCAGGGCTGGAGAAATGTCAGAGCTGGAACAGTATTGTTCAGGGCCGGAGAAATGTCAGAGCTGGAACAGTATTGTTCAGGGCTGGAGAAATGTCAGAGCTGGAACAGTATTGTTCAGGGCTGGAGAAATGTCAGAGCTGGAACAGTATTGTTCAGGGCCGGAGAAATGTCAGAGCTGGGACAGTATTGTTCAGGGCTGGAGAAATGTCAGAGCTGGAACAGTATTGTTCAGCGCTGGAGAAATGTCAGAGCTGGGACAGTATTGTTCAGGGCAGGAGAAATGTCAGAGCTGGAACAGTATTGTTCATAGCAGAAGAAATATCACAGCTGGAACAGTATTGTTCATGGCAGAAGAAATATCACAGCTGGAACAGTATTGTTCAGGGCAGGAGAAATATCAGAGCTGGAACAGTATTGTTTATAGCAGAAGAAATATCACAGCTGGAACAGTATTGTTCAGGGCAGGAGAAATATCAGAGCTGGAACAGTATTGTTCATAGCAGAAGAAATATCACAGCTGGAACAGTATTGTTCAGGGCAGGAGAAATATCAGAGCTGGAACAGTATTGTTCAGGGCAGGAGAAATATCAGAGCTGGAACAAATACAGAGATCGTTTACGGCCCACACAGAGACAGTAAAATAATGAACTTACTGGAAAGCCTTGAAGTCTTAAATATATACTCACTGGAGCGGAGGAGAGAGAGATACATGATAATATATACCCAAATCTGCACACTGCCATAACAACATACTGGAGTGAGAGATATAGAAGTACAAAATAAACCCAATGAAAAGCAGGGATGAGGTGGGCACAATAAGGGAACATTGTATCAACATCCACGGTCACAATAAGAGAACATTGTATCAACATCCATGGTCACAATAAGAGAACATTGTATCAACATCCATGGTCACAATAAGAGAACATTGTATCAACATCCATGGTCACAATAAGAGAACATTGTATCAACATCCACGGTCACAATAAAAGAACATTGTATCAACATCCATGATCACAATAAGAGAACATTGTATCAACATCCATGGTCACAATAAGAGAACATTGTATCAACATCCACGGTCACAATAAGAGAACATTGTATCAACATCCACGGTCACAATAAGAGAACATTGTATCAACATCCACGGTCACAATAAGAGAACATTGTATCAACATCCATGGTCACAATAAGAGAACATTGTATCAACATCCATGGTCACAATAAGAGAACATTGTATCAACATCCACGGTCACAATAAGAGAACATTGTATCAACATCCACTGTCACAATAAGAGAACATTGTATCAACATCCATGGTCACAATAAGAGAACATTGTATCAACATCCACGGTCACAATAAGAGAACATTGTATCAACATCCACGGTCACAATAAGAGAACATTGTATCAACATCCACGGTCACAATAAGAGAACATTGTATCAACATCCACGGTCACAATAAGAGAACATTGTATCAACATCCACGGTCACAATAAGAGAACATTGTATCAACATCCACGGTCACAATAAGAGAACATTATATCAACATTCATGGTCCCAGACTAGTCAACATCTTACCAGAAGACATCACAAACACTTCTGGAACAAGTGTAGACGCCTTCAAGAGGTAACTGGACAAGTATCTTCACCAAGTGCCAGATCAACCAGGCTGTGATGGATATGTGGGGCAGTGAGCCACCAGCAGCAACAACCTGACTGACCAAGCTAGCACCAGATGAGCCTGGTCCATGGCCGGGCTCCGAGAGTACAAAGCTCCCGGAACTCATCATTATCACTGCAGCAAGAACACTCTCTCCCCCCTGCCTTCCTAATTTACAATGGTACCTAATTTACAATGATACCTAACTTGCACTTATATAATGACTTACCTTGTTCCTCCCCCTCCCACCATGTTGTCACCCACTTCCCTCCCCCCTACCCCTACTAGGCCACACTAGGCCGCTTAAATTCGGGAATAACATGATTTTCCAGGCTATCGAGGCAGAGCGAACATATGAAAGGCAAACACGAAGAAAATTGGAAGCAGGGATAGTGTGGGATAGGCCAGGATAGTGTGGGATAGGAGGGGATGTTTGCTGTTGTGTGATGGATGGAGGGAAGGGAATGGTGGTGGTTAGGAAGGTAGGATAGTGGAGGATAGTGGAGGTTACGTAGAGTAAACTGTGACGGGGGATAGGTAGACCTATCCTGTATTCACATGTGGTTGCAGGGGTTGAGTCACAGCTCCTGGCCCCGCCTCTTCACTGGTCGCTACTAGGTCCACTCTCTCCTTGTTGATGAAATTAAGACACATGTGCAACATCTGGGTATCTTTATTGTAGACGTTTCGCCCTCCAGTGGCTTTATCAATACAGATACAATACAATTTGTATTGATAAAGCCACTGGAGGGCGAAACGTCTACAATAAAGATACCCAGATGTTACACATGTGTCTTAATTTCATCTTGTCGGTATTATATACCATTCTTGTACATCTCTCCCTGTTCCATGAGCTTTATCATACCTCTTCTTAAAGCTATGTATGGATCCTGCCTCCACTACATCGCTTCCCAAACTATTCCACTTACTGACTACTCTGTGACTGAAGAAATACTTCCTAACATCCCTGTGATTCATCTGAGTCTTCAACTTCCAACTATGACACCTTGTTACTGTGTCACATCTCTGGAACATCCTGTCTCTGTCCACCTTGTCAATTCCTCTCAGTATTTTGTATGTCGTTATCGTGCTGTTCCTTGCTACTTCCTACTGCTCCCTGCTGTTCCTTGCTACTTCCTGCTGCTCCCTGCTGTTCCTTGCTACTTCCTACTTCTCCCTGCTGTTCCTTGCTACTTCCTGCTGCTCCCTGCTGTTCCTTGCTACTTCCTACTGCTACCTGCTGTTCCTTGCTACTTCCTGCTGCTCCCTGCTGTTCCTTGCTACTTCCTACTGCTCCCTGCTGTTCCTTGCTACTTCCTACTGCTCCCTGCTGTTCCTTGCTACTTCCTACTGCTCCCTGCTGTTCCTTGCTACTTCCTGCTGCTCCCTGCTGTTCCTTGCTACTGCTACCTGCTGTTCCTTGCTACTTCCTACTGCTCCCTGCTGTTCCTTGCTACTTCCTACTGCTCCCTGCTGTTCCTTGCTACTTCCTGCTGCTCCTTGCTACTTCCTACTGCTCCCTGCTGTTCCTTGCTACTTCCTACTGCTCCCTGCTGTTCCTTGCTACTTCGTACTGCTCCCTGCTGTTCCTTGCTACTTCCTACTGCTCCCTGCTGTTCCTTGCTACTTCCTACTGCTCCCTGCTGTTCCTTGCTACTTCCTACTGCTCCCTGCTGTTCCTTGCTACTTCCTACTGCTCCCTGCTGTTCCTTGCTACTTCCTACTGCTCCCTGCTGTTCCTTGCTACTTCCTGCTGCTCCCTGCTGTTCCTCGCTACTTCCTACTGCTCCCTGCTGTTCCTTGCTACTTCCTGCTGCTCCCTGCTGTTCCTTGCTACTTCCTACTGCTCCCTGCTGTTCCTTGCTACTTCCTACTGCTCCCTGCTGTTCCTTGCTACTTCCTACTGCTCCCTGCTGTTCCTTGCTACTTCCTACTGCTCCCTGCTGTTCCTTGCTACTTCCTACTGCTCCCTGCTGTTCCTTGCTACTTCCTACTGCTCCCTGCTGTTCCTTGCTACTTCCTGCTGCTCCCTGCTGTTCCTTGCTACTTCCTACTGCTCCCTGCTGTTCCCTGCTACTTCCTGCTCCTCCCTGCTGTTCCTTGCTACTTCCTACTGCTCCCTGCTGTTCCTTGCTACTTCCTACTGCTCCCTGCTGTTCCTTGCTACTTCCTACTGCTCCCTGCTGTTCCTTGCTACTTCCTACTGCTCCCTGCTGTTCCTTGCTACTTCCTACTGCTCCCTGCTGTTCCTTGCTACTTCCTGCTGCTCCCTGCTGTTCCTTGCTACTTCCTACTGCTACCTGCTGTTCCTTGATACTTCCTGCTGCTCCCTGCTGTTCCTTGCTACTTCCTACTGCTCCCTGCTGTTCCTTGCTACTTCCTGCTGCTCCCTGCTGTTCCTTGCTACTTCCTGCTGCTTCCTACTGCTCCCTGCTGTTCCTTGCTACTTCCTACTGCTCCCTGCTGTTCCTTGCTACTTCCTGCTGCTTCCTACTGCTCCCTGCTACTTCCTGCTGCTTCCTACTGCTCCCTGCTGTTCCTTGCTACTTCCTGCTGCTTCCTATTGCTCCCTGCTGTTCCTTGCTACTTCCTGCTACTTCCTACTGCTCCCTGCTGTTCCCTGCTACTTCCTGCTGCTTCCTGCTGCTCCCTGCTGTTCCTTGCTACTCCCTGCTGTTCCCTGCTACTTCCTGCTGCTCCCTGTTGTTCCCTGCTGCTCCCTGCTGCTTCCTGCTCTTTCCCGCTGCTCCTGTTTCCTGCTACTTCCTGCTGCTCCCTCTGTTTCCTGCTACTTCCTGCTGTTTCCTGCTACTTTTTGCTGCTCCCTGCTGTTCCCTGCTGCTCCCAGCTGTTCCCTGCTGCTCCCTGCTGTTCCCTGCTGCTCCCTGCTGTTTCCTGCTGTTCCCTGCTGCTCCCTGCTGCTCCCTGCTGCTCCCTGCTGCTCCCTGCTGTTCCCTGCTGCTCCCTGCTGTTCCCTGCTGCCCCCTGCTGTTCCCTGCTGCTCCCTGCTGTTCCTTGCTGCTTCCTGCTCTTTCCCGCTGCTCCCTGCTGTTCCTTGCTACTCCCTGCTGTTCCCTGCTACTTCCTGCTGCTCCCTGCTGCTCCCTGCTGTTCCCTGCTGCTCCCTGCTGTTCCCTGCTGTTCCCTGCTGCTCCATGCTGTTCCCTGCTGTTCCATGCTGCTCCCTGCTGTTCCCTGTTGTTCCCTGCTGCTCCCTGCTGTTCCCTGCTGTTCCCTGCTTTTCCCTGCTGCTCCCTGCTGTTCCCTGCTGCTCCCTGCTGTTCCCTGCTGCTCCCTGTTGCTCCCTGCTGTTCCCTGCTGCTCCCTGCTTTTCCCTGCTGTTCCCTGCTGCTCCCTGCTGTTCCCTGCTATTCCCTGCTATTCCCTGCTGCTCCCTGCTGTTCCCTGCTGCTCCCTGCTGTTCCCTGCTGCTTCTTGCTCATCGTTGCAGAAAAATTTGATGATCTGGTTAAGGAAACTGTTTGTTCTAGTCCAGCCCACCCACTGCCACCCACCCACTGCCACCCACCCATCGCCACCCACCGAAATCCACCTGCCGCCACTAACCCACTCGCCCACCGCCACCCACCCACCCACTGCAACCCACATACTGCCACCCACCCACTACCATTCCACCCATCCACTGCTACCCACTACCACCCACTCACTGCCACCCACCCACTACCACTCCACCCATCCACTGCTACCCACTACCACCCACTCACTGCCACCCACCCACTACCACTCCACCCATCCACTGCTACCCACTACCACCCACTCACTGCCACCCCCGCCCACCCACTGAGGCAGTGGTTAGACCTAAGTCAGGAATAATTGTAAATATACTTGTAACGAAACCTACGATCCTATCACCCCCTCCCCCACCCTCCTCTCTCCCCCTCCCCTCCTGTCTCCCCTCCCCTCCTGTCTCCCCTCCCCTCCTGTCTCCCCCACCCTCCTGTCTCCCCTCCCCTCCTGTCTCCCCTCCCCTCCCTCTGTCTCCCCCACCCTCCTGTCTCCCCTCCCCTCCTGTCTCCCCCACCCTCCTGTCTCCCCCACCCTCCTGTCTCCCCTCCCCTCCTGTCTCCCCTTCCCTCCTGTCTCCCCTCCCCTCCTGTCTCCCCCACCCTCCTGTCTCCCCTCCCCTCCTGTCCCCCCACCCTCCTGTCTCCCCCACCCTCCTGTCTCCCCTCCCCTCCTGTCTCCCTCAACCTCCTGTCTCCCCTCCCCTCCTGTCTCCCCTACTCTCCTGTCTCCCCTCCCCTCCTGTCTCCCCACCCTCCTGTCTCCCCTCCCCTCCTGCCTCCCCACCCTCCTGTCTCCCCTCCCCTCCTGTCTCCCCACCCTCCTGTCTCCCCCACCCTCCTGTCTTCCCTCCCCTCCTGTCTCCCCCACCCTCCTGTCTCCCCCACCCTACTGTCTCCCCCACCCTCCTGTCTCCCCTCCCCTCCTGTCTCCCCCACCCTCCTGTCTCCCCCACCCTCCTGTCTCCCCTCCCCTCCTGTCTCCCCCACCCTCCTGTCTCCCCCACCCTCCTGTCTCCCCTCCCCTCCTGTCTCCCCCACCCTCCTGTCTCCCCCACCCTCCTGTCTCCCCTCCCCTCCTGTCTCCCCCACCCTCCTGTTTCCCCTACTCTCCTGTCTCCCCTCCCCTCCTGTCTCCCCACCCTCCTGTCTCCCCTCCCCTCCTGCCTCCCCACCCTCCTGTCTCCCCTCCCCTCCTGTCTCCCCACCCTCCTGTCTCCCCCACCCTCCTGTCTCCCCTCCCCTCCTGTCTCCCCCACCCTCCTGTCTCCCCCACCCTACTGTCTCCCCCACCCTCCTGTCTCCCCTCCCCTCCTGTCTCCCCCACCCTCCTGTCTCCCCTACCCTCCTGTCTCCCCTCCCCTCCTGTCTCCCCACACCCTCCTGTCTCCCCCACCCTCCTGTCTCCCCCATACTCCCTCTCTCCCCCACCCTCCTGTCCCCCCTCCCCTCCTGTCTCCCCCACCCTCCTGTCTCCCCTACCCTCCTGTCTCCCCCACCCTCCTGTCTCCCCCACCCTCCTGTCTCCCCTACCCTCCTGTCTCCCCCACCCTCCTGTCTCCCCTCCCCTCCTGTCTCCACCACCCTCCTGTCTCCCCTCCCCTCCTGTCTCCCCCACCCTCCTGTCTCCCCTACGCTCCTGTCTCCCCCACACTCCTGTCTCCCCCACCCTCCTGTCTCCCCTACCCTCCTGTCTCCCCCACCCTCATGTCTCCCCTACCCTCCTGTCTCCCCTACCCTCCTGTCTCCCCTACCCTCCTGTCTCCCCCACCCTCCTGTCTCCCCTACCCTCCTGTCTCCCCTCCCCTCCTGTCTCCCCCACCCTCCTGTCTCCCCTACGCTCCTGTCTCCCCCCACTCCTGTCTCCCCCACCCTCCTGTCTCCCCTACCCTCCTGTCTCCCCCACCCTCATGTCTCCCCTACCCTCCTGTCTCCCCTACCCTCCTGTCTCCCCCACCCTCCTGTCTCCCCTACCCTCCTGTCTCCCCTACCCTCCTGTCTCCCCCACCTACCCACATTACCCACCCACCCACACTCTCCACCCTCCCACCTTCCCCACACTCCCCCACACTTCCCCACACCTCCCACACTTCCCCACACCTCCCACACTCTCCACCCACATTCCCCACCCTCCCACACTCCCCACTCCCACACCCTCCCACACTCTCCAACCTCTCACACTCCACCTCTCACATCCCACCCTCCCACACTCCCCCACATCCTGTCACACCCTCCACACTCCACACTCTGTCCACACCCCCACATCTCACACCTCCACAGCTCCCAACCTCCACATTCCCCACCCCCCACACTCCCCCACACCTCCTGTCACACCCTCCACAGTCGTCACACACACCTCCACGCATGTTTACCACACAATCAACCCACACTGCTGCCGACAGGCGTCCTGTCCCGGGACACTCTTCTAGTGGCCACGAGGTCGCCTTGCTCATGGGGGAGGAGGGTCTAATGCTCCCAATGCGGCGATCAGTTTACAGTCAGAGAGGGTACCGTTGGTGCATCATGCGAGAGGTGTTATGTCATTGAATCATATATAATTATAAGGTAATTTCGTCACAGTGACTGTGGTAGGGGGGGAGGGGTCGTTTGTGGTAGTGGGGGGGGAGGGGTCGTTTGTGGTAGTGGGGGAGGGAGAGGTCGTTTGTGGTAGTGGGGGAGGGAGAGGTCGTTTGTGGTAGTGGGGGGGAGGGGTCGTTTGTGGTAGTGGGGGGGAGGGGTCGTTTGTGGTAGTGGGGGGGAGGGGTCGTTTGTGGTAGTGGGGGGGAGGGGTCGTTTGTGGTAGTGGGGGAGGGAGGGGTCGTTTGTGGTAGTGGGGGAGGGAGAGGTCGTTTGTGGTAGTGGGGAGGGAGAGGTCGTTTGTGGTAGTGGGGGAGGGAGGGGTCGTTTGTGGTAGGGGAGGGAGGGGTCGTTTGTGGTAGTGGGGGGGAGGGGTCGTTTGTGGTAGTGGGGGAGGGAGGGGTCGTTTGTGGTAGTGGGGGAGGGAGAGGTCGTTTGTGGTAGTGGGGGAGGGAGGGGTCGTTTGTGGTAGGGGAGGGAGGGGTCGTTTGTGGTAGTGGGGGGGAGGGGTCGTTTGTGGAAGTGGGGAGGGAGGGGTCGTTTGTGGTAGTGGAGGAGGGAGAGGTCGTTTGTGGTAGTGGGGGAGGGAGAGGTCGTTTGTGGTAGTGGGGGAGGGAGGGGTCGTTTGTGGTAGGGGAGGGAGGGGTCGTTTGTGGTAGGGGAGGGAGGGGTCGTTTTGTGGTAGTGGGGGAGGGAGGGGTCGTTTGTGGTAGTGGGGGAGGGGTCGTTTGTGGTAGTGGGGGAGGAGTCGTTTGTGGCAGTGGGGGAGGGGGTAAAGGGAAGGAATGGGGAGGGGGAGAGAGATCGCAATGTTATCCTTGTGACTTTTAACCCACTCGGAGTCGATCTGGGGTCTACCTGGGGTCTACCTGGGGGTCTACCGGGGGTCTACCTGGGGTCTACCGGGGGTCTACCTGGGGGTCTACCGGGGGTCTACCTGGGTGTCTACCAGGGGTCTACCTGGGGGTCTACCAGGGGTCTACCTGGGGTCTACCTGGGGGTCTACCTGGGGGTCTACCTGGGGGTCTACCGGGGGTCTACCTGGGGGTCTACCGGGGGTCTACCTGGGGGTCTACCGGTGGGTCTACCTGGAAGTCTACCGGGGGGTCTACCTGGGGTCTACCGGGGATCTACCTGGGGGTCTACCGGGGGTCTACCTGGGGTATACCTGGGGGTCTACCGGGGGTCTACCGGTGGGACTACCTGGAAGTCTACCGGAGTCTACCTGGGGGTCTACCGTGGGTCTACCTGGGGTCTACCGGGGTCTACCTGGGGGTCTACAGGGGGTCTACCTGGGGGTCTACCGGGGGTCTACCTGGGGGTCTACCTGGGGGTCTACCGGGGGTCTACCGGTGGGTCTACCGGGGGTCTACCTGGGGGTCTACCGGGGGTCTACCGGTGGGACTACCTGGAAGTCTACCGGGAGTCTACCTGGGGGTCTACCGGGGGTCTACCTGGGGGTCTACCGGGGGTCTACCTGGGGGTCTACCGGTGGGTCTACCTGGAAGTCTACCGGGGGGTCTACCTGGGGTCTACCGGGGATCTACCTGGGGGTCTACCGGGGTTCTACCTGGGGGTATACCTGGGGGTCTACCGGGGGTCTACCGGTGGGACTACCTGGAAGTCTACCGGGAGTCTACCTGGGGGTCTACCGTGGGTCTACCTGGGGTCTACCGGGGGTCTACCTGGGGGTCTACAGGGGGTCTACCTGGGGGTCTACCGGGGGTCTACCTGGGGTCTACCTGGGGGTCTACCGGGGGTCTACCGGTGGGTCTACCGGGGGTCTACCTGGGGGTCTACCGGGGTCTACTGGTGGGACTACCTGGAAGTCTACCGGGAGTCTACCTGGGGGTCTACCGGGGGTCTACCTGGGGTCTACCGGGGGTCTACCTGGGGGTCTACCGGGGGTCTACCTGGGGGTCTACCGGGGGTCTACCTGGGGGTCTACCGGGGGTCTACCGGTGGGTCTACCTGGGGGTCTACCTGGGGTCTACCTGGGGGTCTACCTGGGGGTCTACCGGGGGTCTACCTGGGGTCTACCGGGGGTCTACCTGGGGGTCTACCTGGGGGTCTACCGGGGGTCTACCGGTGGGTCTACCTGGAAGTCTACCGGGAGTCTACCTGGGGGTCCACCGGGGGTCTAGCTGGGGGTCCACCGGGGGTCTAGCTGGGGATCAACGCCTCCTGTGCCCCGGTCCATGACCAGGTGGATCAGAATGTGATCAACCAGGTTGTTACTGGTCACACCTACCTTAGTAAAGAATAATATTGTTTTATTAGTGAAGTACAGTCATGGTGGTGTACATGTGTGTACACAGTCATGGTGGTGTGTACATGTGAGTACAGTCATGGTGGTGTGTACATGTGTGTACACAGTCATGGTGGTGTGTACATGTGAGTACAGTCATGGTGGTGTGTACATGTGTGTACACAGTCATGGTGGTGTACATGTGAGTACACAGTCATGGTGGTGTGTACATGTGAGTACACAGTCATGGTGGTGTGTACATGTGAGTACACAGTCATGGTGGTGTGTACATGTGTGTACACAGTCATGGTGGTGTGTACATATGTGTACACAGTCATGGTGGTGTGTACATGTGAGTACAGTCATGGTGGTGTGTACATGTGAGTACAGTCATGGTGGTGTGTACATGTGAGTACAGTCATGGTGGTGTGTACATGTGAGTACACAGTCATGGTGGTGTGTACATGTGTGTACACAGTCATGGTGGTGTGTACATGTGAGTACAGACATGGTGGTGTGTACATGTGAGTACAGTCATGGTGGTGTGTACATGTGAGTACAGTCATGGTGGTGTGTACATGTGAGTATAGTCATGGTGGTGTGTACATGTGAGTACACAGTCATGGTGGTGTGTACATGTGTGTACACAGTCATGGTGGTGTGTACATGTGAGTACAGTCATGGTGGTGTGTACATGTGAGTACAGTCATGGTGGTGTGTACATGTGAGTACAGTCATGGTGGTGTGAACATGTGAGTACAGTCATGGTGGTGTGTACATGTGAGTACAGTCATGGTGGTGTGTACATGTGAGTACAGTCATGGTGGTGTGTACATGTGAGTACAGTCATGGTGGTGTGTACATGTGAGTACAGTCATGGTGGTGTGAACATGTGAGTACATAGTCATGGTGGTGTGTACATGTGTGTACACAGTCATGGTGGTGTGTACATGTGAGTACAGTCATGGTGGTGTGTACATGTGAGTACAGTTATGGTGGTGTGTACATGTGAGTACAGTCATGGTGGTGTGTACATGTGAGTACACAGTCATGGTGGTGTGTACATGTGTGTACACAGTCATGGTGGTGTGTACATGTGTGTACACAGTCATGGTGGTGTGTACATGTGAGTACACAGTCATGGTGGTGTGTACATGTGTGTACACAGTCATGGTGGTGTGTACATGTGAGTACAGTCATGGTGGTGTGTACATGTGAGTACAGTCATGGTGGTGTGTACATGTGAGTACAGTCATGGTGGTGTGTACATGTGAGTACACAGTCATGGTGGTGTGTACATGTGTGTACACAGTCATGGTGGTGTGTACATGTGAGTACAGTCATGGTGGTGTGTACATGTGAGTACAGTCATGGTGGTGTGTACATGTGAGTACAGTCATGGTGGTGTGTACATGTGAGTACACAGTCATGGTGGTGTGTACATGTGTGTACACAGTCATGGTGGTGTGTACATGTGAGTACAGTCATGGTGGTGTGTACATGTGAGTACAGTCATGGTGGTGTGTACATGTGTGTACACAGTCATGGTGGTGTGTACATGTGAGTACAGTCATGGTGGTGTGTACATGTGAGTACAGTCATGGTGGTGTGTACATGTGAGTACAGTCATGGTGGTGTGTACATGTGAGTACAGTCATGGTGGTGTGTACATGTGAGTACAGTCATGGTGGTGTGAACATGTGAGTACATAGTCATGGTGGTGTGTACATGTGTGTACACAGTCATGGTGGTGTGTACATGTGAGTACAGTCATGGTGGTGTGTACATGTGAGTACAGTCATGGTGGTGTGTACATGTGAGTACAGTCATGGTGGTGTGTACATGTGAGTACACAGTCATGGTGGTGTGTACATGTGTGTACACAGTCATGGTGGTGTGTACATGTGTGTACACAGTCATGGTGGTGTGTACATGTGAGTACACAGTCATGGTGGTGTGTACATGTGTGTACACAGTCATGGTGGTGTGTACATGTGAGTACACAGTCATGGTGGTGTGTACATGTGTGTACACAGTCATGGTGGTGTGTACATGTGAGTACACAGTCATGGTGGTGTGTACATGTGAGTACACAGTCATGGTGGTGTGTACATGTGTGTACAGTCATGGTGGTGTGTACATGTGAGTACAGTCATGGTGGTGTGTACATGTGTGTACACAGTCATGGTGGTGTGTACATGTGAGTACACAGTCATGGTGGTGTGTACATGTGTGTACACAGTCATGGTGGTGTGTACATGTGAGTACACAGTCATGGTGGTGTGTACATGTGAGTACACAGTCATGGTGGTGTGTACATGTGAGTACACAGTCATGGTGTGTACATGTGAGTACACAGTCATGGTGGTGTGTACATGTGTGTACACAGTCATGGTGGTGTGTACATGTGTATACACAGTCATGGTGGTGTGTACATGTGAGTTCACAGTCATGGTGGTGTGTACATGTGTGTACACAGTCATGGTGTTTACATGTGAGTACACAGTCATGGTAGTGTGTACATGTGAGTACAGTTATGGTGGTGTGTACATGTGTGTACACAGTCATGGTGGTGTGTACATGTGAGTACACAGTCATGGTGGTGTGTACATGTGTGTACACAGTCATGGTGGTGTGTACATGTGAGTACACAGTCATGGTGGTGTGTACATGTGAGTACACAGTCATGGTGGTGTGTACATGTGTGTACAGTCATGGTGGTGTGTACATGTGAGTACACAGTCATGGTGGTGTGTACATGTGTGTACACAGTCATGGTGGTGTGTACATGTGTGTACACAGTCATGGTGGTGTGTACATGTGTGTACAGTCATGGTGGTGTGTACATGTGAGTACAGTCATGGTGGTGTGTACATGTGAGTACACAGTCATGGTGGTGTGTACATGTGAGTACAGTCATGGTGGTGTGTACATGTGAGCACAGTCATGGTGGTGTGTACATGTGAGTACAGTCATGGTGGTGTGTACATGTGAGTACAGTCATGGTGGTGTGTACATGTGAGTACAGTCATGGTGGTGTGTACATGTGAGTACAGTCATGGTGGTGTGTACATGTGAGTACACATTCATGGTGGTGTGTACATGTGAGTACACAGTCATGGTGGTGTGTACATATGTGTACAGTCATGGTGGTGTGTACATGTGAGTACACAGTCATGGTGGTGTGTACATGTGTGTACAGTCATGGTGGTGTGTACATGTGAGTACACAGTCATGGTGGTGTGTACATGTGAGTACAGTCATGGTGGTGTGTACATGTGAGTACACAGTCATGGTGGTGTGTACATGTGAGTACACAGTCATGGTGGTGTGTACATGTGAGTACAGTCATGGTGGTGTGTACATGTGAGTACACAGTCATGGTGGTGTGTACATGTGAGTACAGTCATGGTGGTGTGTACATGTGAGTACAGTCATGGTGGTGTGTACAATTCAGAGTACAGTCATGGTGGTGTGTACATTTCAGAGTACAGTCATGGTGGTGTGTACATTTCAGAGTACAGTCATGGTGGTGTGTACATGTGAGTACAGTCATGGTGGTGTGTACATGTGAGTACACAGTCATGGTGGTGTGTACATGTGAGTACAGTTATGGTGGTGTGTACATGTGAGTACACAGTCATGGTGGTGTGTACATGTGAGTACACAGTCATGGTGGTGTGTACATGTGAGTACACAGTCATGGTGGTGTGTACATGTGAGTACAGTCATGGTGGTGTGTACATGTGAGTACAGTCAAGGTGGTGTGTACATGTGAGTACAGTCATGGTGGTGTGTACATGTGAGTACACAGTCATGGTTGTGTGTACATGTGAGTACACAGTCATGGTGGTGTGTACATGTGAGTACACAGTCATGGTGGTGTGTACATGTGAGTACACAGTCATGGTGGTGTGTACATGTGAGTACAGTTATGGTGGTGTGTACATGTGAGTACAGTCATGGTGGTGTGTACATGTGAGTACAGTCATGGTTGTGTGTACATGTGAGTACAGTCATGGTGGTGTGTACATGTGAGTACAGTCATGGTGGTGTGTACATGTGAGTACAGTTATGGTGGTGTGTACATGTGAGTACAGTCATGGTGGTGTGTACATGTGAGTACAGTCATGGTGGTGTGTACATGTGAGTACAGTTATGGTTGTGTGTACATGTGAGTACAGTCATGGTGGTGTGTACATGTGAGTACAGTCATGGTGGTGTGTACATGGGAGTACACAGTCATGGTGGTGTGTACATGTGAGTACACAGTCATGGTGGTGTGTACATGTGAGTACAGTCATGGTGGTGTGTACATGTGAGTACACAGTCATGGTGGTGTGTACATGTGAGTACAGTCATGGTGGTGTGTACATGTGAGTACAGTCATGGTGGTGTGTACATGTGAGTACAGTCATGGTGGTACGTACATGTGAGTACAGTCATGGTGGTGTGTACATGTGAGTACAGTCATGGTGGTGTGTACATGTGAGTACAGTCATGGTTGTGTGTACATGTGAGTACAGTCATGGTGGTGTGTACATGTGAGTACAGTCATGGTGGTGTGTACATTTCAGAGTACAGTCATGGTGGTGTGTACATGTGAGTACAGTCATGGTGGTGTGTACATGTGAGTACAGTCATGGTGGTGTGTACATGTGAGTACAGTCATGGTGGTGTGTACATGTGAGTACAGTCATGGTGGTGTGTACATGTGAGTACAGTCATGGTGGTGTGTACATGTGAGTACAGTCATGGTGGTGTGTACATGTGAGTACAGTCATGGTGGTGTGCACATGTGAGTACAGTCATGGTGGTGTGTACATGTGAGTACAGTCATGGTGGTGTGCACATGTGAGTACAGTCATGGTGGTGTGTACATGTGAGTACAGTCATGGTGGTGTGTACATGTGAGTATAGTCATGGTGGTGTGTACATGTGAGTACAGTCATGGTGGTGTGTACATGTGAGTACAGTCATGGTGGTGTGCACATGTGAGTACAGTCATGGTGGTGTGTACATGTGAGTACAGTCATGGTGGTGTGTACATTTAGTACGCACCACCAATATCGTACAAGTGTACATTATCGTGTACCTTTATCTCCTTCACTCTAGTGAGTACATATTCAATGGTTTTGAACAAGTGGAAGATCGAGCCACTTATGCAATATATGGGAATCATTACTGAGGAAACGTTTCGCCCCACAGTGGCTTCATCAGTCCAATACAAAGCAGGAAGGTGTAAGGAGAGGAGGAGTTTGTGGTACTCAGTCTGATGAAGCCACTTTGGGGCGAAACGTTTCCTCAATAAAGATTCCCATATGTTGGACAAGTGTCTCAATCTTCATCGAGTACATACTGAGTACTGAGAGATCCAGCAGTATTCTCTCATACATCTCTCTCCTATCTCTTTCTGTCTCTCTCTCATATCTCTGTCTCACTCTCGTATCTCACTCTCATATCTCTCATTCTCTCTCATATCTCTCTCATATCTCTCTCATATCTATGTCTCATATCTCTCTCTCATATCTATCTCTCTCTCATATCTCTCTCTCATATCTCTCTCTCATATCTCTATCTCATATCTCTATCTCTCATATCTCTCCAGTCGTCAACAGAGTCAACATTGGGTATCACAGACACACCAGCCTACAAGGGTAGGTAGGCCTATGACTCAGGCCTATCTCCACTAATTTCCAATTTATTTATCGTGGGATGTGTACTAAGATGAGCTGGCTGACACGTCAGAGGGCTGGGTGACACGTCAGAGGGCTGGGTGACACGTCAGAGGGCTGGGTGACACGTCAGAGGGCTGGCTGACACGTCAGGAGGGCTGGGTGACACGTCAGAGGGCTGGGTGACACGTCAGAGGGCTGGGTGACACGTCAGAGGGCTGGGTGACACGTCAGGAGGGCTGGCTGACACGTCAGGAGGGCTGGCTGACACGTCAGAAGGCTGGGTGACACGTCAGAGGGCTGGGTGACACGTCAGAGGGCTGGGTGAGGGGACACGTCAGAGGGCTGGGTGACACGTCAGAGGGCTGGGTGACACGTCAGAGGGCTGGGTGACACGTCAGAGGGCTGGGTGACACGTCAGAGGGCTGGCTGACACGTCAGAGGGCTGGCTGACACGTCAGAGGGCTGGCTGACACGTCAGAGGGCTGGCTGACACGTCAGAGGGCTGGCTGACACGTCAGAGGGCTGGCTGACACGTCAGAGGGCTGGCTGACACGTCAGAGGGCTGGCTGACACGTCAGAGGGCTGGCTGACACGTCAGAGGGCTGGCTGACACGTCAGGGGGCTGGCTGACACGTCAGAGGGCTGGCTGACACGTCAGAGGGCTGGCTGACACGTCAGAAGGGCTGCCTGACACGCCAGGAAAGTTGGCTGACACGCCAGAGGGCTGGCTGACACGTCAGAGGGCTGGCTGACACGTCAGGAAGGCTGGCTGACACGTCAGGAGGGCTGGCCGACACGTCAGGAGGGCTGGCCGACACGTCAGGAAGGCTGGCTGATACGAACAAGGGCTCTGTAACACGTCAGCCAGGGATCGCTGACAGCCAGGGCGTCAGCCAACCCAAGAAAAATAATTTCGCAGGAAATAAAAATGACCAGAAGACAAAATGCTCGTCAGCAGTGACGAGGGGGAGGGGGAGGGGGAGGGGGAGTGGGGAGGGGGAGGGAGGGGAGGACGGAGGGGGAACGAGCGACTTGAGGAAGAGAGGGGTTATTGAGGAAGGGGAGAGGGTGACTGAAGAAGGGGAGGGGTTAGGGGGTGGACTGAGGAAGGGGGGAGGGAGGGGTGATGAGGAAGGTGAGAGGGAGGGGTGACTGGGAAGGGGGGAGGGATGGGGTGATCTGAAGCAAGGGGAGAGGGGGAGGGTGGGTGACTGAGGAAGGGGGGGAGGGAGGGGTGATATGAGGAAGGGGTGAAGGTAGGGGTGACTGAGGATGGGGAAGAGGGGGGTGACTGAGAAGGGGAGAGGGGAGGGGGTGACTGAGGAAGGGGAGAACGGACGGGGGTGACTGAGGAAGGGGAGAGGGTGACTGAGGAGGGAGAGGGTAGGGGGTGAATGAGGAAGGAGAGAGGGTAGGGGGTGACGAGGAACGGGAGAGGGAAGGGGGGGACTGAGGAAGGGGAGGGGGTGACTGAGGAAGGTGAGAGGGGAGGGGGTTGATGAGGAAGGGGAGAGGGTGACTGAGGAAGGGGAGGAGGGTGGGGTGAATGAGGAAGGAGAGAGGGTAGGGGGTGAATGAGGAACGGGAGAAGGGAGGGGGTCACTGAGGGGAAAGGGTGATGGGAGGGGGTGACTGAGGAAGGGGGAAGGGGAGGGGTGATGAGGAAGGGAGGAGCGTAGGGGAGAGTGGGGAAAGGGGGAGAAGGTAGGGGTGATGAGGAAGAGGAGAGGGGAGGGGTGACTGAGGAAGGGGAGAGGGAGGGGGGTGACTGAGGAAGGGGAGAGGGTAGGAGTGACTGAGGAAGGGAGAGAGGAGGGGGTGACTGAGGAAGGGAGAGAGAGGAGAGGGTGACTGAGGAAGGGAGGGGGTGACTGACGAAGGGGGGTGACTGAGGAAGGGGAGAGGGGAGGGGGTGACTTAGGAGAGAGGGGAGGGGGTGACTGAGGAAGGGGAGAGGGAGAGGGGGGACTGAGGAAGGGGAGAGGGGAGGGGGGTGTACTGAGGACGGGGAGAGGGTAGGGGTGACTGAGGAAGGGGAGGGGGGTGACAGAGGAAGGGGAGGAGGGGAGGGGGTGACTTAGGAAAGGGAGAGGGGGGGGGGTAACTGAGGAAGGGAGAGAGGAGGGGGTGACTGAGGAACAGGAGAGGGGAGGGGGTGACTTAGGAAGGGGAGAGGGGAGGGGGTGACTGAGGAAGGAGAGAGGGGGAGGGGTGACTGAGGAATGGGAGAGGGGAGGGGGGTGATTAAGGAAGGGGAGAGGGGAGGGGTGACTGAGGAAGGGAGAGGGGAGGGGGTGACTGGGGAAAGGGGGAGAGGGGAGGGGTGACTGAGGAAGGGGAGAGGGGAGGGGGTGACTGAGGAAGGGAGAGGGGAGGGGGGTGACTGAGGAAGGGGAGAGGGGAGGGGGGTGACTGAGGAAGGGGAGAGGGGAGACTGAGGAAGGGGAGAGGGGAGGGGGTGTGACAGGAAGGGGAGAGGGGAGGGGGAGGACTGAGGAAGGGGAGAGGGGAGGGGGTGACTGAGGAAGGGGAGAGGGGAGGGGGTGACTGAGGAAGGGGAGAGGGGAGGGGGGTGACTGAGGAAGGGGAGAGGGGAGGGGGTGACGAGGAAGGGGAGAAGGTGATGAGGACGGGGAGAGGGGAGGGGGTGACAGGAAGGGGAGAGGGGAGGGGAGGAGTGAGGAAGGGGAGAGGGGAGGGGGTGTGACGAGGAAGGGGAGAGGGGAGGGGGTGACTGAGGAAGGGGAGAGGGGAGGGGGTGACTGAGGAAGGGGAGAGGGGAGGGGGGTGACTGAG
Source organism: Cherax quadricarinatus (assembly GCF_026875155.1). Lineage (NCBI taxonomy): Eukaryota > Metazoa > Arthropoda > Malacostraca > Decapoda > Parastacidae > Cherax > Cherax quadricarinatus. Next base: position 7,722,031 of record NC_069496.1, read on the forward strand.
GAAGGGGAGAGGGGAGGGGGTGACTGAGGAAGGGGAGAGGGGAGGGGGGTGACTGAGGAAGGGGAGAGGGGAGGAGGTGACTGAGGAAGGGGAGAGGGGAGAGGGTGACTGAGGAAGGGGAGAGGGGAGGGGGTGACTGAGGAAGGGGAGAGGGGAGGGGGTGACTGAGGAAGGGGAGAGGGGAGGGGGTGACTGAGGAAGGGGAGAGGGGAGGGGGTGACTGAGGAAGGGGAGAGGGGAGGGGGTGACTGAGGAGGGGAGAGGGGAGGGGGTGACTGAGGACGGGGAGAGGGGAGGGGGTGACTGAGGACGGGGAGAGGGGAGGGGAGGGTGACTGAGGAAGGGGGAGGGGGAGGGGGGTGACTGAGGAAGGGGAGAGGGGATGGGGTGACTGAGGAAGGGGAGAGGGGAGGGGGTGACTGAGGAAGGGGAGAGGGGAGGGGGTGACTGAGGAAGGGGAGAGGGGAGGGGGGGGGACTGAGGAAGGGGAGAGGGGAGGGGGTGACTGAGGAAGGGGAGAGGGGAGGGGGTGACTGAGGAAGGGGAGAGGGGAGGGGGTGACTGAGGAAGGGGAGAGGGGAGGGGGTGACTGAGGAAGGGGAGAGGGGAGGGGGTGACTGAGGAAGGGGAGAGGGGAGGGGGTGACTGAGGAAGGGGAGAGGGGAGGGGGTGACTGAGGAAGGGGGAGGGGAGGGGGGTTGACTGAGGACGGGGAGAGGGGAGGGGGTGACTGAGGACGGGGAGAGGGGTGGGGGTGACTGAGGACGGGGAGAGGGGAGGGTGTGACTGAGGAAGGGAGGAGGGGGAGGGGGGTGACTGAGGACGGGGAGAGGGGAGGGGGTGACTGAGGAAGGGGAGAGGGTGAGGGGGTGACTGAGGCGGGGAGAGGGGAGGGGGTGACTGAGGAAGGGGAGAGGGGAGGGGGTGACTGAGGACGGGGAGAGGGGAGGGGGTGATTAAGGTAAAGGTGATTGAAATCTGATGTAATAAACCGGGAGGCAGATGTAATTCTCCCAGTGAGGAGGAAGAGGAGGAAGAGGAGGAGGAAGAGTAGGAGGAAGAGTAGGAAGAAGAGGAGGAGGAGAGAATAAGAGAGACAAGAATGACAATAAAATCAGATTGGATGCAACACATTGTGCTGGTGAAGACTTCTGTGATAGCAATCTGTTTCTGGTCATCCAGGTCACTCTGCAGGTCACCATGTACGTCACCCAGGTCACCTTGTACGTTACCCAGGTTCCCTTGGTCATCAGGTCACTTTGAAGGTCACCTAAAGACAGTTCTGGGGAGAGGAAACTAGTTTCTGGCAGTCTAGGTGACCTATCTTGCTGCTGTGACCCAGTCACACAGAAGGTTAGGTTAGGTAAGATTTGTCAGCACACAAGTGTTTCCTGACTCTGGTCTTAATCATATAACTCACAACTGGAGCTTTTGGCCATTTGACCGACGCCTTCCACCGGCTTACCCAGTGTATGACTGATCATTTAGTTTTCCAATCAACTATTTGTTAAATCCGGTACAAGACACCTGCCTTCCCATTTACTGGTTCCACACCAGGTAAAGTTGGGTGTAAGTGTATCTGTGGTGAGCTGAAGGCTAGTAGAAGACCTTTGGTTCCACACTGGGCAATGTAAGTTGGGTGTAAGTGCATCTGTGGTGAGCTGAAGGCTAGTAGAAGACCTCTGGTTCCACACTGGGCAGTATAAGTTGGGTGTAAGTGTATCTGTGGTGAGCTGAAGGTTAGTGGAAGACATCTGGTTCCAAACTGGGCAGTATAAGTTGGGTGTAAGTGTATCTGTGGTGAGCTGAAGGTTAGTGGAAGACATCTGGTTCCACACTGGGCAGTATAAGTTGGGTGTAAGTGTATCTGTGGTGAGCTGAAGGTTAGTGGAAGACATCTGGTTCCAAACTGGGCAGTGTAAGTTGGGTGTAAGTGCATCTGTGGTGAGCTGAAGGCTAGTGGAAGACCTCTGGTTCCAAACTGGGCAGTGTAAGTTGGGTGTAAGTGCATCTGTGGTGAGCTGAAGGCTAGTGGAAGACATCTGGTTCCAAACTGGGCAGTGTAAGTTGGGTGTAAGTGCATCTGTGGTGAGCTGAAGGCTAGTGGAAGACCTTTGGTTCCACACTGGGCAATGTAAGTTGGGTGTAAGTGCATCTGTGGTGAGCTGAAGGCTAGTGGAAGACCTTTGGTTCCACACTGGGCAGTGTAAAGTTGGGTGTAAGTGCATCTGTGGTGAGCTGAAGGCTTAAGGAGAGGAGGAGTATGAGGTAATCAGTCCCTCAGCCTGGAGTCGATGTGTTCAGTCCATCAATCTTGTAGAATGTACAGCATAGGGCCGTAGACGTGGCTTATATACTGTAGTCAGGTGAGGCGAAGCAGGACGAGGTGGGGTCATAGTGGTACCATCCACTAGTCGAAGTAGTGAGGTGAGGTGAAGCAGGACGAGGTGGGGTCATAGTGGTACCATCCACTAGTCGAAGTATTGAGGTGAGGTGAAGCAGGAGGAGGTGGGGTCATAGTGGTACCATCCACTAGTCGAAGTAGTGAGGTGAGGTGAAGCAGGAGGAGGCGGGGTCATAGTGGTACCATCCACTAGTCGAAGTAGTGAGGTGAGGTGAAGCAGGAGGAGGCGGGGTCATAGTGGTACCATCCACTAGTCGAAGTAGTGAGGTGAGGTGAAGCAGGAGGAGGCGGGGTCATAGTGGTACCATCCACTAGTCGAAGTAGTGAGGTGAGGTGAAGCAGGCGGAGGCGGAGTCATAGTGGTACCATCCACTAGTCGAAGTAGTGAGGTGAGGTGAAGCAGGCGGAGGCGGCGTCATAGTGGTACCATCCACTAGTCGAAGTAGTGAGGTGAGGTGAAGCAGGAGGAGGCGGGGTCATAGTGGTACCATCCACTAGTCGAAGTAGTGAGGTGAGGTGAAGCAGGCGGAGGCGGCGTCATAGTGGTACCATCCACTAGTCGAAGTAGTGAGGTGAGGTGAAGCAGGAGGAGGTGGGGTCATAGTGGTACCATTCACTAGTCTAAGTAGTGAGGTGAGGTGAAGCAGGCGGAGGCGGCGTCATAGTGGTACCATCCACTAGTCGAAGTAGTGAGGTGAGGTGAAGCAGGAGGTGGGGTCATAGTGGTACCATCCACTAGTCGAAGTAGTGAGGTGAGGTGAAGCAGGCGGAGGCGGCGTCATAGTGGTACCATCCACTAGTCGAAGTAGTGAGGTGAGGTGAAGCAGGAGGTGGGGTCATAGTGGTACCATCCACTAGTCGAAGTAGTGAGGTGAGGTGAAGCAGGCGGAGGCGGCGTCATAGTGGTACCATCCACTAGTCGAAGTAGATCTTCGTCCAAAGGTTGGACAAGGTTGAAGGATTCTTACGCCTTCCTTACGCCTTCCTCTTTGTATTGGACTGATGAAACCACTGTGTGGCGAAACGTTTCCTGAATAAAGATTCTCATATGTTGCATAAGTGTCTCAATCTTCATTATTACAACTCTTGGGTATCTCTGAGGAAACGTTTCGCCACACAGAGTTGCACATGTGTCTAATTCAACAACACGTCGGTTCTCTGAACCATTCATCTACAACAAGTACTTACCGAGGTGATGTGTGCTGTTACAGGTTGTTAGTACAACTTAGGAACACCTAAGATGCCTGGACGAGTCACTGACCTCCAACCGGCTCTGTGTAGGAGGGAAGTCGCGTCGGTACCAAGGTGACCCTGTGCAGTGACCAAGGTGACCGTGTGCAGTGACCAAGGTGACCGTGTACAGTGACCAAGGTGACCGTGAAGAGTGACCAAGGTAACCGTGTACAAGGTATACCAGTACATGTACAAGGTATACCAGTACATGTACAAGGTATACCAGTACATGTACAAGGTATACCAGTACATGTACAAGGTATACCAGTACATGTACAAGGTATACCAGTACATGTACAAGGTATACCAGTACATGTACAAGGTATACAGACCATAGCTGACATCAGTGACATACTACTATATAGAAAGTCCCTTGTTATGCTGAGCATTTCCCGCAAATTAAGTCAATTTTGTCCCAGGATGCGACCCACACCAGTCCACTAACACCCAGGATGTGACCCACACCAGTCCACTAACACCCAGGATGTGACCCACACCAGTCCACTAACACCCAGAATGTGACCCACACCAGTCCACTAACACCCAGAATGTGACCCACACCAGTCCACTAACACCCAGGATGTGACCCACACCAGTCCACTAACACCCAGGATGTGACCCACACCAGTCCACTAACACCCAGGATGTGACCCACACCAGTCCACTAGCACCAGGATGTGACCCACACCCAGTCCACTAACACCCAGGATGTGACCCACCAGTCCACTAACCCCCAGGATGTGACCCACACCAGTCCACTAACACCCAGGATGTGACCCACACCAGTCCACTAACACCCAGGATGTGACCCACACCAGTCCACTAACACCCAGGATGCGACCCACACCAGTCCACTAACACCCAGGATGCGACCCACACCAGTCCACTAACACCCAGGGTGCGACCCACACCAGTCCACTAATACCCAGGTACCTATTTCACTGATGGGTCAACATGGACAACAGGTGTCTTATGAACATACGTCCTAATGTTCTCCAGCCGTATCGGGGACTGATCCCCGGACCTCAGTGTGCTGAGTGCACTAGCGAGCGACCTGCGGGACACCTAGTAACTAATGTTAGTGTTCTACACTAGCCTAGTGTAGGTTAAGTCGCCATCTTAACTAACTTGTTAGGAGACCAGCGCAATTAGGTGGAGTCTGGTTACCTACGGTCTGTTACAACTGGCTTCTCAGACTGGCCGGTATGGGTAGCCAGAGTGCCCCGGTAGCTGGCACACTGGGTAGCCAGAGTGCCCCGATAGCTGGCACACTGGGTAGCCAGAGTGCCCCGGTAGCTGGCACACTGGGTAGCCAGAGTGCCCCGGTAGCTGGCACACTGGGTAGCCAGAGTGCCCCGGTAGCTGGCACACTGGGTAGCCAGAGTGCCCCGGTAGCTGGCACACTGGGTAGCCAGAGTGCCCCGGTAGCTGGCACACTGGGTAGCCAGAGTGCCCCGGTAGCTGGCACACTGGGTAGCCAGAGTGCCCTTGTACCTGGCACACTGGGTAGCCAAAGTGCCCTGGTACCTGGCACACTGGGTAGCCAGAGTGCCCTGGTACCTGGCACACTGGGTAGCCAGAGTGCCCCGGTACCTGGCACACTGGGTAGCCAGAGTGCCCCGGTACCTGGCACACTGGGTAGCCAGAGTGCCCTGGTACCTGGCACACTGGGTAGCCAGAGTGCCCTGGTACCTGGCACACTGGGTAGCCAGAGTGCCCTGTTAGGAAGAAGGGGGGGCGCCCTGTTATATGTGGCATTTTGCCAAGAAGAGGTGTTGGTAATGAATGGTTGTCCAGAGCAATTGGTATTAATTGTTGGCTGGATAAACACTGTAAGGATAATGCAGTAACATTCATTGACAACTGGGACAACTTCTATGGCCGAAATGACATGTATGCCAGGGATGGGGTTCACTTATCCAGGGCAGGTGTGGGTTTTCTTGCTAACTCAGTTGAGGGGGTTGTTAGGACTTTAAACTAGGATTAGTTAGAGGTATGGGTTTTGAAATGATTAATAATGAATATGGATATATTGACTTATGCTCTGATATTAAGAATCTTAATAGTAACTGTCATGGAGTAACTCTGGGTAATGATAATTTCAGAAATTGTGTAAAAACAAAGATGAATAGGAAAAATGTGCAGAAGAAAAAACATATGATGGTATTTATGCTAACAGTCGAAGTGCAAGAAATAAAATTAATGAACTACGTTTGGTAGCATGTGCTGGGAACTTTGATATCATTGCATTAACTGAAACGTGGTATGATTTAAAGAGTCGGGATATGACTGCTGAGTGTAATATTCAGGGATTTAAGTTATTCAATGTGGATAGATGTAATGGGAAGGGGGGAGGAGTTGCATTGTATGTTCGAGAAAATATTAATTGTTGCATAAAAAAAGGTATAAAAATAGATGGAGCAGTAACAGAGTCTGTTTGGGTAGAGTTCGTGGAGGGTCAAGAAAAACTAATTCTAGGTGTAATATACCGACCTCCAGGCTTGGATCACGATAGAGGGAGACTTCTTTGGGACGAAATTGTTAGGGCTTCTGGACACAGTAGGGGACTTTAACTTTAGCCAAATTGACTGGAATTCTTTGACAGGTAATCTAGAGTCCAGTGACTTCATGGAAACAGTTCAGGACTGTTTTCTGAAACAGAGTGTAACTGAACCTACCAGGGGTAATAATTTGCTAGACCTAGTCTTGTCAAATAAGGAAACACTCGTGAATAATCTGGAGATCACTGAAGAGCTTGGCGCAAGTGATCACAAATCCATCACCTTTAGCATTAATTGGGAATGCAAGAATAATGATAATACAGTAAAAATCCCCGATTTTCGTTCTGCCGATTATAATGGACTTAGGGAACATCTGTCTAATCTTGATTGGGGTTATCTAGCTAATGATTTTATTGACGATAATCATACTTATGAATATGAAGGGATCTGCTTTTATGATTGTTTTCTTAATAATGTACACAGTGCCCAGAGTATATACATTCCCCAGAGAGAAATTAGGTCTAATAATAACGATCCCAAATGGGTTAACAGGAGGCTAAAGCATTATTAGGGGAGAAAAGGGGAATTTATAGGCGCATCAGAAGAGGAGAGGTTAACCTTACTGACCAATATGTTCAGCTTAAAAGAGAAGTAAAAAAGGCGATTAGAAAGGCTAAACGTGACTATGAAATTAGAGTTGCTAATGAATCAAAGACTAATCCAAAGGGGTTCTTTCAAGTGTATAGGACGAAGGTGAAGGAAAAAGTAGGACCTCTGAAATCTGGGAATGGACAGCTGACGGATAATGAACTGGAAATGTGTTCCTTATTTAATGATATTTTTTGTCAGTTTTTACACAGGAAGATGTAAATGAGATTCCAGTAATTAACAATTATTTAGTTCCTGATGAATTTAAGTTAACTAATATTACTGTCACGAGGGACATGGTTATTAAACAGATAGACAAACTGAAACAAATAAGTCCCCGGGACCCGATGAGTTGTTTTCCAGGGTACTTAAGGAATGCAAGATGGAGCTTAGTCAGCCATTAACGAGTGTATTCAATGCGTCCATCCTTACCAGTGTTGTGCCAGAGATGTGGAAGATGGCCAATGTGGTTCCTATATTCAAATCAGGGGATAAGTCCACTCCCTTTAATTACCGTCCAATAAGCCTGACTTCTATAGTGGGCAAGTTATTAGAATCAATTATAGCTGACATTATCAGAAGTCACCTTGAAGAGCATAACTTGATAAATGAATCTCAGCATGGATTCACGAGAGGTCGTTCCTGCCTGACAAACTTACTGACGTTCTTCAATAGAACATTTGAGGCAGTTGACAGTGATAAGGAATATGATATTGTTTATTTGGATTTTAGTAAAGCCTTCGACAGAGTACCTCACAAGAGACTCTTAAGAAAAGTGGCAGCTCATGGTATAGGAGGTAAAGTTCTAGCATGGATTGAGGCATGGCTTACCAATAGAAAGCAGAGAGTTACCATTAATGGAGTGAAATCTGAATGGGGATTAGTCACTAGTGGCGTTCCACAAGGATCAGTTTTAGGCCCTCTCTTGTTCATAATTTACATTAGTGACCTTGATGAAGGGATTACTAGTGACATGAGTAAGTTTGCTGATGATACAAAGATAGGCCGTATAATTCACTCTGAGGAGGATATCAATGAACTCCAGGACGATTTGAACAAATTAATGTCTTGGTCTGAGAAATGGCAGATGAAGTTTAATGTGGATAAGTGTAAGGTACTTGCCCTTGGTAATGAAAATAACCCTCGAAGCTATAATCTAGGTGAAGTAGAGCTTGATCATACAGAATGTGAAAAAGACTTGGGAGTCATGGTAAGCAGAAATCTTACGCCAAGACAGCAGTGCCTCAGTGTGCTCAACAAGGCCAACAGATTACTTGGATTTTTTCTCAAGAAGTATAAGTAACAGAAGTCCAAAAGTTATTTTACAGCTCTATACATCACTAGTGAGGCCTCATTTAGATTATGCTGCTCAGTTTTGGTCCCCTTACTACAGGATGGACATAAACTCATTAGAGAACATACAGAGAAGAATGACTAAAATGATTTACTGTGTAAGGAACCTCCCGTATGAAGATAGACTTAAAGCCTTAAATCTCCACTCTCTGGAGAGGCGTAGAATGAGGGGAGATATCATTGAAGTGTATAAGTGGATGACGGGCATAAACAAGGGAGACATTAATATAGTACTGAGGGTGTCGAACCAGGTAAGAACCAGGAATAATGGATTTAAGTTGGATAAATTTAGATTTAGAAAGGACATAGGTAAGTACTGGTTTTCTAACAGAGTTGTAGATGCGTGGAACAGTCTTCCCAGTGGGGTGATAGAGGCTAGGACCTTGGGTAGCTTTAAGAAGAGACTGGACAAATATATGAGTGGGAGGGGCTGGGTTTGATTGGTGTTGGGGGTGCGGGAGTTGTTTCTTGAGTAGCTTTAGGTAGAGATCGTTTTGATAAGGACCTGCCTCGTATGGGCCAGTAGGCCTTCTGCAGTGTTCCTACATTCTTATGTTCTTATGTTCTTATGACATCTAAGCCTAGGTTACCTTCTAGGGTCACCTAGGCCCTCTACGTCACCTTCTAGGGACATCTAAGCCTAGGTTACCTTCTAGGGACACCTAGGCCCTCTAGGTCACCTTCTAGGGACACCTAGGCCCTCTAGGTGACCTTCTATGGACACCTAGGCCCTCTAGGTCACCTTCTAGGGACACCTAGACCCTCTAAGTCACCTTCTAGGGACACCTAGGCCCTCTAGGTCACCTTCTAGGGACACCTAGGCCCTCTAGGTCACCTTGTGGAGACACCTAGGCCCTATAGGTCACCTTGTAGGTCATTTAAGTCCCCAAGGTCACCAAGGAGGCACAGACCTCGTAAGACAAACAATAGCAGTTACAACAACCCTCTCCAAGTGATTTTTAGTGGCAGGAAACGAAGAAAGAAAACAGAAGGAAATAAAACAGAATAGTCCACCATCTTGGAGCCTTGTTGGACTGGAGGTACAGCTCCTGGCACTCCAGAACCACAACTACTGATGCCAATAACAAAATCCTCCCAACAAAAACAAAATACAACCTCGGTAATATTTGCTAATATACAGATCTTTAAGTCATCCACCAACAAAATACCTGTTATCAGTGGACTTCTGGAGGAGTCAAATGCGATGTTTGTAGCTCTCACAGAGACCCACACCAAAGATCACTTTGATAACGAAATATGGGTAAACGGGTACAACCTTTGTAGATGGGAAACCTTGGAAGCACCTGACTTGTACTCACTGGAACGCAGGCGAGAGAGATACATCATAATCTACACTTGGAAAATCCTAGAGGGACTGGTCCCGAATCTGCACTCATAAATCACTCCCTACGAAAGTAAAAGACTGGGCAGGGGGAGCAAAATACCCCCATTGAAAAGTAGGGACGCCACTGGTACACTAAAAGTAAACATCCTAAGTGTCCGGGGCCCAAGACTGTTCAACAGCCTCCTACCAAGCATAAGGGGAATTGGTTCAGAAAGACACGTTTGGGTACTGGGACCTTGATCACTTCTAATATACAGAGGGAGAAGTGATCAAGGTCCCAGGACAGAAACGTTTTCTAATATGTCACAGCGTTTGTTTATGCGTCTTTCTAAACCAACTTGTTGGTATTATCACCAGGGTTTATACCGTAAGGGGAATTATCAATAGGTCCCTGGGTGCCTTCAAGACCCCTGGGTGCCTTCAAGACCCCTGGGTGCCTTCAAGACCCCTGGGTGCCTTCAAGACCCCTGGCTGCCTTCAAGGCCCCCTGCCTGCCTTCAAGACCCCTGGCTGCCTTCAAGACCCCTGGCTGCCTTCAAGACCCCTGGGTGCCTTCAAGACCCCTGGCTGCCTTCAAGACCCCTGGGTGCCTTCAAGACCCCTGGCTGCCTTCAAGACCCCTGGGTGTCTTCAAGACCCCTGGGTGCCTTCAAGACCCCCTGGCTGCCTTCAAGACCCCCTGGCTGCCTTCAAGACCCCCTGGCTGTCTTCAAGACCCCTGGCTGCCTTCAAGACCCCTGGATGCCTTCAAGACCCCTGGCTGCCTTCAAGACCCCCTGGCTGCCTTCAAGACCCCCTGGCTGCCTTCAAGACCCCCTGGCTGTCTTCAAGACCCCTGGCTGTCTTCAAGACCCCTGGCTGCCTTCAAGACCCCTGGATGCCTTCAAGACCCCCTGGCTGTCTTCAAGACCCCTGGCTGCCTTCAAGACCCCTGGCTGTCTTCAAGACGCCTGGCTGTCTTCAAGACCCCTGGCTGCCTTCAAGACCCCCTGGCTGCCTTCAAGACCCCTGGCTGTCTTCAAGACCCCCTGGGTGCCTTCAAGACCCCTGGCTGCCTTCAAGACCCCCTGGCTGCCTTCAAGACCCCTGGGTGCCTTCAAGACCCCTGGCTGCCTTCAAGACCCCCTGGCTGCCTTCAAGACCCCTGGCTGCCTTCAAGACCCCTGGCTGCCTTCAAGACCCCCTGGCTGTCTTCAAGACCCCTGGCTGTCTTCAAGACCCCTGGCTGTCTTCAAGACCCCCTGGCTGCCTTCAAGACCCCTGGCTGCCTTCAAGACCCCTGGCTGCCTTCAAGACCCCTGGCTGTCTTCAAGACCCCTGGCTGTCTTCAAGACCCCTGGCTGTCTTCAAGACCCCCTGGCTGTCTTCAAGACCCCTGGCTGTCTTCAAGACCCCTGGCTGTCTTCAAGACCCCTGGCTGCCTTCAAGACCCCTGGCTGCCTTCAAGACCCCTGGCTGCCTTCAAGACCCCTGGCTGTCTTCAAGACCCCTGGCTGTCTTCAAGACCCCCTGGCTGTCTTCAAAACCCCTGGCTGTCTTCAAGACCCCTGGCTGTCTTCAAGACCCCTGGCTGCCTTCAAGACCCCCTGGCTGCCTTCAAGACCCCCTGGCTGCCTTCAAGACCCCCTGGTTGTCTTCAAGACCCCTGGCTGTCTTCAAGACCCCCTGGCTGCCTTCAAGACCCCTGGCTGTCTTCAAGACCCCTGGCTGTCTTCAAGACCCCCTGGCTGTCTTCAAGACCCCTGGCTGTCTTCAAGACCCCCTGGCTGCCTTCAAGACCCCCTGGCTGCCTTCAAGACCCCCTGGCTGCCTTCAAGACCCCCTGGCTGCCTTCAAGACCCCTGGCTGTCTTCAAAACCCCTGGCTGCCTTCAAGACCCCAGGCTGCCTTCAAGACCCCTGGCTGCCTTCAAGACCCCTGGCTGCCTTCAAGACCCCTGGCTGCCTTCAAGACCCCTGGCTGCCTTCAAGACCCCTGGCTGTCTTCAAAAGAGAGCTGAACAGGTACTTAAAGTCGGTGCCAGATCAGCTGGGCTGTAGTTCGTACGTTGGACTACGTGCGGCCAGCAGTAACAGCCTGGTTTATCAGGCTCTGATCCACCGGGAGGCCTGGTCGTGGACCGGGCCGCGGGGGCGTTGACCCCCAGAATACCCCCCAGGTAGCCTCCACCTAGGTCACCTTGTAGACAGCCAGGGTGTTGAAGGTTCCTGATCCCCCGACCTCCCTTTTGCCCTAGGGGGGAGCGCCGCCCCTGCCCCCTCTTGCCTCAGAGGGGATCGCCGTCCCCCCTCTTGTCCCAGGGGGAGCACCGCCCCCGTTGCCCTCCCTCATCTCTCAGACAATCGGAAATGGGAGCATCCTGGCAGAAACTGGCAATCTGTCGATGCTGGAGTCAGCACCCCTTCCCCAGGTACCCCCTTCCCCAGGTACCCCCTTCTCCAGGCACCCCTTCCCCAAGAACCCCCTTCCCAGGCACCCTCTTCCCCAGGTGCCCCTTCACCTGGTACCCCCTTCCCCTGGTACCCCCCTTCCCCAGGAAACCTCCTTCCCAGGCGCCCCTTCACCTGGTACCCCCCTTCCCCAGGTACCCCTTCCCCAGGTACACTCTTCCCCTGGTACCCACTTCCCCGGGTTCCTCCCTTCCCTAGGTACCCCTCTCCAGGCACCTTCTTCCCAGGTACCCCTTCCCCAGGTACCCCTTCCCCAGGAACCCCCTTCCCAGGCACCCCTTCCCCAGGTACCCCCTTCCCCATGTACCCACTTCTCCAGGCACCCTTCCCCAGGCACCCCTTCCCCAGGCACCCTCTTCCACAGGCACCCCTTCCTCAAGTACCCCTTCCCCAGGCACCCATTAGCCAGGCACCCTCTTCCACAGGCACCCTTCCCCAGGCACCCCTTCCCCAGGAACCCCTTCCCCAGGTACCCCCTTCTCCAGGCACCCCTTCCCCAGGCACCCCTTCCCCAGGCACCCCTTCCCCAGGCACCCCTTCCCCAGGGCACCCCTTCCCCTTGTACCCCTTCCCCAGGCACCCCTTCCCCAGGCACCCCTTCCCCAGGTACCCCTTCCCCAGGCACTCCTTCCCCAGGCACCCTTTCCCAGGCACCCCTTCCCCAGGCACCCCTTCCCCAGGTACCCCTTCCCCAGGTACCCCTTCCCCAGGTACCCCTTCCCCAGGTAACCCTTCCCAGGTACCCCTTCCCCAGGCACCCCTTCCCCAGGCAACCCTTCCCCAGGTACCCCTTCCCCAGGTACCCCTTCCCAGGTACCCCTTCCCCAGGTACCCTTCCCCAGGTACCCCTCCTCAGGTCCCTTCCCCAGGCACCCCTTCCCAGTTAACCCTTCCCAGGTACCCTTCCCAGGTTCCCCTTCCCATGTACCCCTTCCCAGGTACCTTCCTATCCACTTCTTCACTTCCTCTAACCATCTCTTCATTCAAGTCCTCTTCCTCTTTTTCCCTCCTTCCTTTCTTCCTCCTCCTCTTTCCTCTCCTTCCTTCTCCTCTTCCTCTTCTTCTCCTCTTCCCTCTTCTTCCCCTCTCCTTCCTTCTTTCTTCCCCTCTCTTCCTTCCTCTTCTTCCCCTTCCCTTCTCTTCCTCTTTCCCCTTCCTTTCTTCCTCTTTCCCTTCTTCTCTCCTCTTCTTCCCTCCTTCTCTTCCTTTCCCCCTTTCCTTCTCTTCCCCTCCTCTTCCTCTTCTTCCCCTTCCTTCTCTTCCTCTCTTCCTCCTCTTCCCCTTCCTCTTCTCTCTCTCCTCTTCTTCCTCCTCTTCCTCTTCTTCCCTTCTCTTCTTCTTCCTCCTTCTTTCCCCTTCCTTCTCTTCCTCTTCCCCTTCCTTCTCCTCTTCCTCTTCTTCCTCCTCCTCTTCCTCTTCTTCCCCTTCCTTCTCTTCCTCTTCCCCTTCCTTCTCCTCTTCTTCCCCTTCCTTCTCTTCCTCTTCCCCTTCCTTCTCCTCTTCCTCTTCTTCCTCCTCCTCTTCCTCTTCTTCCCCTTTCCTTCTCTTCCTCCTCTTCCTCTTCTTCCCCTTCCTTCTCCTCTTCCTCTTCTTCCTCCTCCTCTTCCTCTTCTTCCCCTTTCCTTCTCTTCCTCCTCTTCCTATTCTTCCCCTTCCTTCTCTTCCTCTTCCATCTCACACTACCTGTTTGTCTTTCATGGAATATTTCCCTTACACCATAACTCAGTGGGCGGCTCTTGTGGGCGGTGCCACCCACCCACCCACCCTGCCACCCACTCCATCAATAAAGTAGCATTAATACCTAGCTTCAACCACACCAGTATTTGTTCTCTTATAGACACCCACCCACCCTGCACCCCACTCTGCCACCCACCCTGCTACCCACTCTGCCACCCACCCTGCCACCCACTCTGCCACCCACCCTGCTACCCACTCTGCCACCCACCCTGCCACCCACTCTGCCACCCACCCTGCCACCCACTCTGCCACCCACCCTGCTACCCACTCTGCCACCCACCCTGCCACCCACCCTGCCACCCACCCTGCTACCCACTCTGCCACCCACCCTGCCACCTACTCTGCCACCCACCCTGCCACCCACCCTGCCACCCACCCTGCCACCCACTCTGCCACCCACCCTGCCACCCACTCTGCCACCCACCCTGCCACCCACTGCCACCCACCCTGCCACCCACCCTGCCACCACCCTGCACCCACTCTGCCACCCACCCTGCCACCCACCTGCCACCCACTCTGCCACCCACCCTCCCACCCACCTGCCACCCACTGCCACCCACCCTGCCACCCACCCTGCCACCCACTCTGCCACCCACTCTGCCACCCACCCTGCCACCCACTCTGCCACCCACCCTGCCACCCACTCTGCCACCCACCCTGCCACCCACCCTGCCACCCACCCTGCCACCCACCCGGCCACCCACCCGGCCACCCGCCCTGCCACCCACCATGCCACCCACCCTCCTACTTTACCACCCACCCTCCTACTCTGCCACCCACCCTCCTACTCTGCCACCCACCCTCCTACTCTGCCACCCACCCTCCCACTCTGCCACCCACCCTCCTACTCTGCCACCCACCCTCCTACTCTGCCACCCACCCTCCCACTCTGCCACCCACCCACTCATCTCGTAAACTGTTGACATCCCTACCACTGTCCTACTGTTGTTGCTGGCGTTATTGCTACTGTTGTTGCCGGTTCTTCTAGTACTGTTGCTGCTACTGCTGTTGCCGGTTCTACTGGTACTGTTGCTGCTACTGTTGTTGCCGGTTCTTCTAGTACTGTTGCTGCTACTGTTGTTGCCGGTTCTACTGGTACTGTTGCTGCTACTGTTGTTGCCGGTTCTGCTGGTACTGTTGCTGCTACTGATTGTTGCGCGGTTCTTCTAGTTGTTGTACTGCTTACTGTTGTTGCTACGGTTCTATCTAGTACTTTTGCTGCTACTGTGCGTGCCGTTCCTTTACTGGTACTGTTGCTGCTACTGTTTCGTTTGCCAGTTCTGCTGGTTTACGTGTTCTGCTATGCTGTTGGTCAGTCTGCGTACTGTTGCTGCTACCAACTTTTGCCGTTCTATCTGGTATGTTCTGCTTACTCCGTTGCCTTTCTTACTGTCTGTTCGCACCCTGACGTTTACTTTGTACTGTTGACCGATCTACTGGTAGTTGTTGCTATGTGTTCCCAGTATCTACTTGTACTGTTGCTGCAACCTGGTTATCCACTCCCTACTGTTGTTGGTGTTATTAGCATCTGTTGTGTTGCTACTATTTCGCATGCCTACTTTGTTGCTGACTGGCTTTCTAGCTGTACTTTATGTTGCTACTGTTGCTCGCCTGACTGTATGTTGCTACGTTCTACTGGTATTGTTGTCTCTTACTGTTGCGACCTGCCGTTTTCGCAGCATCCCCCTTCACTGTTCTCCACTTCTCCAATCCTGTCATTCTTTAGTTCATGATGTTCTTCAGGTTGTTACTGTTGCATCTTCAGTTGTTCCTTGACGTTCAGTTTAACAAGAGACATCAGTTTTCTGTTACAGACTTTAGTCTCCATGCTCTCTCCGTGTTTATTGTTCTCGCAGACTTCCTATCCCAGCATCCCCTGACCTTCCTGTTCAGACCTGCCTTATCCCAGCATCCCCTGACCTTTATGTTCAGACCTGACCTTATCCCAGCATCCCCTGACCTTTATGTTACAGACCTGACCTTATCCCAGCATCCCCTGACCTTTATGTTGCAGACCTGACCTTATCCCAGCATCCCCTGACCTTCATGTTGCAGACCTGACCTTATCCCAGCATCCCTGACCTTCATGTTGCAGACCTGACCTTATCCCAGCATCCCCTGACTTCATGTTGCAGACCTGATCCTTATCCCAGCATCCTGACTTCATGTTGCAGACCTGACCTTATCCCAGCATCCCCTGACCTTTATGTTGCAGACCTGACCTTATCCCAGCATCCCCTGACCTTCATGTTGCAGACCTGACCTTATACCAGCATCCCCTGACCTTCATGTTGCAGACCTACCTTATCCCAGCATCCCCCTGAACCTTCATGTTGCAGACCTGACCTTATCCCAGCATCCCCTGACCTTTATGTTGCAGACCTGACCTTATCCCAGCATCCCCTGACCTTCATGTTGCAGACCTGACCTTATCCAGCATCCCCTGACCTTCATTTTCAGACCTGACCTTATCCCAGCATCCCCTGACCTTCATGTTGCAGACCTGACCTTATCCCAGCATCCCCTGACCTTTATGTTGCAGACCTGACCTTATCCCAGCATCCCCTGACCTTCATGTTACAGACCTGACCTTATACCAGCATCCCCTGACCTTCATGTTGCAGACCTGACCTTATCCCAGCATCCCCTGACCTTCATGTTGCAGACCTGACCTTATCCCAGCATCCCCTGACCTTCATGTTGCAGACCTGACCTTATCCCAGCATCCCCTGACCTTCATGTTGCAGACCTGACCTTATCCCAGCATCCCCTGACCTTTATGTTGCAGACCTGACCTTATCCCAGCATCCCCTGACCTTTGTTACAGACCTGACCTTATCCCAGCATCCCCTGACCTTTATGTTGCAGACCTGACCTTATCCCAGCATCCCCTGACATTCATGTTGCAGACCTGACCTTATCCCAGCATCCCCTGACCTTTATGTTGCAGACCTGACCTTATCCCAGCATCCCCTGACCTTCATGTTGCAGACCTGACCTTATCCCAGCATCCCCTGACCTTTATGTTACAGACATGACCTTATCCCAGCATCCCCTGACCTTTATGTTGCAGACCTGACCTTATCCCAGCATCCCCTGACCTTCATGTTACAGACCTGACCTTATCCCAGCATCCCCTGACCTTCATGTTACAGACCTGACCTTATCCCAGCATCCCCTGACCTTTATGTTGCAGACCTGACCTTATCCCAGCATCCCCTGACCTTCATGTTGCAGACCTGACCTTATCCCAGCATCCCCTGACCTTTATGTTACAGACCTGACCTTATCCCAGCATC
>NC_069496.1:7744000-7759000 GCF_026875155.1 Cherax quadricarinatus
TGTAGTAGTAGTGAGAATGTAGCCAGAGAGGTCACGTCCAAGGCGTTTTCTGTACCCAGAGGCCATGTGTTGCAGTGTCTGACAAGATGAACAACAAAATGGTATACAATACCGACAGGTTGGTAGGTAAGACACATGTGTGTCTTACCTACCAACCTGTCGGTATTGTATACCATTTTGATGTTCAATAGAAGCTAAAACTCTGGGCTGTTTAAAAAACAGACTGGACAAATATATGGGTGTTTTTTATAGACTGTGGAGTCTTTCTAGTTGGTACTGAAGCTAAAACCTTGGGAAGCTTCAAATTTTGGTGCCTAAATGCATGAGTGAGAGAAGTTGGCTAAATATATTTGTTAGTGGGATATGTTTGAGAAGAACCTGAGAAGTATGGGCCAGTAGGCCTGCTACAGTGTTCCTCCATACTTACGTTCTCGTGAAGCCAGGTGTGGGTGCTCAGGTGTGAGTAACAAGGAAAGTGAAGCTGGTACTTTCCACCAGTGACTCCAGGAACCATCAAATACAATTTAGTCACCAAAGATAAAAGTTTGGTAATCTTAACTGTACAAGTCTTTGGGAAAACGTTTAAGTAATGCTGACTTACATTTTTGGTTTATCCTATGTAATTTACACGTGACAATACTCAATAATAACCAACGTAGAGACAAACACACGAGGGTAACTGATCTGAATATTTCGACCCTCTTCTGGGGTCCTCTTCAGCAGACTATATATATACTTTATTTTGTGCAGGGGATCATATAGTCACAACCATCAGGATTTTGAGGGAAATTCTTAAGATGTTATATTAAGATTATATTATTAACATAATCAACCAAGACCGTCACCGCTACTGCCGATGTTACTGTCACCGCTACTGCCGATGTTAGTGTCACCGCTACTGCCGATGTTATCGTCACCGCTACTGCCGATGTTACCGTCACCGCTACTGCCGATGTTATCGTCACCGCTACTGCCGATGTTACCGTCACCGCTACTGCCGATGTTAGTGTCACCGCTACTGCCGATGTTAGTGTCACCACTACTGCCGATGTTACCGTCACCGCTACTGCCGATGTTAGTGTCACCGCTACTGCCGATGTTACCGTCACCGCTACTGCCGATGTTACCGTCACCGCTACTGCCGATGTTAGTGTCACCGCTACTGCCGATGTTACCGTCACCGCTACTGCCGATGTTACCGTCACCGCTACTGCCGATGTTACCGTCACCGCTACTGCCGATGTTACCGTCACCGCTACTGCCGATGTTACCGTCACCGCTACTGCCGATGTTACCGTCACCGTTACTGTCCATGTTACCATCACCGCTACTGCCGATGTTAGTGTCACCGCTACTGCCGATGTCACCGTCACCGCTACTGCCGATGTTACCGTCACGCTACGCGATGTTACCGCACCGCTACTGCCGATGTTACCGTCACCGCTACTGCCGATGTTACCGTCACCGCTACTGCCGATGTTAGTGTCACCGCTACTGCCGATGTTACTGTCACCGCTACTGCCGATGTTAGTGTCACTGCTACTGCCGATGTTACCGTCACCGCTACTGCCGATGTTACCGTCACCGCTACTGCCGATGTTACCGTCACCGCTACTGCCCATGTTACCGTCACCGCTACTGCCGATGTTACCGTCACCGCTACTGTCCATGTTACCGTCACCGCTACTGCCGATGTTACCGTCACCGCTACTGCCGATGTTACCGTCACCGCTACTGCCGATGTTACCGTCACCGCTACTGTCCATGTTACCGTCACCGCTACTGCCGATGTTACCGTCACCGCTACTGCCGATGTTAGTGTCACCGCTACTGCCGATGTTAGTGTCACCGCTACTGCCGATGTTACTGTCACCGCTACTGCCGATGTTAGTGTCACTGCTACTGCCGATGTTACCGTCACCGCTACTGCCGATGTTACCGTCACCGCTACTGCCGATTTACCGTCACCGCTACTGCCCATGTTACCGTCACCGCTACTGCCGATGTTACCGTCACCGCTACTGTCCATGTTACCGTCACCGCTACTGCCGATGTTACCGTCACCGCTACTGCCGATGTTACCGTCACCGCTACTGCCGATGTTACCGTCACCGCTACTGTCCATGTTACCGTCACCGCTACTGCCGATGTTACCGTCACCGCTACTGCCGATGTTACCGTCACGCTACTGCCGATGTTACCGTCACCGTACTGCCGATGTTATCGTCACCGCTACTGCCGATGTTATCGTCACCGCTACTGCCGATGTTACCGTCACCGCTACTGCCGATGTTACTATCACCGCTACTGCCGATGTTAATGTCACCGCTACTGCCGATGTTACTGTCACCGCTACTGCCGATGTTATCGTCACCGCTACTGCCGATGTTACCGTCACCGCTACTGCCGATGTTATCGTCACCGCTACTGCCGATGTTACCGTCACCGCTACTGCCGATGTTACTGTCACCGCTACTGCCGATGTTACCGTCACCGCTACTGCCGATGTTACTGTCACCGCTACTGCCGATGTTACCGTTACCGCTACTGCCGATGTTACCGTCACCGCTACTGCCAAGTTACTGTCACCGCTACTGCCGATGTTACTGTCACCGCTACTGAGGATGTTACCACCACCGTAACTGCCGATGCTACCACCACCGCTACTGCCGATGCTACCACCACCGTTACTACCGATACTGTCACCGCTACTGCCGATGTTACCGTCGCCGCTACTGCCGATACTGTCACTACTAGTGCCGATGTTACCGTCGCCGCTAGTGCCGATGCTACCACCACCGCTACGCTACTGCCGATGCTACCATCAGAGTTACTGCCGTTACTACAGTAACCGCTAGTGCTGATGCTACCGTCACCGCTAGTGCCGATGGTTCCGCCACCGCTACGTTAGTGCCGATACTACGGTCACCGCTATGCTACTGCTGATACTACCGTCGCCGCTGCGCTACTTCCGGTACTACCGTCACTTACGTTACTGCCGATACTACCGCTACGTTACTGCTGATACTACCATCACCGTTACGCTACTGCCGATACTACCGTCACCGTTAGTGCCGATATACCGTCGCCGCTACGCTATTGCCGATACTACCGTCACCGTTAGTGCCGATGCTACCGTCACCGCTAGTGCCGATGTACCGTCGCCGCTACTGCCGATACTGTCACCGCTAATGCTAATGTTCCGTCACCGCTACTGCCGAAGGTGCTGTCGCCGCTACGCTACTGCCGATAGCGCCGTCACTGCTATTGCCGATGATACCGTCAAAGCTACTGCCGATGCTGTCAACGCTACTGCCGATGCTACGGTCGCCGCTACATTACTGCCGATACTACCATCAATACTACTGTCGATGCTACTGTCAACGCTACTACCGATGCTACCGTCAATGCTACTGATGATACTATCGTCGCCGCTACACCACTGCTGATGCTACGGTCGACGCTACGCTACTGCCGATGCTAAGGTCGCGGCTACGCTACTGCCGATGATACGGTCGCCGCTACACTACTGCCAATGCTACCGTCGCCGCTACACTACTGCCGATGCTACCATCGCTGCTACACTACTGGCGATGCTACCATCGCCGCTACGCTACTGCCGATGCTATCATCGCCGCTACGCTACTGCCGATGCTACCATCGCCGCTACGCTACTGCCGATGCTACCATCGCCGCTACGCTACTGCCGATGTTACCATCGCCGCTACGCTACTGCCGTTGCTACCATCGCCGCTACGCTACTGCCGATGCTACAATCGCTGCTACGATACTGCCGATGCTACCATCGCCGTTACGCTACTGCCGATGCTGCCATCCCCGCTACGATACTGCCGATGCTACCATCGCTGCTACGCTACTGCCGATGCTGCCATCGCTGCTAAGTTACTGCTGATTCTACTAACGCAGCTAATAGCGATACCACCGTCGCCGCTACCACCGATACTATCATCGCATCGCCGCTACCACCGATATTACCGTCGCCGCTACCACCGATACTACCATTGCGTCGCCGCTACCACCGATACTACTGTCGCCGCTACCACCGATACTACTGTCGCCGCTACCACCGATACCACTGTCGCCGCTACCACCGATATTGCAGTCGCCGTTACCACCAATAATACCGTCCCCGCTACCACCGATACATCGCCTCCGCCACCACCGATAAAACCATCGCCGCTACCACCAATACTTCCGTCGCCGCTACCACCGATGCTATCGTTGATACTACCGTCGTCGCTACCGATACATCGCTGCTACTACCGATACTACCGTCGCCGCTACCACCGATGCTACCGTCGCCGCTACCACTGATACTACTATCGCCGCTACCGCCGATACATCGCCGGTACCACCGATACTATCATCGCCGCTAGTGCCGATACTACATCGCCGCTATTACCGATACTACCGTCACCGATGCTACCGTCGCCGCTACTGCCGATACTACCATCACCGCTACTACCGTCACCGCTACTGCCGATACTACCATCACCTCTCCTGCTGATACTACCATCACCGCTACTGCCGATACTACCATCACCGCTACTGCCGATACTACCATCACCGCTACTGCCGATACTACTATCGCCGCTACTGCCGATACTACCGTCGCCGCTACTGCCGATACTACCGTCACCGCTACTGCCGATACTACCATCACCTCTACTGCTGATACTACCATCACCTCTAGTGCTGATACAACCATCACCGCTACTGCCGATACTACCGTCGCTGCTACTGCCGATACTACCATCACCGCTACTGCCGATACTACCATCACCGCTACTGCCGATACTATCGCCGCTACTGCCGATACTACCGTCGCCGCTACTGCCGATACTACCGTCGCCGCTACTGTCGATACTACCGCCGCCGCTACTGCCGATACTACCGCCGCCGCTACTGCCGATACTACCGTCGCCGCTACTGCCGATACTACCGTCGCCGCTACTGCCGATACTACCGTCGCCGCTACTGCCGATACTACCGTCGCCGCTACTACCGCCGCCGCTACTGCCGTCATTAACGTCAAATACTTCAACAATGTTTGCTAGAAATACCCATCATCAAGATAGTCCCACGATAGTGGTGTGACAGACCACGATAGTGGCGTGACAGACCACGATAGTGTGACAGACCACGATAGTGGTGTGACAGATCACGATAGTGGCGTGACAGACCACGATAGTGTGACAGACCACGATAGTGGTGTGACAGACCACGATAGTGGTGTGACAGACCACGATAGTGGTGTGACAGACCACGATAGTGGTGTGACAGACCACGATAGTGGTGTGACAGACCACGATAGTGGTGTGACAGACCACGATAGTGGCGTGACAGACCACGATAGTGTGACAGACCACGATAGTGGTGTGACAGACCACGATAGTGGCGTGACAGACCACGATAGTGTGACAGACCACGATAGTGGCGTGACAGACCACGATAGGGGGTGACAGACCACGATAGTGGCGTGACAGACCACGATAGTGTGACAGACCACGATAGTGGCGTGACAGACCACGATAGGGGGTGACAGACCACGATAGTGGCGTGACAGACCACGATAGTGGCGTGACAGACCACGATAGTGGCGTGACAGACCACGATAGGGGGGTGACAGACCACGATAGTGTGACAGACCACGATAGGGGGGTGACAGACCACGATAGTGTGACAGACCACGATAGTGTGACAGACCACGATAGGGGGGTGACAGACCACGATAGTGTGACAGACCACGATAGGGGGGTGACAGACCAATATAGTGTGACAGACCACGATAGGGGTGTGACACAGCTTCTAGCGAAGTAAAACTGAGTCTTGAGAGAGAGAGAGAGAGAAAGAGAGAGGAGAGAGGGAGGACAGAGGAGAGAGAGAGAGAGAGAAGAGAGAGAGAGAGAGAGAGGGAGAGGGAGGAGGGAGGGAGAGGGAGAGGGGGGGAGGAGGGAGAGGAGAGAGAGAGAGAGAGAGAGAGGGGAGAGTGAGGAGAGAGAAGAGAGAGAGAGAGAAAAGGAGAGGGAGAGGAGAGAGAGAAGAGAGTCGAAAAATGGTGTAAGGGTCGGAAACTGAGACAGTTTCGACCCACCAGCTTCCCTCTTCTCCCTCCTCCTCCCCTCCTCCCCACAACAGAGGAAAAACGTCCAGAATTGACGTTTTCTATTTGCCTCAATAAAACTTGGTTGTCAGGACGTATTTTGTGACTAGCCTAGCCTAGCCTAGCCTAGCCTGTCTAGTGTAGCTTGTCTAGCCTAGCCTTGTCTAGCCTGCCTTGTTTTCTAGCTTGTCTGCCTGCTAGCCTTGTCTACCTGCCTTTCTAGCCGCACTGCTAGTGTAACCTAGCTAGCCTAGCTTGTTACGTAGACAGACATTGTCAAGCTGCTTTCATACTAGCCTATAGCTTGTCTAGCTGTCAATTGTGGGCTATGATAATACTGCTTGATTAGCCGTATTTATGTGTAATGCCATAAGGCCTATTGAAATGTATAGCCATATAGCTAAGCCAAAATGTATATTTTAGGCTCTAGTACTATTCTAGCCTTTGTAAATCATAATCCATACATTTGTTAAATCACTACATATAATCATAGCAACAAATCTCACCACTTTAAGTATATGACCAAACAATATACTTGTCTAGTCTAGCCTATGTCTATTTAGATAAGTGTTAGCCACCATGTATAGGCAAAGAAGCCTACAGTTATATCGGTATAGCACACAATATAGTTAGCCAGCATTGTCTACATACGAGAATTGTAAGACTAGCATAGTGCTACAAGCACATCGTTACCAATCACATAGTCTGATTGAGCAAGCCTCATATGCTGATCAATATACCAGTCCAAATCCAATATACTTGTCACATCACCACACATATAACCATCACACTCCATGTACCACACAACTAACGTGAACACAACTATCACCACATACCATACAATCACATAGTCACCAAACAACTCTCACCACCAATACCACACAACCCTCACCGACACATACTATACACCACTGATATACAATGCACCACTCCATTACCAAACGTGAACTATCACCACCGATTACCAGACAACATATTGAAAAATGACACACCCATCACCTAACAGACCTACTGATCCACCATCTGGACACAAACCCTCACACACGAGAAATAATCACCACACATAAAATACGATAATAACCATCATCACTAGCGAAACAGTACAGAATCAATGCATATACAAGATCATATAAATACAACGAATATACAGCACAACTAATACCATGATCATAATCGATAATTTCAACACCCATCACCACATATACCCTACCAAATAGATATAATCACACCCGATCACAAAATGATAATGGAATAATGCCAATCACAGAAACTGATATTACAAATTCAATGACATTACACAATCATATAGTAATCACCACATCTATCCAATGATATCTCACAAAAGATACAAAAATAAAGAATCATCTATATAATAAATGATCATACTGTAAATTAATCACCTATCAATTACAATAAATACTTAGTTACACTCCATCGACAATTTGAACTACAAAATTTACTATACAATTAACTATCACCTACCAATCATGCAAACTTAGATCACCAGCCATACTCTAGCTGTATAACTGATTACTTACTATAACAGAACTATTCACGATATCAATGATATATATTAGCTACATTTACAACTAAAATGATTACCAGCCTATACTAGAATCTATTAGCTGAATAATGATACCCATCTTAGCCATACATCATACATCACAACTAATACATCCATGCACAACAAGCATACACAATTTAGCATAACTAACATCATACCAGACAACATTAGTATCCATAACACGATCAAACTAATAAACCCTATCTACCACACTACCATCACCACATTCAACCATACAATAATCCACACATACATAATATTACACCATTACTAAATAATCAACCAACCCATAACCTACACATAGTCATCCACCCATCACCACAAAAACTCATCACCACCCATACAACAAAACTTCACCACCCATCACTACACTATCACTCACACAAGTATCACCAACCCATCACCACACAACTATCACCACCCATCACAATCACATCACCACCCATCACCAACAACTACTAGACCCCCCAATCACCACACAACCTCGCCACACAACATTACCACACACAAATCACCACCCATCACCACACAACCATCACCACCCATCACCACACAACCATCACCACACCTCACCACACATACCATCACCACACATACTATCACACACCTATCACCACACACATCACCACACCATCATCACACAACCATAAACACCCGTCACCACACAACCATCACCACCCATATCACCAACCCTCACCACACAACTATCACCACCCATCCACACAACTATCACCACCCATCGCCACACAACTTTCACCACCCATCACCACACAACTATCACCACCCATCACACAACTATCACCACCCATCACCACATAACTCTCACCACCTCACCACACAACCCTCATCACAACAACTATCAACCACCCATCACCACATATCACCACCATCACAAACTATCACCACCCATCACCACACAATATCACCATCACCACATAACTCACACCACCACAACCTATCACCACCCATCACCACACAACTATCACCACCCATCACCACACAACCATCACCACCCATCACCACATAACCATCACCACACAACTATCACCACCCATCACCACACAACCATCACCAACCCATTACCACACAACCATCACCACACAACTATCACCACCCATCACCACACAACCATGACCACCGTCACCACAGAACCATCACCACACCAACCATCACCACACAAACTATCACCACCCATCACCAGAACCATCACCACCCATCACCACACAACCATCACCACCCATCACCACACAACTATCACCACCCATCACCACACAACTATCCCCAAACCCATCACCACAAAAACCATCACCACCCATCACCACACAACTATCACCACACAACCATCACCACACAACTATCACCACCCCATCACCACACAAGTATCACCACCTATCACCACACAACTATCACCACGCATCACCCACAACCATTACTCACCCATCACCACACAACTATCACCACCATCACCACATAACCATCACCACACAACCATCACCACACAACTATCACCACCCATCACCACACAACCATCACCACCCATCACCACACAACCATCACACACCCATCATCACACAACCATCACCACCCATCACCACACAACCATCACCACCCATCACCACACAACCATCACCACCATCATCACACAACCATCACCACCCATCATCACACAACCATCACCACACCATCACCACACAACCATCACCACCATCACCACACAACCATCACACCCATCACCACACAACCATCACCACCATCACCACACAATAACCAGGTGATGACACAACAAAACTCAAATGGAAACAGATCCCTGAATGCCATTTTCCAGTCGAATGAAGATCCCAGAGTTTGTCTCCCTCACTACCTCTCCCTCACTACCCTCTCCTCTCACTACCCTCTCTCCTCACTACCTCTCCCTCACTACCCTTCCACCTCACTACCCTCTCCCCCACTACCCTCTCCCCTCACTACCTCTCCCCTCACTACCCTCTCCCTCACTACCCTCTCCCTCACTACCCTCTCCTACTCACTACCCTCTCCCTCACTACCCTCTCCCCTCACTACCCTCTCCCCTCACTACCCTCTCCCCTCACTACCTCTCCCTTCACCTCCCTCTCCCCTCACTACCTCTCCCTCACTACCCTCTCCCCTCACTACCCTCTCCCCTCACTACCCTCTCCCCTCACTACCCTCTCCCCTCACTACCCTCTCCCCTCACTACCCTCTCCTCTCACTACCTCTCCCCTCACTACCCTCTCCCCTCACTACCCTCTCCCCTCACTACCCTCTCCCCTCACTACCCTCTCCCCTCACTACCCTCTCCCCTCACTCCCTCTCCCTCACTCCCCTCATACCCTCTCCCTCACTACCCTTCCCCTCACTTACCCTCTCCCCTCACCTCCCTCTCCCCTCACCTCCCTCTCCCTCACTACCCTCTCCCCTCACTACCCTCTCCCCCACTACCCTCTCCCCTCACTACCCTCTCCCCTCACTACCCTCTCCCCTCACTACCCTCTCCCCTCACCTCCCTCTCCCCTCACTACCCTCTCCCTCACTACCCTCTCCCTCACTACCCTCTCCCCTCACTACCCTCTCCCCTCACTACCCTC
Organism: Cherax quadricarinatus; assembly: GCF_026875155.1. Classification (NCBI taxonomy): domain Eukaryota; kingdom Metazoa; phylum Arthropoda; class Malacostraca; order Decapoda; family Parastacidae; genus Cherax; species Cherax quadricarinatus. The sequence goes on from NC_069496.1 coordinate 7,754,295, forward strand.
TCACCCCCCTCAATACCCTCTCCCCATCAGACAGGTGTAACACTTGGGTATCATTACTGTGGACACCTTTCGCCCAGTCACTGGCTTCATCAGTCCAATACAGAGAATAACACAGGAAGATGAGGAGCCTGAGGTAGTCAGTCCCTCCCACCTTCCCTCCCACGTTCTCTCCCACGTTCTCTCCCACCTTCCCTCCCACGTTCTCTCCCACCTTCCCTCCCACGTTCTCTCCCATCTTCCCTCCCACGTTCTCTCCCACCTTCCCTCCCACGTTCTCTCCCACCTTCCCTCCCGTCTCGCCAATATGAGAAGTTTTAAATTAGATTTAGTGGTGTTGCGTTACTCTCCCTCTCTCTCCCTTTCTCCCTCCCTCCTCCTCCACTCATGAACCCCCTCCATCTTGCTGAGGGGTTGTGGGAAAGAAGGGAATCTCAACACTAATTTCTATTCCACTATTTCAACTTCTCCACACAACAGTGGAAAAAAATGTGAAGGACCTGGGAGTGATAATGTAAGAGGATCTCACCTTCAAGGATCACAACTGTGAGGAAAATAACTAGAACCTTTAACACAAGGGATGGATAACTAGAACCTTCAAAACAAGGGACGGATAACTAGAACCTTCAAAACAAGGGACGAATAACTAGAACCTTCAAAATAAGACCCCTGGGTGTCTTCAAGACCCCTGGTTGTCTTCAAGACCCCTGGTTGTCTTCAAGACCCCTGGGTGTCAAGACCCCTGGTTGTCTTCAAGACCCCTGGGTGTCAAGACCCCTGGGTGTCAAGACCCCTGGTTGTCTTCAAGACCCCTGGTTGTCTTCAAGACCCCTGGGTGTCAAGACCCCTGGTTGTCTTCAAGACCCCTGGGTTTCTTCAAGACCATTGGTTGTCTTCAAGACCCCTGGTTGTCTTCAAGACCCCTGGTTGTCTTCAAGACCCCTGGTTGTCTTCAAGACCCCTGGTTGTCAAGAGGGAGCTGGACAGACACAATACCTGACCGGCCAGGCTGTGGTTGCTATGTAGGGCAATGTGTAACGGGGTGATGGAGGGGTGGAGTGATGGAGGAGTGATGGAGGGGTGAGAGTGGATGGAGGGGTGGAGTGATGGAGGGTTGAGAGTGGAATGGAGGGGTGGAGGTTGATTGGAGGGTTGTGAGGGGGATGGAGGGGTTTGAGTGATGGAGGGGTGAGAAGGTGGAGGGGTGGAGTGATGGAGGGGTTGAGAGGGATGGAGGGGTGGAGAGTATGAGGGGTTGAAGTGGATGGAGGGGTGGAAGAAATGATGGAGGGGTGGAGTGTATGGAGGGGTGAAGGGGATGGAGGGGTGGAGTGATGGAGGGGTAAGAGGGGATGGAGGGGTGAAGTGATGGAGGGGTGAGAGTGGATGGAGGGGTGGAGTGATGGAGGGGTGAGAGTGGATGGAGGGGTGGAGTGATGGAGGGGTGGAAAGTGGATGGAGGGGTGAGATGGGGATGGAGGAGTGGAGTGATGGGGGGGTGGAGTGGAGGGGTGAAGGGGAAATGGAGGGGTGAGTAGGGGATGTAGGGGTGGAGTGATGGAGGGGTGAGAGGGGATGGAGGGTGTGGAGTGATGGAGGGGTTGAGGAGGAGATGGAGGGGTGGAGTGATGGAGGGGTGAGAGGGGATGGAGGGGTGGAGGAGGAGGGGTGGAGTGGATGGAGGGGTGAGAGGGGATGGAGGGGTGGAGTGAATGGAGGGGGGAGTGGATGGAGGGGTGGAGTGATGGAGGGGTGGAGTGATGGAGGGGTGAGAGGGGATGGAGGGGTGGAGGGGTGGAGTGATGATAGAGGGGTGAGAGGGGATGGAGGGGTGGAGTGATGGAGGGGTGAGAGGAGATGGAGGGGTGGAGTGATGGAGGGGTGAGAGGGGATGGAGGGGTGAGGTGGATGGAGGGGTGGAGTGATGGAAGGGTGAGAGGGGATGGAGGGGTGGAGTGATGGAGGGGTGGAGGGATGGAGGGGTGGAGTGATGGAGGGGTTGAGAGTGGATGGAGGGGTGGAGTGATGGAGGGGTGAGAGGGGATGGAGGGGTGGAGTGATGGAGGGGTGAGGAGTGATGGAGGGGTGGAGTGGATGGAGGGGTGGAGTGATGGAGGGGTGAGAGGGGATGGAGGGGTGGAGTGATGGAGGGGTGAGAGGGGATGGAGGGGTGGAGTGGGAGGGGTGAGAGTGGATGGAGGGGTGGAGTGATGGAGGGGGTGAGAGGGATGGAGGGGTGGAGTGATGGAGGGGTGGGGGAGGGGGGGGATGGAGGGGTGGAGTGAGGAGGGTGAGAGTGGATGGAGGGGGTGGAGTGATGGAGGGGTGAGAGGAGATGGAGGGGTGGAGTGATGGAGGGGTGAGAGGGATGGAGGGGTGGAGTGGAGGGTGGAGGGGTGGGGGTGGAGTGATGGAGGGGTGAGAGAGGGATGGAGGGGTGGAGTGATGGAGGGGTGGAGTGATGGAGGGGGGTGATGAGGGGATGGAGGGGTGGAGTGATGGAGGGGTGGAGTGATGGAGGGGTGAGAGTGGATGGAGGGGTGGAGAGGGGGATGGAGGGGTGGTGATGGAGGGGTGAGAGTGGATGGAGGGGTGAGAGGGGTTGGAGGGGGGTGATGGAGGGGTGGAGTGGGATGGAGGGGATGAGGGGGGGGATGGAGGGGTGAGAGGTGATGGAGGGGTGGAGTGATGGAGGGGTGAGAGGGGTGGAGGGGGGGGGGGGGGATGGAGGGGTGAGAGTGATGGAGGGGTGAGGAGGGGATGGAGGGGTGGAGTGGAGGGGGAAGGGTGAGAGGGATGGAGGGGTGGAGTGATGGAGGGGTGAGAGGAGATGGAGGGGTGGAGTGATGGAGGGGTGAGAGGGGATGGAGGGGTGGAGTGGGAGGGGTGAGAGGGATGGAGGGGTGGAGTGATGGAGGGGTGAGAGGGGATGGAGGGGTGGAGTGTGGAGGTGGAGGGTGGAGTGATGGAGGGGTGAGAGTGGATGGAGGGGTGGAGTGATGGAGGGGTGAGAGGGAGATGGAGGGGTGGAGTGGTGAAGGGTGAATGGAGGGGTGAGAGGGGATGGAGGGGTGAAGTGATGGAGGGGTGAGAGGGGATGGAGGGGGGTGGGAGTGATGGAGGGGTGGAGTGATGGAGGGGTGAGAGTGGATGGAGGGGTGGAGGGGTGATGGGGGGTGAGGGAGGGTGGAGTATGGAGGGGTGAGGTGGATGGAGGGGGGGAGGAGGGGATGGAGGGGTTGGGTGGATGGAGGGGTGAGAGGGATGGAGGGGTGGAGGGGATGGAGGGGTGAGAGGGGATGGAGGGGTGAGAGGGGGATGGAGGGGTGAGAGGGGATGGAGGGGTGATGGAGGGGTGAGAGTGGTGATGGAGGGGTGAGAGGGATGGAGGGGTGGATGGAGGGGTGAGAGTGGATGGAGGGGTGAGAGGGGATGGAGGGGTGAGAGGGGATGGAGGGTGATGGAGGGGGTGAGAGTGGATGGAGGGGTGAGAGAGGGGATGGAGGGGTGGAGAGGGGATGGAGGGGTGAGAGTGGATGGAGGGGTGAGAGTGGATGGAGGGGTGAGAGGGATGGAGGGGTGAGAGGGGATGGAGGGGTGAGAGTGGATGGAGGGGTGAGAGGGATGGAGGGGTGAGAGTGGATGGAGGGGTGAGAGGGATGGAGGGGTGAGAGATGGTGGATGGAGGGGGTGAGAGGGGATGGAGGGGGTGAGAGTGGATTGGAGGGGTGAGAGTGGATGGAGGGGTGAGAGTGGATGGGGGGTTGAGAGTGGGATGGAGGGGTGAGAGTGGGATGGGAGGGGTGGAGGGAGGGGGATGGAGGGGTGTGAGAGGGGATGGAGGGGGTGAGAGTGGATGGAGGGGTGAGAGGGGATGGAGGGGTGAGAGGGGGATGGAGGGGGGTGAGAGGGGATGGAGGGGTGAGAGGGGATGGAGGGGTTGAGAGGGGATGGAGGGGTGAGAGGGGATGGAGGGGTGATGGAGGGGTGAGAGGGGATGGAGGGGTGAGAGGGGATGGAGGGGGTGAGAGGGGATGGAGGGGTGAGAGGGGATGGAGGGGTGAGAGGGGATGGAGGGGTGAGAGGGGATGGAGGGGTGAGAGGGGATGGAGGGTGAGGGGGGTGGAGGGGTGAGAGGGGATGGAGGGGTGAGAGGGGATGGAGGGGTGAGAGGGGTGGAGGGGGTGATGAGGGGTGGAGGGGTGAGAGGGGATGGAGGGGTGAGAGGGGATGGAGGGGTGAGAGGGATGGAGGGGTGAGAGGGGATGGAGGGGTGAGAGGGGATGGAGGGGTGAGAGTGGATGGAGGGGTGAGAGGGGATGGAGGGGTGAGAGGGGATGGAGGGGTGAGAGGGGATGGAGGGGTGATGGAGGGCAACGTGGAGTATCACCATAATCAGTTACAAGAGTATAGAACACGTTGTCCTCCCCCCCTCACCCCCCTCCTCACCCCCACTCACTGCTGGGCGAGGTTTTGGAGGGGAAGGGGTGAGGGGGAGGGGTGAGGGGAAGGGGTGATGGGGAGGGGGCAGAGGGGGAAGTGGATAGATAGGAAGAGAATAGTATGTTTATTTCCACTCAACTATTCTTCAATCTATTTCTCCTCTTCCTCTTCCTCCTCCTCTTCCTCTTCCTCATCCTCTTCCTCCTCCTGTTCCTCTTCCTCCTCATCTTCCTCTTCATCTTCCTCTTCCTCTTCCTCTTCCTCCT
>NC_069496.1:7769000-7781500 GCF_026875155.1 Cherax quadricarinatus
GGTGGAGCACCTGGAACGGAACAAGAGTATAAATGACAACCAGCACAGATTCAAGGAAGGAAAATCCTTTGTCACAAACCTACTGGAGTTTTATGACAAGGTAACGGAAGACAAGAGAGAGAGAGGGGTGGGTTGATTGCATTTTCTTGGACTGCATGAAGGTCTTCGACACAGTTCCTCACAGGAGATTAGTGCAGAAGCTGGAGAATCAGGCGTGTATAACAGGAAGGGCACTGCAATGGGTCAGAGAATACCTGACAGGGAGGCAACAAAGAGTGATGGTACATGACGAGGTATCACAGTGGGCACCTGCGACGACCGGGGTTCCACAAGGGTCAGTCCTAGGACCAGTGCTATTTTTGGTATATGTGAATAACATAATGGAAGGGATAGACTCAGGTGTGTCCTTGTTTGCAGATGATGTGAAGTTAATGAGGAGAATTAAATCGGTCGAGGATCAGGCAGGACTTCAAAGAGACCTGGACAGGCTGGACACCTGGTCCAGCAACTGGCTCCTCGAATTTAACCCCGCCAGATGCAAAGTCATGAAGATCGGGGAAGAAAAAAGAAGACCGCAGACAAAGTATAGTCTAGGTGGCCGAAGACTGCAAACCTCACTCAAGAAAAAGGATCCTGGGGTGAGTATAACACCGAATACATCCGAGACGAACATCAACCAGATAACTGCTGCAGCATATGGGCGCCTGGCAAACCTGAGAACAGCGTTCCGATACCTCAGTACGGAATCGTTTAAGACTCTGTACACTGTGTACGTCAGGCCCATACTGGAGTATGCAGCACCAGTTTGGAACCCACACCTGGTCAAACACATCAAGAAATTAGAGAAAATGCAAAGGTTTGCAACAAGACTAGTCCCAGAGCTACGGGGATTGTCCTACGAAGAAAGGTTAAGGGAAATCGGCCTGACGACACTGGAGGACAGGAGGGCCAGGGGAGACATGATAACGACATACAAAATACTGCGTGGAATAGATACGGTGGACAGAGACAGGATGTTCCAGAGATGCGACACAGAAACAAGAGGTCACAATTGGAAGTTGAAGACTTAGACGAGTCGGAAGGATGTTAGGAAGTATTTCTTCAGTCACAGAGTTGTCAGGAAGTGGAATAGTCTAATAAGTGATGTAGAGGCAGGTACCGTACACAGCTTTAAGACGAGGTATGATAAAGCAAATGGAGCAGGGAGAGAGAGGACCCGGTAGAAGTCAGTGAAGAGGCAGGACCAGGAGCTGAGCCTCGACCCCTACATCCACAAATAGGCTAGTACACACACGTTGCAACACCTACCTTGCACTGCAACCATATGTTGTGTTTGCAACCTCGCTTACCTGCAATAATAATAATAATAATAATAATAATAATAATAATAATATATCTATCAATGCAATAGTTTTTAAATACCTGAGAATTTCTCGTATTTTAAAACAAGTGAGAAAATATCATTTGAAGGAATTATTTCGTTATTGTTTCAGAATTTATCGAGCCGAGTGAAGCCTTATAGTGTACACGGCTTGACGCCAGAGCCGGTCACCTACCAGCTGGTGACCTGGGAGTGACTTTGGGTGACCTGGGAGTGATCTGGAGTGACCTGGGAGTGACTTGGGGTCTTTACCTTAGGTCACAACACAGAGGGAGGGAAGAAGGGGGTGAAGGTCCGTGAAAAACGTGCCAAGACCTGGTCTGGGACTGATCCCTCACAACTTCAGTCGGGGTCGCTTCTCTACCAGACAAAACGGACCACAATCCACATTTTCCACTGTTGACCAATTTGTAGCAATCTCCGGACCAGAGATAATCCCCGGCCCAGCCTCCCTCTCTCTCTGTCTGTCTCTCTCTCTCTCTCTCTCTCTCTCTCTCTCCGTCTGTCTGTCTCTCTCTCTCTCTCTCTCTCTCTCTCTCTCCGTCTGTTTCTATCTCTCCTCTCTCTCTTTCCCCCTCCCCTCTCTCTCCCCCTCTCTCTACACACAAGTGAGTCATTATATTCCTTTAATCTCAAGGAACAGTAACAACTGTTAGGTAACAGTAACAGTAGCATCAGTAACAGTAACAACAGAAGCAGCAACAGTAACAACACTGGTAGGCAGGTTCAACACCTTGGATCAAGAGCATCACTGGTGTTCCTTGAAAGGTCAACAAGACAGTGTCAGCAGTGTAGCTGGCGTCAGCACCAAGCACTGTCAACACCGCAGCTGACAATACAACACCATGATGCTTGCAAAAACAACTTGCATTCCCTTCTTGCAACAAACACAGTCCTGCCTTCTAGCCTGCAACAAACACAGTCCTGCCTTCTAGCCTGCAACAAACACAGTCCTGCCTTCTAGCCTGCAACAAACACAGTCCTGCCTTCTAGCCTGCAACACAGTCCTGCCTTCTAGCCTGCAACACAGTCCTGCCTTCTAGCCTGCAACAAACACAGTCCTGCCTTCTAGCCTGCAACAAACACAGTCCTGCCTTCTAGCCTGCAACACAATCCTGCCTTCTAGCTTGCAACACAGTCCTGCCTTTTAGCTTGCAACACAATCCTGCCTTCTTTCTTGCAACAAACACAATCCTGTGCAAGAAAGGTATAAAATACCGAAAAGATGAGAGTAAGACACATGTGCAACATCTGGATATCTTTATTGTAGACGTTTCGCCCTCCAGTGGCTTTATCAATACAGATTCTAGGTCATAATTAGAAGACAGTAGAACTATACACAGAAGATGAGGTAATCAGTCCCTCAGTCTTGGAGTTAGTGTTCACAGCATCGTGGTGGAGGAGAATCTGGAGCAAAGGCAAGAAGACTGGCGCTTATATAGGCTCACAGTGGATAGGGACGGGCAGCAGACGAGGGCAAAGTCACTGGTAGGCGGGATTCCCCAGTGGAAGTAGGTCCTTCCCAAAGAGATGGGTTAGTTGTAGCAGCCGTGAAGAAGGTCTTGTAGATGTCCTCTAAACTAAGATTCCATGATGTTGCAGTGTCTGACAAGTTGTGTAAGAAGGGTATAAAATACCCATCTCTTTGGGTAGGACCTACTTCCACTGGGATATCCCGCCTACCAGTGACTATGCCCTCGTCTGCTGCACGTCCTTATCCACTGACGCCTATATAACCGCCAGTCTTCTTACCTTTGCTCCAGATTCTCCTCCACCACGATGCTGTGAACACTAACTCCAAGACTGAGGGACTGATTACCTCATCTTCTGTGTATAGTTCTTCTGTCTTCTAATTATGACCTAGAATCTGTATTGATAAAGCCACTGGAGGGCGAAACGTCTACAATAAAGATAACCAGATGTTACACATGTGTCTTAACTTTCAAACACAGTCCTTCCTTCTAGCTTGCAACACAGTCCTTCCTTCTAGCTTGCAACACAGTCCTTCCTTCTAGCTTGCAACACAGTCCTTCCTTCTAGCTTGCAACACAGTCCTTCCTTCTAGCTTGCAACACAGTCCTTCCTTCATAAGAAATAGACAGGCTGCTCCACTCAACATCTCATGTAACTAAAAAGATCAACACAGCCAAAGTCGGTCTTAGCAGTCTCTTTCGATTCAATCAAGCCCCTCAACATGTCAAAAAACATCTGTATAAAATGTTAATACGACCTATACTCGAATATCCTTTTGTCCCAATGTCATTAACAACAAAGACCAACATGCTACGGTTACAAAGGGTCCAGAATAGAGCTCTCCGCTTCATTACCGATACCAGGAGGAGAGAGAGTAAAAATGGCAGATTTACACACACAACCAGATATTACTGCCATAAATGTACGCCTTGACACCCTAAAAAAGAAACAACTCTATACAATACAAGAACTATACATGCCAGAAAGAGAACATCCTATACAAGTGGTTAATACCACGGATTATATCATCAATACTCCTCCTCACAGGACTCAAAGAATGACTCTCCCACAGAGGGTCCGTCGTTTTATACATAAAGATGATTACCCACGACCCATGATATTGAGCAACCTCCCTGATGAAGAGGATTGGGTACCACCAGAACCCTTCTATGTATACTGAGAACATCATCGCCCACAATTAGGGAGACATCTTATATAACAATCTAATGTAAAAATTATGCTACTTACCATGGCTGGACACCACCTGTAAGAAGCCATTGTTGCGTCACTCCATAAACTGGCCAGAAAATTATTGCCTTCATTGTCACATAAATATCCGTTGTGCAATCGCAAAAAAAAAAAACAATTGCAACTCGTATAATTACTACCAATTCAGAGTCATGTACTTATATATCTGTTATATCTGTGTGACTCTGATGGGTTAGTCTTATACCCCTTAAAGAATATCTTATCATTTCACGTACACTTTTTAAATTAACCAAAGTGGTTGGGCCACTTACCTTTTATATCCTACCTCTTTCCCCCCTCCCACCCTTTTCCAAAATTTCTATCCTTACCCATCCTTCTTCCTTACCCATCTTACCAAAGCTCTGGTCTGGATACCGAATACCTTCCTTCTAGCTTGCAACACAGTCCTGCCTCCTTGCTCAGTGTGTGTGTGTGTGTGTGTGTGTGTGTGTGTGTGTGTGTGTGTGTGTGTGTGTGTGTGTGTGTGTGTGATCATTCAAAACACAGTATTACCAGAGTTTTATTGGCATTAATCTCATCAAAGTGAGATAAATTTCTGATAGCCTCAGCATCACCGATGTAATGCCTCTCACTCAGATGAGAAATATTAAGAGGGAATATGCCTCATTCTACGAGTTGAGAGAGAGAGAGAGAGAGAGAGAGAGAGAGAGAGATACGTGGAATTTACTCTGTATTAACTTTGGAAACTATAGTTGACGTGATTTAAATCCTACAAACTAATCTTATAACACATTACAACTCATTATCTCAACAAACCAGGGAACGGGAGAGGGTTCGAACCCTTGTCAGGCAAGTGGTGACCCTCAGAGGCCAGTGTGTTAACTGTACCAGCTGGCTCGAATATTATACTTACATATGTGTATATTTCTATACACCATAGGAAGGTTAGCATGGGCCACCACTGTGACCACAAATGTTAAACAGATGAATCCCACACCAGCCTGGCTGTGTTGGGCTCTAGCTCTGGTCTCCTCCATATAAAACAAGATATATGAATATATATGGTTTATATACAATTTAACACGTGAGTGAAAGGTGAAGGAGCGATCATACACACATACACACACACATACACACACACACACACAACACACACACACACACACAACTACACACAACACACACACACAACTACACACACACACACAACTACACACACAAACTACACACACACAACTACACACACACAACTACACACACACAACTACACACACACACACAAACTACACACACACACACACACACACACTACACACACAAACTACTATAATGGGTTAGTTTGGTAGGTGCTGCAAGCGGGTGGTTAAATGATACGTCTTCTTCGGAGGCTTCTTCGTTTATTCTTTAGTGGTGGGTACACAGGCTTGTGTTGTGCCCATGGCCCGGGCAGGGCCATCCCACGAGAGAGAGCTGGGAGTACTTGTGTGTTCCTGCTAGGCCACTGTGTGAGTGAGGGAGAGGCATGGGCCGGCATGCTGGCGTGCCTGCCGGGAGGCCTGGCTACAGAGGGCAGCACCAGCATGGTGCGAAATATGAACTAAGCTGGCAGACAGCATGGGCTGTCTGTGCAGACAGTACAGGCTGTCTACATACGCTCGGCCACCTACCGTGCGTCGTCCCGACGCGACAATACTGGTAGTAAAAGAAACTCGGTCTCTCTCTCGTTGGAACAGGGCACAGAACACAAAATAAAAACATATATATACATATGGACATGGAAAAAAAACTTCCTACAGGGAGGGAAGAAAAAAACATGTGGGGTGTGCTAAACATCGTGGTCATAGGCAGTGAGCATCGAAGTGCATCACTGCACGCCTTCCTGCGTCTGGACAGATACTGCAACACAGGAGACATCGCTGCGGCTGAGCTGTGACATAACAGGGTACGGTCTCCTCTGGAATGGTGAAGCAGTCATCGTAAGAGTCGCTGCAGGTTTCACTCAACCTGGGGCACAACATGCTGGTGCCCTCGAGTGAGGCGTCGACAAAACTCGGCAACTGGGCAGGACTTCTGGCAAGCGACTCAGGACACTTCTCGACTGGTACTGTCGCTGGGCTGTCACTGCCGGCGAGCGTGGAGCGAGTTGTGGAGCGAGTCGTGGCAGAGACGACTGGGCGAAACATCTGGGAGTCGTAACATCATACACCAGACTGCAGTGAGAGAGCTAGCAGTCAAAATGACATCTTCTATGTGCAGGAGCTCACTGAAGCTTGTGACACGAGGCTGACACAGTGTGTCATTCTCTCGACAGTTGGAGTTATAGCAGAGGTTAGCCTAAGCGTCCCCAGACTTGTTTCTCTACATATAACTGCACTCTGAAGGTCTGGAGGTGAAGTGAAACAAATCTCGATGGGAATCGTAGCAGGTACGATTCTGCAGAACAACACGAGCGACGAGCATAAAAGCTTTCTGTACAAGAGGGCTCATACGCTCAGGGCTGAGTAATCAGCTGTCAAACACACTGGTCACACGGGTGACTTAACACAGTGGTGCTACTCAGGTCTGGATCAGACCTCACTGGACACACGGAAACTTTAAAAACACACCGCTGTACATATGGTACAACATGGCTTAACTAGCAAATAATGCTTTTCTGTGCACAAAACAGACACTAAGACATACTAAAATGTGAGAACACTGACTGAGAGGAATTAATTAACACACGACATATATTTTCTCTCAATCTTCTCGACAATACTAAAATAATTACTAGAACACTCGATGGTGACATCATGTGATGTCAGGCGTGATGTCGTGAGGTGACGTCAGCAGGGCTGTGACGTCAGCAGACATCTCGAGGTGACGTCAGGGAGACATCATGAGGTGACGTCAGCAGACATCGTGATGTGACGTCAGCAGACATCGTGAGGTGACGTCAGCAGACATCGTGACGTCATGAAGTCGGGCAGCATCGTGGGTGACGTCGGTGTGATGCGGGCAGCAGACCACAGCATGTGGCCTTGGGACATCTGGTAACTCACGTAGCTCGTAGGTCTACGTGACATCGCCCACACCCACGTGACGTCGTGATCCACGTGGTGCCGTGATCTACGTGGCATGCTGGTCCACGTAGCTTCGAGTGGCCACGGACACTCGGATACACAGTTCTGGCAATGAATTCACATGGAAAACAGCAGAAAACACAGCAGAGGGAGTGGGCAGTGGTGAGTGGTGTATGGTAGACGGGTGCGCGTGAGTAGGGCGAGCATGGGCAAGGTGAGGAACAGCCACTTCCTCTCCTCTCCTCCCCCACCCACAAACATGTGGAGAAGCTCACACTGGACGCAGAAATCACCACAAAACTCACCTCTGGATTGCTGAAACAGCTGTGCTGAGCTGAACAACAACAACAGCAACATACAAGTGACGCTGAACACGTGACTTGAGAAACAGCGTGGGACACTGTAGCGTGGGACGCTGTAGCGTGGGGTCACTGTGACGCCACTTACAATTCTCGAAGAAATTCGGCAAATTTCGGCTGGATCCTGCTTGTACCTGTGTCTGGGTGCTCAAACGTGCAGACACGACATCAGGATAACTTGTTGAGAGACGGATGCTTCTTGTGTAGGGTGATGAAGTGAAGATGACTTCATACCTCTTCCTCCCTCTCTCCAGGCAAACACAACTGCTGCGAGCACCGCTGTCACCATTTATAATGGGTTAGTTTGGTAGGTGCTGCAAGCGGGTGGTTAAATGATACGTCTTCTTCGGAGGCTTCTTCGTTTATTAAGTAGTGGTGGGTACACAGGCTTGTGTTGTGCCCATGGCCCGGGCAGGGCCATCCCACGAGAGAGAGCTGGGAGTACTTGTGTGTTCCTGCTAGGCCGCTGTGTGAGGGAGAGGCATGGGCCGACAGGTTGGCATGCCTGCCGGGAGGCCTGGCTACAGAGGGCAGCACCAGCATGGTGCGAAATATGAACTAAGCTGGCAGACAGCATGGGCTGTCTGTGCAGACAGTACAGGCTGTCTACACTACACACACACAACTACACACACATACACAACTACACATACACACAACTACACACACACACACACACACACAAGGCAGAATCAGCCCGAACCAGGGTCCTGCAGGAGAAAGCACGACTGAAGGACATATCAGAATGCCAGAGCGTGTACCTCGATCGCGAGAGAACACAGGAGGAAAGGACAAGACTGAGAGAGAGGGTACAAAAACGAAAGGAGGAATGGGAGGCATCGATTTGGACGAACAGAACCCAGACTCAAGTGGAAGGACAAATACATCCTACAGAGACACCACAGTAGGACTCCAACCACAACAACCCCGAAGCAACTGAATAATCTCAACCAAAACCGACACACTGTTCCCTCTGCCCCCACCCCCCACCACAAACCCCACCCACACTGAAAACCCCAACGCAGCTGAACAATCTCAACCAACACCCACACAAATGTTCCAGCTGGCCCCACCCCCCACATTACAAACCCCACTGCAACAGCAGCTCCCTACGGGCACTCTGCCCTCACCCCCACCACAAATCCCACCCACACCACAAACCCCCATAACCCCCCAGAGCTCCCACCCCCAACCCCAATATTCTCCCAGGTCCACTGTGATAGACAAGAAGCTGAAGGTGTAGTACACAAGCACAGATGGAATAGCAAATAAATATGAGGAATGGCATGAAAAAATCAACGATAAGTCCCCGGACATCACAGCAGTCACAGAAACGAAACTCACTGAGACAATAACAGATGCAGTCTTCCCACTGGGATATCAGATCCTGAGGAAAGATAGAAGGAGCAGAGGGGGAGGAGGGGTTGCACTGCTCATAAAAAACCGATGGAGTTTCGAGGAAATGGAGGGCATGGACGAGATTGGAGAAAAGGACTACATAGAAGGAACAATTCAATCTGAGGAACATAAGCTAGCCATTACTGTGATGTATAACCCACCACAGAACTGCAGGAGGCCAAGAGAGGAATATGATGAGAACAGAGCGATGGTGGGCACACTGGCTGAGGTGGCACGAAGAGGTTAAACGTGCAGAGCAAAGTTACTGGTTATGGGTGATTTCAACCACAGGGAGATCGATTGGGAAAACCTGGAGCCTCATGGGGGCCCCGAAACATGGAGAGCCAATATGATGGATGTGGTACTCGAAAATCTCATGCATCAACACATCAGGGACACTACCAGAGAGCGAGGGGAGGATGAACCAGCAAGACTGGACCTTGTGTTCACCCTCAGTAGCTCAGACATTGAAAACCTCACATACGAGAGGCCCCTCGGAGCTAGTGACCACATAGTCCTGAGTTTTGATTACTTAGTAGGGTTACAGGTGGAGAGGGTAACAGGAGTCGAATGGGAAAAGCCAAACTATAAAAGGGGGGACTACACAGGTTTGAGGAACTTCCTGCGGGAGGTGCAGTGGGACAGAGAAATGGTAGGAAAGACAGTAAATGAAATTATGGAATATGTAACAACAAAATGCAAGGAGGCAGAGGAGAGGTTTGTTCCCAAGGGCAACAGAATCAATGGGAAGACTAAAACGAGTCCTTGGTTTACCCGAAGGTGCAGGGAGGCAAAAACTAAGTGCATCAGAGAATGGAAGAGGTATAGAAGGCAAAGGACCCAAGAAAACAAGGAGATCAGTCAAAGAGCCAGAAACGAATATGCACAGATAAGGAGGGAGGCCCAGCGACAGTACGAAAATGACATAGCATCGAAAGCCAAGTCTGGCCCAAAACTGCTGTTTAGCCACATTAGGAGAAAGACAACAGTCAAAGACCAGGTGATCAGGCTGAGGAAAGAAGGTGGGGAACTCACAAGAAACTATCAAGAGGTATGTGAGGAGCTCAACAGGACATTTACGGAAATATTCACGGTGGAGACAGGAAGGACTCTGGGAAGACAGGACAGGGGGGGACCAACAGGGAATAGACCAACAGGTGCTGGACGATATGCACAACTGAGGAGGGGGTGAAGAAGCTGCTAAGTGACCTTGATACATCAAAGGCAATGGGACTGGACATCTCCCCGTGGGTCCTCAGGGAGGAAGCAGATATACTGTGTGTGCCATTAACCACAATCTTCAACACATCCCTTGAAACTGGGCAACTACCTGAGGTATGGAAGACCACAAATGTAGTTCCCATTTTTAAAAAAGGAGACAGAAAAGAGGCACTAAATTACAGACCAGTGTCACTGACGTGTATAGTATGCAAAGTCATGGAGAAGATTATCAGGAGGAGAGTGGTGGAGCAGCTGGAACGGAATAAGATTATAAACGATAACCAGCACGGATTCATGGAAGGCAAATCCTGTGTCACAAGGCTTCCGGAGTTCTACGACAAAGTTACAGAAGTGCGACACGAGAGAGAGGGGTGGGTTGATTGCATTTTCTTGGACTGCAAGAAGGCCTTTGACACAGATCCTCACAAGAGACTAGTGCAGAAACTAGAGGATCAGGCGCGTATAACAGGAAGGGCACTGCAATGGTTCAGAGAATACCTGATAGGGAGGCAAGAACGAGTCATGGTGCAGAATGAGGTATCACAGTGGGCACCTGTGATGAGCGGGGTCCCACAGGGGTCGGTCCTAGGACCAGTGCTATTTCTGGTACATGTGAATGACATGAAGGAAGGGATAGACTCAGAAGTGTCCCTGTTCGCAGATGATGTGAAGTTAATTAGAATTAAATCAGATGAGGACCAGGCAGGACTTCAAAGAGAGCTGGACAGGCTGGACATCTGGTCCAGCAACTGGCTTTTTGAATTCAACCCTGCCAAGTGCAAAGTCATGAAGATCGGAGAAGGGCAAAGAAGACCGCAGACAGAGTATAGGCTAGGTGGCCAAGGACTGCAAACCTCGCTCAAGGAGAAAGATCTTGGGGTGACCATAACACCGAGCATGTCTCCAGAAGCACACATCAACCAGATAACTGCTGCAGCATACTGGCGCCTGGCAAACCTGAGAATAGCATTCCGATACCTTAGTAAGGAATCGTTCAAGACACTGTACAATGTGTACATCAGGCCCATACTGGAGTATGCAGCTCCTGTTTGGAACCCACACCTGGGCAAACACGTCAAGAGATTAGAGAAAGTGCAAAGATTTGCAGCAAGGCTAGTTCCGGAGCTCAGGGGTATGTCCTACGAAGAAAGGTTGAGGAAATCGGACTGACGACATTGGAGGACAGGCGGGCCAGGGGAGACATGATAACGACATACAAAATACTGCGTGGAATAGATAAGGTAGACAGAGACAGGTTGTTCCAGAGAGGGGACACAGAAACAAGGGGTCACAATTGGAAGCTGAAGACTCAGACGAGTCATAGGGATGTTAGGAAGTATTTCTTCAGTCATAGAGTCGTCAGGAAGTGGAATAGCCTAACATGTAGTGGAGGCAGGAACCTTACATAGCTTTAAGACGAGGTATGACAAAGCTCTGGAAGCAGAGAGAGGACCCAGTAGCGATCAGTGAAGAGGCGGGGCCAGGAGCTCTGTCTCCACCCCTGCAATCACCATTAGGTGAGTACACACACACAGACACACACACATGTATACACACTACATACACACAACGCACGTACACACACGTACACACAAAATATACACACAACGCACGTACACACACACTACACACACACGTACACACACTATACACACACACACTACATACACACAACACGTATATACACTTACACACACAGGTACGCACACACACATACAATACATACACACACGTACATACACGAACACACACACACAGGTACGCGCGCGCGCGCGCACACACACACACACACACACACACACACACACACGAGGTTAATGCAAAAGCTAGAGGATCAGGCACACGCACACAGGCACTGCAATGGATCAGAGAATACCTGACAGGAAGGTAACAACGAGTCATGGTACGTGATGAGGTATCACAGTGGGCATCTGTGACGAGCGGGGTCCCACAGATGTCAGTCCTAGGACCAGTGCTATTTTTGGTATATGTGAATGACATGATAGAAGGGATAGACTGAGAAGTGTCGCTGTTAGCAGATGATGTGAAGTTAATGAGGAGAATTAAATCAGATGAGGACCAGGCAGGACTTCAAAGAGACCTGGACAGGCTGGACATCTGGTCCAGCAACTGGCTTCTTGAATTTAATCCCGCCAAATGCAAAGTCATGAAGATCGGGGAAGTGCAAAAAGACCGCAGACAGAGTATAGGTTAGGAAGCCAAAGACTACAAACCTCACTCAAGGAGAAAGATCTTGGGGTGAGTATAATACCGAGCACATCCACTGAGGCGCACATCAACTGCTGCAGTATATGGGCTCTTGGCAAACCTAAGGATAGCGTTCCGATACCTCAGTGAGGAATCGTTCAAGACACTGTACACCGTGTACGTCAGGCC
>NC_069496.1:7786500-7801894 GCF_026875155.1 Cherax quadricarinatus
TTTGGATCAATGCCCAGAGCTACTGGTGTTTGGATCAATGCCCAGAGCTACTGGTGTTTGGGTCAATGCCCAGAGCTACTGGTGTTTGGATCAATGCCTAGAGCTACTGGTGTTTGGGTCAATGCCTAGAGCTACTGGTGTTTGGATCAATGCCTAGAGCTACTGGTGTTTGGGTCAATGCCCAGAGCTACTGGTGTTTGGGTCAATGCCCAGAGCTACTGGTGTTTGGGTCAATGCCCAGAGCTACTGGTGTTTGGGTCAATGCCCAGAGCTACTGGCGTTTGGGTCAATGCCCAGAGCTACTTGTGTTTGGGTCAATGCCCAGAGCTACTGGTGTTTGGATCAATGCCTAGAGCTACTGGTGTTTGGATCAATGCCTAGAGCTACTGGTGTTTGGATCAATGCCCAGAGCTACTGGTGTTTGGATCGCTCGGTGTTTGGTATAAACACTACAGAGAGGCAGGTTCCTGGACCCAGGTAATGGCGTTGAGTACACTCACTCCAGTGTTACAATACACAGTACTGTACTAACACTGACATGTGCTAAATACAGCCTCCCATCTTGTACGGCACTATACAACGTTACTCTAGGTCTTAACTGTGTCACAGTGTGTCGTTTGGCACCAAGATGCCACCCTAACTTGGCACTGACACAACACTGTGTCATAACATCATTTTTTTGTGTGTGGAGGACTGACTTGTGCATCTCATGTCTAATTTGAGGATGGTAGTGGCTAGTTTGTGCACCTCGTGTCTATCCTATGGATGGTAGTGGCTAGTTTGTGCATCTCATGTCTAATTTGAGGATGGTAGTGGCTAGTTTGTGCACCTCATGTCTATCCTGAGGATGGTAGTGGCTAGTTTGTGCACCTCATGTCTATCCTGAGGATGGTAGTGGCTAGTTTGTGCACCTCATGTCTATCCTGAGGATGGTAGTGGCTAGTTTGTGCACATCGTGTCTATCCTGAGGATGGTAGTGGCTAGTTTGTGCACATCGTGTCTATCCTGAGGATGGTAGTGGCTAGTTTGTGCACATCGTGTCTATCCTGAGGATGGTAGTGGCTAGTTTGTGCATCTCATGTCTAATTTGAGGATGGTAGTGGCTAGTTTGTGCACCTCATGTCTATCCTATGGATGGTAGTGGCTAGTTTGTGCACCTCATGTCTATCCTGTGGATAGCAGCACAAGAGCATATGGATCCACAATAGGCCTAGGAACTAGGCCTCAAAAGGGTTAACAGGAGCACATCCTAATTTACATGAACAGTTCACTTATCTGTTACAAGTATTTACTTAATATATCCTCTATCTTAATTAATATCTTGACATGTCACATAGGATATTATAACTATCTTTATATTGTTCAATAAGTGGACAATTAAGCACGTAAGATAAGATAAGATTTCGTTCGGATTTTTAACCCCGGAGGGTTAGCCACCCAGGATAACCCAAGAAAGTCAGTGCGTCATCGAGGACTGTCTAACTTATTTCCATTGTGGTCCTTAATCTTGTCCCCCAGGATGCGACCCACACCAGTCGACTAACACCCAGGTACCTATTTGCTGCTAGGTGAACAGGACAATAGGTGTAAGGAAACGTGTCGAAATGTTTCCACCCGCCGGGAATCGAACCCGGGCCCTCCGTGTGTGAAGCGGGAGCTTTAGCCACCAGGCGTAAGTGTTCAAGACAGTGACCAGAGCAATGAACACTGTGTAACTGCTCTGATCATTGTCTGTGTGTCTGTCAGACTGGCAGAAGTACTTATAACCAAGCCTAACTACAACATCAGTCTGGCTGCTACAACAACAGGCTGACAGAAGTAATTATAACCAAGCCTAACTGCAACATCAGTCTGGCTGCTACAACATCAGGCTGTCAGAAGTACTTATAACCAAGCCTAACTACAACATCAGTCTGGCTGCTACAACATCAGTCTGGCTGCTACAACATCAGTCTGGCTGCTACAACATCAGTCTGGGTGCTACAACATCAGTCTGGCTGCTACAACATCAGTCTTCCTGCTACAACATCAGTTTGGCTGCTACAACATCAGTCTGGCTGCTACAACATCAGTCTGGCTGCTACAACATCAGTCTGGCTGCTACAACATCAGTCTGGCTGCTACAACATCAGTCTGGCTGCTACAACATCAGCCCTGGCTGCTACAACATCAGTCTGGCTGCTACAACATCAGTCTGGCTGCTACAACATCAGTCTGGCTGCTACAACATCAGTCTGGCTACTACAACATCAGTCTGGCTGCTACAACATCAGTCTGGCTGCTACAACATCAGTCTGGCTGCTACAACATCAGTCTGGCTGCTACAACATCAGTCTGGCTGCTACAACATCAGTCTGGCTGCTACAACATCAGTCTGGCTGCTACAACATCAGTCTGGCTACTACAACATCAGTCTGGTTGCTACAACATCAGTCTGGCTACTACAACGTCAGTCTGGTTGCTACAACATCAGTCTGGTTGCTACAAACATCAGTCTGGCTGCTACAACACCCATTTCTGGCTGCTACAACATCAGTTTGGCTGCTACAACATCAGTCTGGCTACTACAACATCAGTCTGGCTGCTACAACATCAGTCTGGTTGCTACAACATCAGTCTGGTTGCTACAACATCAGTCTGGCTGCTACAACATCAGTCTGGCTACTACAACATCAGTTTGGCTGCTACAACATCAGTCTGGTTGCTACAACATCAGTCTGGTTGCTACAACATCAGTCTGGCTGCTACAACATCAGTCTGGTTGCTACAACATCAGTCTGGTTGCTACAACATCAGTCTGGCTGCTACAACATCAGTCTGGCTACTACAACATCAGTCTGGCTACTACAACATCAGTCTGGCTGCTACAACATCAGTCTGTGATGAATGGTTTGAAAAACCGACAAGTTGAAGATTGAGACACTTATGCAGCATATGGGAATCTTTATTCAGGAAACGTTTCGCCACACAGTGGCTTCATCAGTCCAATACAAAGAGGAAGGCGTAAGGAGAGGAGGAGAATGAGGTAATCAGTCCCTCAACCTGGAGTCGATGTGTTCAGTCCATCAATCTTGTAGATTGATGGACAATCAGTCTGGTTGCTACAACATCAGTCTGGTTGCTACAACATCAGTCTGGTTGCTACAACATCAGTCTGGCTGCTACAACATCAGTCTGGTTGCTACAACATCAGTCTGGCTGCTACAACATCAGTCTGGCTGCTACAACAACAGTCTGGCTGCTACAACATCAGTCTGGCTGCTACAACATCAGTCTGGCTGCTACAACATCAGTCTGGCTGCTACAACATCAGTCTGGCTGCTACAACATCAGTCTGGCTGCTACAACATCAGGCTGTCAGAAGTACTTATAACCAAGCCTAACTACAACATCAGTCTGGCTGCTACAACATCAGTCTGGCTGCTACAACATCAGTCTGGCTGCTACAACATCAGCCTGACAGTAGCACTTGTAGCCTAACTCTGGCTACTGCAACATCAGTCTGGCTGCTACTACATCAGTCTGGCTGCTACAACATCAGCCTGACAGTAGCACTTGTAGCCTAACTCTGGCTACTACAACATCAGTCTGGCTGCTACAACATCAGCCTGACAGTAGCACTTGTAGCCTAACTCTGGCTACTGCAACATCAGTCTGGCTGCTACAACATCAGTCTGGCTGCTACAACATCAGCCTGACAGTAGCACTTGTAGCCTAACTCTGGCTACTGCAACATCAGTCAGTCTTCAACATTGCAAGTTGCAGTTTAAACATTCTTATCAACATTCTTGTTATCATTGCGAGTGATATGTTTACCCAGAAGTATAACTCAATTACTCTCTTATCACAGAGGAACAGGATGTGGGCGGGAAAAGGAGAAAGAGGAGAGAAGTAGAGAGAAATACATGATAACGGGAAGAGGATGGGGGGAGAGAAAGGGGTGGGAAGGAAAAGGGTGAGTTGGAATGTTGGCAACATTGTTGAGGAGAAATTATTGCTTCAGTGTCCCCTGAGTCTCAGTATTACCCGTTTTCTTTGTGTGTGTGTGTGTGTGTGTTAGTTGTGAGGTGTGTGTGTGTGTGTGTGTGTGTGTTAGTTGTGAGTGTGTGTGTGTGTGTGGTGTGTTAGTTGTGAGTGTGTGTGTGTGTGTGTGTTAGTTGTGAGTGTGTGTGTGTGTGGTGTGTGTGTGTGGTGTGTGTGTGTTAGTTGTGAGTGTGTGTTGTGTGTGTGTGTTAGTTGTGAGTGTGTGTGTGTGTGTGTGTTAGTTGTGAGTGTGTGTGTGTGTGTTAGTTGTGAGTTGGTGTGTGTGTGTGTGTGTGTGTGGGGGTGTGTGTGTGGGTGTGTGTGTGTGGGTTTTTGGGGTGGGTGGTGTGGGTTTGTGTGGTGGGGGGGGGGGGGTGTGGGTTTGGGTTTTGGGGCGTGGGGGTTTTGGGGTGTGGGGGTGGGGGGGGGTGGGGTGTGGGGGTGGGGTGTGGGGGGGGGGTGGGGGGGGGGGGGGGGGGGGGGGGGTGTGTGTGGGGGGGGGTGTGTGGGTGGGGGGTGTGTGGGGTGTGTGGGGGGGGGTGTGGGTGTGGGGAGGGGGTGTGTGGGGTGGGGGGGTGGGGGTGGGGGTTTGTGTGGTTTTGTGGGGGGGTGTGTGTGGGGGGGTGTGTGGGGGGTGGGGGTGTGGGGGGGGGGGGTGGTGGGGGGGTGTGGTGTGGGTGGGTGTTTGGGGGGGTGGGGGGGGGGTTGGGTGGGTGTGGGGTGTGTGTGGGGGGGTGGGGGTGGGGTGGGGGGGGTGTGTGTGGGGGTGGGGGGGGTGTGGGGGGGGTGGGGGGGGGGGGGGTTTGTGTGTTGGGTGGGGGGGTGTGTGTGTGTTTGTGGGGTTTGGGGGTGGGGGGTGGTGTGTGGGTTTTTTGTGGGGTGTGTGTATTTATTGTTTTTTTGAAAAAGAGGGGGGGGGGGGTTTTAAACATTAAAATTATTTGTTTATTGTTGTTGGTCCCCCCGGTCTTCCCGGCCCCGTCTTTTTGTTGTTGGTTCCCCGGTCCTCCCCACGATTTTTTATTGTTTTTGGGTTTTTTTTCAGGGGGCTCCCCCGGGGCCCCAGACTTTTTGTTGGGGTTTTCACCGGTACTCCCCCGGGCACAGTTTTTTATTTTTTTGTTGTTTAAACGTACCTCCCGGCACGTCTTTATTGGTTTTGGTTCACCGGTACTTCCCGCACAGATCTTTTTGTTTTTGTTTCACCGGTACTCTCCCGGCACAGATTTTTATTTTTGTTGGTTCACCGTACTCTCCCGGGCCCCGATTTTTATTGTTTTGGGTTCACCGGTACTCCCCCGGGCCCAGATTTTCGTTTTGTTGGTTCCCTACCTCCCGGCCCCAAAGATTTTATTGTTTTTTTGGTCACCGGACCCCCCCGGGCCCCAGATCTTCGTTGGGGTTTGGGTTTCCCCGGGTACTCTCCCGCCCAATCTTCGTTGTTTTTTTGTTCACCGGGTACTCTCCCGGCCCAGATCTTCGTTGTTGTTGGTTCACCGGTACTCTCCCGGCCCAGATTTCGTTGTTGTTGGTTCACCGGTTTCCCTTCCCCGGGCCCAATCTTCGTTGTTGTTGGTTCACCGGTACCTCCCGGCCCAGATCTCGTTTTTTTGTTGGTTCACGGTCTCCCCCGGGCCCAATCTTCGTTGTTGTTGGTTCACCGGTACTCTCCCGGCCCAGATCTTCGTTGTTGTTGGTTCACCGGTACCCCCCCCGGGCCCAGATTTTCGTTGTTGTTGGTTCCCGGTACTCCCCCGGGCCCCAGTTTCGTTGTTTTTGGGTTCACCGGGGTACTCCCCCGGCCCCAAAACTTCGTGTTTTTGGGTTCAACTGGTACCCCCCGGGCCCAGATTTCGTTTTTTTTGGTTCCCCGGGTACCTCCCGGCCCCAATTTCGTTGTTGGTTCACTGGTACTCCCCCGGCCCAATCTTCGTTGTTGTTGGTTCCCGGTATCTCCCGGCCCAATTTTCGTTGTTGTTGGTTCCCGGGGTTCTCTCCCGGCCCGATCTTCGTTGTTGTTGGTTCACTGGTACTCCCCCGCCCAGATCTTCGTTGTTGTTGGGTTCACTGGGTACTCTCCCGGCCCAGATTTGTTTTTTTGGTTCATGGTACTCCCGGGCCCCGGGATTTCGTTGTTTTTGGTTTCATGGTATCCCCCCGGCCCAGATTTTCGTTTTGGGGTTAAAACCGTACTCCCCCGGGCCCAGATCTTCGTTTTTGTTGGTTCACTGGTACCCTCCCGGCCCGATTTTCGTTGTTTGGGGGTTCACTGGTACTCTCCCCGGCCCAGATCTTCGTTGTTTTTGGGTTTTTCACTGGTCTTCCCGGCCCAATCTTCGTTGTTTTGGTTCACCGACTCCCCGGCCCGATCTTCGTTGTTGTTGGTTCCCCGTACTCCCCCGGGGCCCGATCTTCTTTTGTTGTTTTCCCCCGGACTCCCGGCCCAGATCTTCTTGTTTTTGGGTTTCACGGGTACTCCCCCGGCCCCAGACTTCGTTGTTGTTGGTTTCACTGGTACTTCCCCCCAGATCTTCTTTTTGTTGGTTCCCCGGGGACTCTCCCGGCCCAAAATCTTCGTTGTTGTTGGTTCACCGGTATTTTCTCCCGGCCCAGATCTTCGTTGTTGTTGTTTCACCGGACTCTCCCGCCCAATCTTCGTTTTTGTTGGTTCCCCGGTACCTCCCGGCCCCCAGATCTTCGTTGTTGTTTCCCCCGGTACTCTCCCGGCCCCAGACTTGTTGTTGTTTCACCGGGTACCCCCCGGCCCAGTTTTTTATTTTGTTGGTTCCCCGGTACTCCCGGGGCCCAGATTTTTATTGTTGTTGTTTCCCCCGGTACTCCCCGGGCCCCCAGATCTTTATTGTTGTTGTTTAAACGGTACTCCCCCGGCCCAATCTTTTTGTTTTTGGGTTCACCGGTACTCCCCCGGGCCCCAATCTTTATTGTTGTTGTTTCACCGGTATCTCCCGGCCCAGATCTTTATTGTTTGGGTTTCACCGGTACTCTCCCGGCCAGATCTTTATTGTTGTTGGTTCACCGTACTCTCCCGGCCCCCAATCTTTTGTTGTTGGTTACCGGACCCTCCCGGCCCGACTTTTTTGTTTTTGGGTTCCCCGGGTACCTCCCGGGCCCAAAAATTTTTTGTTGTTGGTTTTCCCCCGGTCTCCCCCGGCCCGACTTTATTGTTTTTGGGTTCACCTGAAACCTCCCGGCCCAGTCTTTTTTGTTGTTGGTTCACCGGTACTTCCCGGCCCAATCTTTATTGTTTTTGGGTTTCAGGTACCTCCCGGCCCAGATCTTTATTGTTGTTGTTTCCGGTACTCTCCCGGCCCAGATCTTATTGTTGTTTTTTTTCACCTTTTATCCCCCCGGCCCAGTTTTATTGTTGTTGGTTTTCACCGGACCTCCCGGCCCGATCTTTATTGTTGTTGTTTAAAACCGGTACCTCCCGGGCCCAGATCTTTATTGTTGGGGTTCACCGGTACTCTCCCGGCTCAGATCTTTATTGTTTTTGGGGTTCACCGGTACTCCCCCCCCAGATCTTCTTTTGTTTTTGGGGTTCCCCGGGTACTCCCCGGCCCAGACTTCGGTTTGTTGTTAACGGTACTCTCCCGGCCCAAAATTTCGTTGTTTTTTGGGTTACCGGTATCTCCCGGCCCAGATCTTCTTTTGTTGTTGGTTCAGGGTATCTCCCCGGCCCAGATCTTGTTGTTTTTGGGTTCCCCGGGGTACCTCCCGGCCCAATCTTTTTTGTTTTGTTTCCCGGTACTTCCCGGCCCCCCAAGATTTTTTAATTTTTTGTTTTCACCGGTACTCCCCGCCCAGATCTTTATTGTTGTTTTTCACGTACTCTCCCGGCCCAGATCTTCGTTGTTGTTGTTTCAACCGGTCCCCCCGGCCCCAAATTTTTATTGTTTTTTGTTTCACCGGTACTCCCCGGCCCAGATTTTCTTGGGGGGTTCCCCCGGAAATTCCCCGGCCCAGACTTTATTGTTGTTGTTTCCCCCCGGTACCTCCCGGCCCCAGATCTTCGTTTTGTGTTTCACCGGTACTCCCCCCAGACTTTGTTTTGTTTCACCGGGTACCCCCCCCGGCCCCAATCTTCGTTGTTGTTGGTTCCCCGGTATTTCCCCGCCCAGATCTTTTTTGTTTTGTTTAAAACCCGGTACTCCCCCGGCCCAGATCTTTTTTGTTTTTTTGGTTCCCGGGGACTCCCCCGGCCCAGATCTTTATTGTTGTTGGTTCACTCGGTATTTTCCCCGGCCCAGATCTTATTGTTTTTTGGGTTTCACCGGTCCCCTCCCGGGCCCAGTCTTTATTGTTTTGGTTCCCCGGGTACCCCCCGGCCCAGCTTTATTGTGTTGTTTCACCGGTACCTCCCGGGGCCCGATTTTATTTTGTTGGTTCCCCGGGGACTCCCCCGGCCCAGATCTTTATTGTTTTGGTTCACCGAAATCCCCGGCCCAGACTTTTTTTTTTGTTGGTTAAAACCCGGTCTTCCCCCGGGCCCCAATCTTTATTGTTTTGGTTACCGGTACTCCCCCGGGCCCCAGATCTTTATTGTTTTTGGGTTCCCCGGGTGCTCCCCCGGCCCAATCTTTATGTTTTGTTTCCCGGGGTACTCTCCCGGCCCAGATCTTTATTTTTGTTGTTTCCCCGGGTTCCTCCCCCCAACTTTTTGTTTTGGTTCCCCGGGTACTCTCCCGGCCAGTCTTTATTTTGTTGGTTAAAACGTATCCCCGGCCCAGATCTTTATTGTTTTGTTTCCCCGGTACCCCCCGGGCCCCTCTTTATTGTTTTGGTTCACCGGTATCCCCCCGGCCCAGATCTTTATTGTTGTTGTTTCACCGGTACTCTCCCGGCCCAGATCTTTTTGTTTTTTGGTTCACCGTACTCCCCGGGGCCCCAATCTTTATTGTTGTTGTTTCACCGGTCCCCCCGGGCCCAAAACTTTATTGTTGTTTTTTCCCCTACCTCCCGGCCCAATCTTTATTGTTTTTGGGTTTCCCGGTACTTCCCGCCCAATCTTTATTGTTGTTTTTTTCACCGGGTACTTCCCGGCCCAATCTTTTTGTTGTTGGTTCACCGGTATCTCCCGGCCCAATCTCCACACAAGGCTACTTTACTTTTGAAGACATAGGATTTTTTTTTCTCACTCAATTCCTTTTTAATATTACTAATGTTTATTATAATAATAATTACTGTGCACAGTTGTTTGTATGGGCGTACTTGTTTTAGCTTGTCCCTCAGAAAAAGGGGGGGGGGGGTTCCAGGCTAACGGGGGGAGTTATAGGCTACACGGGGGGGGGGTTCCGGGCACACGGGGGTTCCTGGAAAAAACCCGGGGGGGGGTTCATGGCTAAAGGGGGGGGGGGTTCACAGGCTACAGGGGGGGGTTCACTGGGCTCACGGGGGGGTTCACTGGCTACACAGGGGGTTCACTAGGCTCCCGGGGGGGTTCCCCTACTACACGGGGGGTTCATAGCTACAGGGGGGGGGTTCACTAGGCACAGGGGGGGCCCCTGGGCTACACGGGGGGGTTCACTGGGCACCGGGGGGTTCACTGGGTACACGGGGGGGTTCACTAGCTAACGGGGGGGTTCACTGGGCTCACGGGGGGTTCACTAGGCTCCGGGGGGGGTTCATAGGCTCACGGGGGGGTTACGGTACAGGGGGGTTCATAGGCTAAACCGGGGGGTTTCCCGGGCACCGGGGGGGTTCACGGGCTACACAGGGGGGGTTCACTAGGCTACACGGGGGGGGGTTCACTAGGCTACCGGGGGGGTTCACTAGGCACAGGGGGTTCATAGGCACAGGGGGGGGTTTCACAGCTAACGGGGGGTTTTTAATAGCTACAGGGGGGGGGGTTCACTGGGCTACAGGGGGGGGTTCACTGGGCTCAGGGGGGGGGGGTTAAAACTAGTTTCACGGGGGGGGGGGTTCACTAGGCACAGGGGGGGGTTCCTGGGGCTACACGGGGGGGTTCACTAGGCAACACGGGGGTTCACTGGCTACACGGGGTTACTGGGGACACGGGGGTTCACTGGCACACGGGGGGTTTCACTAGGCTAAGGGGGGGGGGTTCACTGGGCTACAGGGGGGGTTCACTATACGGGGGGGGGTTTTCCACTACCCTCCCCGGGGGGTTTTCACTAGGTACAACGGGGGGTTTTCACTGGCACACGGGGGGGGGGTTCACTGGGTACAGGGGGTTCACTAGGCTACACGGGGGGGTTCACTAGGCAAACAGGGGGGGGGTTCACTAGGCAAGGGGGGGGTTCACTAGGTACAGGGGGGGTTTCATAGGCTACACGGGGGGGGGTTCACTAGTCAAACCGGGGGGGGGTTAAAATTTAGGCTACAGGGGGGGGGTTCACGGGCACACGGGGGGGTTCAACTAGGCACAGGGGGGGGTTCACTAGGCTACAGGGGGGGGGTTCACTAGGCTACACGGGGGGTTCACTGGCTAAAAGGGGGGGGGTTTTTTCACTAGTCTAACGGGGGGGTTCACTAGGCTACTCGGGGGGGTTCACTAGAACCCAGGGGGGTTCATGGCTACACGGGGGGGGTTCAAAAGGCTCACGGGGGGGGGTTCACTGGGAAAACAGGGGGGGGGTTCACAGCACAGGGGGGGTTCACAAGCTACACGGGGGGGGGTTCACTGGGCTACAGGGGGGGGTTCATACTCCACAACTCTTCGGGATTTTCCCTGGCATATTTAGATAATTTACTAACCACTATCTTCCCCTGGTACTGAAATAAGGAAGGAGAATGGTACAGCAACAACCACAGGGGAGACACTGAGACTTTAGACACAACCAAAATTAACCACAAAATAGGGAAATGATTTTCGTCTGCCCTGGAGGTTCCTGCTGGTCGTCATCAAATCCTTCAATTTTCTAACTCCTTCAGGGAAATTTACAATGCATTCAAGGGTTTTTTTTTCTTTTTTTTTTAAGACTTGGGATTTCCCCCTTTTTTTCTTTAGTACGTATTATGGGCAAAAAAAGTTGATGATGTTAGCTACCTTCACAACACCAACAGCTGGGGATTTTACTTTAATTTTTTTCTTCTTCAGAAAAATTTCTTAATCACTTTTTTGACCTTATCACTACAAAATGCGCTATAACAACAACAATGATTTGTTAAATTTCAGATCACACCGTTAACCCAATTAACTGTTTGGAATTTTGTGTCAACACGCGGCCAGACCCGTCAGCTGGACTGCTACCCCCCTCCTCCCTTCATTAAAAATTTTAAATTGTAAAATTCTTTATGCTACACATTATTCCCTTGAAGCTATTCACTCCCTTTTAGGTATTTCACTGATTCATCACCTACGATGACCGCTAATAAATCTTTGGACAGCCCAGAACGCTAAAACCTGGGGGCACATTTAGCGATAGCTTCACGTTGTGTGTGTGTGACTACCATTGGGGGCGGGGGCGGGGTCCGAGCTCCTGGGTCCCCCTCTTCATGATCGCTCTGGGCACTCTCCCCCGGCCGTGAGCTTTTCTACCCCTGCTTTTAAAAATATGAAAAGGGTCCTGCCTCCACTACATCGCTTCCCAAAAATATTTTCCCCTTACTGACTACTCTGGGCTGAAGAAATACTTCCAACTCCCTGTGATTCTGATGTGTGTGTGTGTGTTGTGGTGTACCACCAATTGTACTCACCTAAAATTTTGGTTGCAGAGGTCGAGACTCGCCCTGGCCCCGCCTCTTCACTGATCGCTATGGATCCTCTCCTCTTGCTTCCTGAGCTTTTTCAAAACCCTTCTTAAAACTATGTATGGTTCCTGCCTCCATACTTCCTGTGGGGGTGGTGTGGTACCACCTATTTTTGGTTGCAGGGGTCGATTCATACTCCTGGCCCCGCCTCTTCACTGATTGCTACTAGGCCTCCTCCCCCTGCCCCATGGCTCTATCATACCTCGCCTTTAAAAAATTTGGTTCCCGCCTCCACTACGTCACTTCTAGCATTTCCCCGGCCCCGACTACTCATGACGAAAAAAATATTTTTACATCCCTTTGATTACTGGTCTTAAACTTTCCCAAATTTTGACCTTTTGTGTCTGTGTCCCCTCTCTGGAACACCCTCTTTGCCCCCTTGCTTTTCGTGCAGTATTTTATTGTCGTTTCATGTCTCCCCCGACCCTTCTGTCCCCAGTGTCGTCGGGGGATTTTCCCCCAACCTTTCCTCGTACGCATTCCCCCGAGCTCTGGGACTAGCCTTTTGCAAACCTTTGTACTTTCTCAAAATTCTTGACGTGTTGACCGGTGTGGGTTCCGACTGGGGCTTGGGATACTCCTATGGGGGCCCAACATCACAGTTTACGTGTCTTTAACGATTCCTTTTTAAGGTACGGGAAAGCTATTCTCAGGTTTGCCAGGCGCCCGTATGCTGCAGCGGTTATTTGGGGTTTATGTTCCCCGGTGATGTGCCGGATTTTTGGTCACCCCAAGGTCTTTTTCCCCCAGTGAGGTCTGTAGTCTTTTTCCACCTATCCATACTCTTCCGGTCTTTTTTGCCCCCCCCAATCTTCATGTGTGTGTGTGTGTGTGTGTGTGTGTGTGGTGTGTGTGGGTGTGTGGGGGTGGTGGGTTGTGGTGTGTGTGTGTAGTTTGTACACACACACAACACACAAAGGTAATGTAAAAAAAAATTTTTTTTCCTCCCCCTGTCATTTTGAACGCCAGGGAAGGGGGGGAAGGGGGAAGGGGGAAAGGGGGAAGGGGGAAGGGGAAGGGGGGGAAGGGGGAAAGGGGGGGAAGGGGAAGGGGGGGGAAAGGGAGGGGGGGGCGCGCCCCCCTTTTTAAGTGACATTTAAAACCCCAAAAAAATCCAATTTAAAAACACAAAATACTGTTAGATTTTCATTATATTCACGAGGAAGCGCTAAAACCCGTAGGGGTTTGCAGTCATTTTTAAAAAAGGGAGGTATTCGGTTTTTTATCCAGGAGTGGGAGGAAGGGGGAGAAGTCCTTTGACCCAGGTCCCATACCACGCATGCTACCCCCCCCCCGGGGCAATGTTTGTAAACGATAGTAACAGTGGTAGTTGTGGAAGTGGGGGAGTTGTGGTAGTAAAAGGGTGTTGTGGTAGTGTGGTGTAGCTGGGTTGAAATAGTGGGTTGTGGTATTTGTGGTATAATGGGTAGTTGTGGAGTAAAGTGGTGTTTTGGATTTGAGGACGGGAGTAAAGTGGAGTAAGGGTTATAAGGGAGTTTGGAGTAAAGGATTTGGGAGAGTGGTAAAGGGGATTTTGGGGTAAAAGTGGAGTTTGGGTAGTAAGATGGATTGGGAGAGGGGGTTTTTGTGGGGTATGGAAAAATGTGGGGGGTAGTAAGGGAGTTTGGGAAATAATGATGTACGTGGTAGAAAGTGGAAGTGGGTTTTTTGGGTAGTAAACGTTGGTTTGTTAATTTTGGTGGTATGGGTATAAAGGATTTTTGGATAAGGTAGAAGGTTATTGGTAAATATGGGTTTGAAGAGGTAGTTTAATATGGGTGGAGGGTGGGAGGGGAGTAATGGTGGTTGTTTGGTAAAATAACCCTGGTAAAGTTGGTAGTAATAGGGACTTGGAAGGGTTTAGTTTGTAAGGGGGAGGGGTATAAAGGGTATAGGTAGAATGGTGGTAGTTGTGGAGACATTGGAGGAGAGAATGGTGGGAGCTGGGAGTAAATGGTAAAGAAGGGGAGCGTGTAGTAAAGGGGAAAGGGGGGGTAATGGTTGGTTTGTTTGGTAGAGTGGTATTATGGGGTGTTGGGTGAATAGGGGGGGGTAATGGAGAAGGGTAGTTGTGGTAGTAAGGTGCAGGTTGTTAGAAAATGGTGGTAGTTGGAGGGGAGTTGTTTTAGTAAGGAAAAGTTTTTAATGGGTGGATTGTGGTAGTAAGGGGGGTATTTGGAAGGTGGTAGTTGGGGGAATTAGCGGGTATTATGGGGTAGTTTTGTAGTAATGGGGAGTTTGGGGAAAGGGGATTGGAGAATGGGAAAAGTTGTGGAGAATGGAGTAGTTTGGTAAATGGGAGTTTGGTTAGAATGTGGTAAAGGGGGGAAATTGTGGAGAATGGGAGTTGGATGTAATGGGTTTGGGGGTAGGGGATGGGGGGTGGTTTGAGTTGGGGGGAAAGGGTTAGGGGATGGGTGGGTAGCTGAAAGGGTGGGGTGTTTGGGGTGGTAGAATTGGGAAGTGATGGGGTGGTGGTGAGGGGGTGGAGCATGATGGGGTGGGGGTAGTGTGGGTGGTAGGGATGGGGGTAGCAGTGTGGGGGAGCAGTGATGGGGGTGAGGGGGGGTGGAGCGTGAGGGTGGAAACCCCAGTGAGGGGGGGGTGCGAGGGGGGGAGGTGGGGGGGTGCAGTGATGGGGGTAGAAGGGGGGGGTAGCGTGTGGGTGGGCGGAAGGGGGGGTGGGTAGGGTTTGGGTGGTGGAGTGGACGGAGGCGGGGGTGGAGCAGGGTGGGGTGGAAAGGCAGTGTGAGTGGTGCAGGGATGGGTGGTAGCAGTGATGGGGTGGTAGCAGGGGATGGGGTGGTAGCAGTGAGGAGTGGGTAGCCGGGTGATGGGGTGGTAGCAGTGATGGGGGTGGGTAGCGGATGGGGTGGTAGCAGTGATGGGGTGGTATGCATGATGGGGTGGAAGCAGTGATGGGTGGTACAGGATGGAGTGGTAGCATGGATGGGTGGTAGCAGTAAATGGGTGGGGGAGTGAGGGGTTTGGGGTAGCAGTGGGTGGGTAGCAGGGATTGGGAGTGGTAGCAGTGATGGAGTGGAGCAGTGTTGGGTGGTAGCAAGGGATGGGGGGGTAGCAGTGATGGGGGTGGTAGCAGTGATGGAGTGGGTAGCAGTGATAGGGTGGTAGCAGTGATGGGTGGTAGCTGAAGGAGGGGTTGGTAGAGGGTTTGTGGTAGTGATGGGTGGTAGCAGTGTGGAGGGTAGCAGTGATGGGTGGTAGCAGTGATGGGTGGTAGCAGTTGGAGAGGTAGCAGTTGAATGGGTGGTAGCAGTGATGGGGTGGTACCCAGTGTGGGTGGTAGCAGTGGATGGAGTGGTAGCAGTGATGGGTGGTAGCCAGTGATGGAGTGGACCCGTGATGGAGTGGTAGCAGTGATGGGTGGTAGCAGTGATTGGTGGGTGCAGTGATGGAGTGGTAGCGTGTGAGTGGTGCTGAGGGTGGTAGCAGTGATGGGTGGTGCAGTGATGGGGTGGTTGCGTGAGGGTGGTAGCAGTGATGGGGTGGTAGCAGTGTGGAGTGGTAGCAGTATGGGGTGGTAGCAGTGATGGGGTGGTAGCAGTGATGGGTGGTAGCAGTTAAGGGTAGGTAGCGTGATGGGTGGTACGGTGAAATTAAAGTTGTGGGGGGGTTTGTA
>NC_069496.1:7802394-7823727 GCF_026875155.1 Cherax quadricarinatus
CTCCCCCAACCCCCTCTCAACCTACATCCCCCCCCCCAAACCTCCACCCCCTACACCCCCACCCCCCCCCACCCGCCCCTAACCCCACCACCTCACTCCACCACCCCCCACCCAATAACCACCCACCTACACTCCACCCACTAAAACTCTCTCCCACCCCCCAAAAATTCCCCCCAAAACCTATCCCCTCCCCCCCACCCCTTAAACCTAACCCCCCAAACTAAAACTCCACCACATTTCCCCTTCACTCCCCCACTAACTCCCCCCCCTACATTTTAAACCCAACCCTCACCCACTACATACCCCACCTCTCCACTACACTCCTCACCTACACTCAACCTACACTCCCCCTACACTAAAACCTACACTCCTCCCACCTCCCCATTTCAACCTAATTTCCCCCCCCACCACACTCCCACCCCTACACCCCAACCTACACTAAAACCCCCCCCAACCCCAAAACCCCCACCCACCCACCTACACCCCTAAACCCACCCACCGCACCCAACCTAACTCCCCACCTACCCATACACTAAAATCCTAAAACCCCACCCCCCAACCAAACCCACCCAACCTCCCCAACCCACCCCCCCCAAAACCTACCCACCCCACCCACCACCCACTCCAACCTACACTCCCCCCACCTACACTCAACCTACCCCCCTACCTCACCTACACCCCAAACCTACTCCACCCACCTACATCACCCTACACTCCAACCTTACATCCACCCACCTACCACCTCCTCCTTAAAACACCCACCTACACTCAACCTCACTCCAACCACACTAACACTCCAACCTACCCACTCACCCACCTCACTCCAACCTACACTCCACCACCTACCTCCACCCTCCACCCCCACCTCAACACCTAAACGGGCCCCCCCCTACACTCCACCCAACCTTACATTTCCCCCATTCACCTACACTCCAACACTCTCCACCCACCCTTACACTTAAACCACCTACACTCATCCTACACTCAACTAACTCCACCACCTACATCACCTACTTTCCCGCCTCCCCCCACTCACTTCCCACCTACACTCATCACTCCACCCCCCTCCACCCACCTACACCCCAATCCTACACCCAACACTACACTCCACCCACTCATCCCCACTCACCCACCTACACTCCCCAACCTACCACCTACACTCCCCCCACTGTATACTAACTCCACCTAACCCACCTACATCCACCCTTCACTCCATCCCTTTAACACTACCCACCTACACTCCCCCCAACCTCAACCCTACCTCCCCACCTCACCCCACCTCATCCACCACCCACTCCACCTACACTCCACCCACCCAACTCCCCACTCCACTACACCCCACCCCACTCCACCCCCCATTTACACTCCACCACTCATCCACCTAAAAATCACTCCCCCCTACACTCCACCCACCTACCCCCACCTACATTTCCCCCACCTCACTCCACCACCCACCACTCATCCTAACACTCCACACCATCCCCACTTCCACCACCACTTACACTAAACCCCACTCCCACTCATAAACCTACACCCCAAACCCATGCACCAACCTACACAACCACTACCCCTGCATCCACCACCCCCTCCTACACTCCACCCCCCCACCTACACTCCCCCCCTTTCACTCCAACCTACACTCCACCCCCTTACTCCACCTACACTCCAACTGCACAAACCCACCTCACCACCCTCACCCCAAACCTACATTTCACCCACCTCACCCACCTACCTCCAATCACTCCCTACTCCACCCTACCACTCCACCTACATCACCCACCTACACCTCCTACCACCCACTCCCCCCACCTCCTTCCTTACACCAAAACCATACCAACCCACCCCTACACCCCACCCCCTGCACTCAACCTACACCCCTCCACCACCTACACTCCCCTACATCCAACCTACACTCCACCACCTCACCCCAACCCTTTACACCCCACTCCAACCTACCATCCCCCCACTACACTCATCCTACACCCCCAAAATTCACTAACCTACACTCCACCCAACCTACCTCACCTACACATCCAACCTACACTCCACCCACCTCACTCCAACCTACTCCCCCACCCCCTACACCCCACCTAACTCAACCTTCCTCCCCCCACCTACACTCATACCTCCCACTCCACCTACACTCCAACCTACATCACCCCCTACACTCCGTCCTACACTCCCCCCACCTTACAACTTCCAACCCCTTCACTCCACACCAAAACCCCCTTCTACACCCCAAACCCATACCTCCACACTCATCTCCACCCAAACCTACACTCCACCCACCTCCACTTCATCCTACAACCCGCCCTTACCTACAGTCCACCCACCTACACCCCCTCCTACACTCCCAACGGACTCCACCCCTACACCCCAACAACTCCAACTACACTTCACCCACCTTACACTCATCCTACACTCCAAATCATTTCCACCCTAACTCCACCCACCACCTCATTTCTAACTCCAACCTCACTCCACCCCACTCACTCATCCTACACCCCCCACCTCCTCACCCACTGCATTTTCCCCCTACACCCCACCTGCACTCCACCACCTCCCCCAACCTACACTCCAAACCTCCACTCCACCCACCTACACTCCACCTCTCACCACTAAACCCAAACCTAAACCCCCCACCTACACTCCACCCACCTCACCCCAAACCTACACTCCACCCCCCTTTACTCCACCTACATCCACCCATCTCACTCCAACCTACACTCCACCCACCTCCACCCCAAACCTAACTTCCAGCCCACCTACACTCCACCCACCTCATTCCTACACTCCACCCACCTCACTCCAAACCTACACTCCACCCACCTCACTCCAACCTACACTCCACCCACCACCCCCACCTCCACCCACCCACTCCCCTACACCCACCACCTACACCCAACCTCCCCCCACCTCACTCCTACACTCCACCCCCCTTTCACTCACTACACCACCCACCTCACTCCACCTACACCCCAAACCCCCTTTCACTCCACCTACACTCCCCCACCTCACTCCCCCTACACTCCACCCACCTCACTCCACTACACTCCACCCACCTGCCACTCCACCCCCCTACCCCACTCGACCCACTTACACTCCAACCCCTCATCACCTACACTAAAATACACTCCCCAACCACCACCTGCATTCCACACTAACCTACACTTACCCACCCCACCTCACTCCACCTACACCACCCACCTACACTCACCCCCCTTCACTCCACCTACACCACCCACCTCCACTCACTACACCTCACCCAAACCTTTAACTCCACCTTGCATTCCCCCACCTTTCCTCCCCCCCTACACTCCACCCACCTACACCCCCCACCTACACTCCAACCACTCCTCCCCCACCTCCACTCCCCCTCACCACCCACCTACACTCACCCATACACTCACCTCACTCCACCTCCACCTAACTCACCACTTACCACCTCCACCCCAAACCCACTCCACCCCACCTACACTCACCCTACACTCCAACCTACACTCCACCCCCCTACATTCCCCCACCTCACTCCCCATCGCACTGCCAAACCCCAACCTACATCACCCAACCCCGTTCACAACTCCACACCTCACCCCAAACCTCACTCCACCCCACACTCACTCCACCCAAACCTGCACTACCACCTACACTCCTACACTCCACCCTCACTCCCCCACCTACACTCACCCTCACTCCGCCTCCCACTACACTCCAAACCAACCTCCACTCCCAACCTAACTCACCCACCCATTACCCCCCCTTACACCCACCCACCTGACCCCAAACCTACACTCCACCCCCCTCACTCACCTACACTCCAACCTACCTCCACTCCTACACTCCACCACACCCACTCCACCTTCACTCCACCCACCCCCCTTCATCCACCCTAATCCATACTCCCACCCACCTGTCACCTCACTCCACCTACACTCCACCCCCCTCACTCACCCTACACTCCCCCCACCTCACTCCACCCCCAATACTCCACCCACCTACATATCCACCCCCATCACCCCACACCTACATCACCCACTCGACACTCCACCACACTCCCAACCTCCCACTCCACTACACTCACTACCTAAATTCCCCACCTACACCCCACTCCTGCACCCCAACCCTACACTCCACCCCCCTTTCACTCTCCTAAAATCCACCTCCCTCCACCCACTACACTCCACCCAAACCGGGACTCCACCTACATTTCCCAACCCAAACCTTCACTCCCACCCCTACACTCCAACCTACCTGCCCACTACACCCACCTACCTTTCACCCTCTCTTACACTCCAACCTCCTTCCACCACCAAAACCACCCCTCACCACCTGCCTCCACCTCCATTTCCCACCTACCTTGCACTCCCCCTACACTCCACCTAACCTGCATTCCACCAAACACTCCACCCACTCACCCACCTCACTCCACCCACCTGCACTCCCCCTACACTCCACCCACCTGCACTCCATTTACACTTTACCCACCTGTACCCCAAACCTACACTCCACCCACCTCCCACTCCACCAACACTCCACCACTGCACTCCCTACATTTCACCACCTGCACTCCACTTACACTCCACCCACCTGCACTCCTACACTCCACCCACCTGCACTCCACTACATTCCACCACCTGCACTCCCCCTTACACCCCACCCACCCGCACTCCACCACCCCTCCAACACCTCACCCCCCGCACTCCCCCCACTGCACTCCACACTCCACCCACCTGCACTCCACCTACCACCCCCCCACACCTACACTCCACCCACCTTCACTCCCCCTACCCGCACTCCACCCACCTGCACTCCTACACTCCACCCACCTGCACTCCACCTACACTCCACCCACCTGCACTCCACCTACACTCCACCCACCTGCACTCCACCTACACTCCACCACCCCTGCACTCCACCTACACTCCCCCAACCTGCACTCCACCTACACTCCACCACCTGCACTCCACCTACACTCCACCCACCTGCACTCCACCTACACTCCACCCACCTGCACTCCACCTACACTCCACCCACCTGCACTCCACCTACACTCCACCCACCTGCACTCCACCTACACTCCACCCACCTGCACTCCACGTACACTCCACCCACCTGCGCTCCACGTACACTCCACCACCTGCACTCCACTACACTCCACCCACCTGCACTCCACTACACTCCACCCACCTGCACTCCACGTACACTCCACCCACCTGCACTCCACCTACACTCCACCCACCTGCGCTCCACCTACACTCCACCCACCTGCACTCCACCTACACTCCACCCACCTGCACTCCACGTACACTCCACCTACCTGCACTCCACGTACACTCCACCTACCTGCACTCCACCTACACTCCACCCACCTGCACTCCACCTACACTCCACCTACACCTCACCACACTGCACTCCACCTACACTCCACCCACCTGCGCTCCACCTACACTCCACCCACCTGCACTCCACGTACACTCCACCAACCTGCACTCCACGTACACTCCACCAACCTGCACTCCACGTACACTCCACCAACCTGCACTCCACCTACACTCCACCAACCTGCACTCCACGTACACTCCACCAACCTGCACTCCACGTACACTCCACCTACCTGCACTCCACGTACACTCCACCAACCTGCACTCCACGTACACTCCACCAACCTGCACTCCACGTACACTCCACCTACCTGCACTCCACGTACACTCCACCAACCTGCACTCCACGTACACTCCACCAACCTGCACTCCACGTACACTCCACCAACCTGCACTCCACGTACACTCCACCAACCTGCACTCCACGTACACTCCACCCACCTGCACTCCACGTACACTCCACCCACCTGCACTCCACCTACACTCCACCAACCTGCACTCCACCTACACTCCACCCACCTAAACTCCACCTGGATACAGAGCTCAGGAGGACCATCCCGTAGAACTAAACGAACAATGGAAACACAATTGAAGAAAACACAATGAGGCAGATGTCAGGAACACCAGAAAATGACAAGTTAGGTAATGACAAGTTAGGTAATGACAAGTTAGGTAATGACAAGTTAGGTAATGACAAGTTAGGTAATGACAAGTTAGGTAATGACAAGTTAGGTAATGAGAACCTAAACATTGAAGGTAATAAACGCACTAATAATATTGTTTCTACCACTCGTTCTGTCCGTTAGAATATTGTTCTGTGAAGATGGTTTCTTTAGTGACTCTAGAGCAGTGGTTCCCAAACTGGGGGTAATGGTAGAGTAATGCTCTCTCTAGAGTCTAGAGAGAGCATTACTCTACCATTACCCCCAGTTTGGGAACCACTGCTCTAGAGATATTATAGCAGGAAAATGTACAGAGATAACTAACTGCCCGCAAAGAGTCATTAAAAAAATATAGGTAATGGGAAATCGTAATAATGTGTACTCATAGTCGCATCCTGTGGATTTAAGCTGGGGCTAGTTATTTGGTGTACCTCATATCCATCCTGTGGATGTAGTGGCTAGTTTATTGTGTACACCCTCATATCCATCGCCCTGTGGAAGGTAGATGGCTAGTTTATTGTGTACCTCATATCCATCCTGTGGATGGTAGTGGCTAGTTTATTGTGTACCTCATATCCATCCTGTGGATGGTAGTGGCTAGTTTATTGTGTACCTCATACCATCCTTGGATGTAGTGGGCTAGATTATTTGTGTAACTTCATCTATCCATCCTGTTGAAGGAAGGCTAGTTTATTGTGTACCCTTATACCATCCATGGTTGGATTGGTAGTGGCTATTTATTGTGTACCTCATATATCCATCCTGTGGGATGGTAGTGGCTAGTTTAATTGTGTACCTCCTATCCATCCTGTGGATGTAGTGGCTAGTTTATTGTTACACTCATATCCATCCTGTGGATGGTAGTGGCTAGTTTAAGTATGTGTACCTCATAACCATCCTGTGGATGGTAGGTGGCTAGTTTATTGTGTATCTCATATCCATGCCAATCCTGGATGGTAGAGGCTTATTTATTGTGTATCTCAATATCCATGCCCAGTTGATGGTAGTGGCTAGTTTAATGTGTATCTCATTATCCATCCTGTGGATGGTAGTGGCTAGTTTAATTGTGGTTATCTCATATCCATCCTGGTGGATGTAGTGGCTAGTTTATTTGTGTACTCATATCCACCCCTGTTGGATGGTAGGGCTAGTTTATGTAAGGTATCTCATATCCATATCCTGTGATGGTAGTGCTAGTTTATTGTGTATCTCATATCCATCCTGTGGATGGTATGTGCTAGGTTTATTTGTGTATCTCATATCCATCTCTGTGGATTTGGTAGTGGCTAGTTTATTGTGTATCCATATCCTATCCAGTGATGGTAGTGGCTATTTATTGTGTATCTCATATCCATTCCTGTGGATGGTAGTGGTTAGTTTTATTGTGTATCTCATATCCAATCCAGTGGATGTAGTGGCTAGTTTAAATTGAGTACCTCATATTTGCCGATCCCTGTGGATGGTGTGGCTATTTTATTGTGGTACCGTCATCCCATCCTGTATGGTAGTGTCTAGTTTATTGTGTACCTCATATCCATCCTGTGGATGGTAGTGGCTAGTTTTTATTGTTGTAGCCTGCATATCCATCCTGTGGATGGGAGGGCCCCCCCTAGTTTTTGTGTACCTCAATATCCACCTGTGGATGGTAGGTGCTAGTTTATTGTGTATCTCAAATCCATCCTGTGGATGGTAGTGGCTAGTTTTAATTGTGAACCATATCCATCCTGTGGATGGTATGGCTTAGTTATTGTGTTCCCCGATATCCATGCCTGTGGATGGGTAGTGGCTAGGTTTATTGTGTACCTCATATCCACCTGTGGATGGTATGGCTATTTTTATTGTGTACCTCATATCCAACCTGTGGAATGTAGTGGCTAGTTTATTGTGTACCTCATAACCATCCTGTGATGGTAGTGGCTATTTATTGTGTCACCTCATACCCATGCCCTGTGGATGGTAGTGGCTAGTTTTATTGTGTACCTCATATTCCATCCTTGAGGTAGTGGGCTAGTTTTATTGAGTACCTTCCATAACCATCTGTGGATGGTAGTGGCATTTTAATTGAGTACCTCATATCCATCCTTTGGATAGTAGTGGGGGGCAAGTTTATTGTGTACCTCATATCCAACCTGTGGATGGTAGTGGCTAGTTTATTGTGTACCTCTATCCATCTGTGATGGTAGTGGCTATTTTATTGTGTACCTCATTTCCATCCTGTGGATGGTAGTTGCTGCTAGTTATTGTGTACCTCATATCCCTCCTGTGATGGTTATGGCTATATTATTATTGGTGTTACCTAATATCCATCCAGTGGATGGTTATGGCTAGTTTATAGTGTACCTCCCATAACCACCTGTGGGATGGTAGTGGCAGTTTTAAATGAGTACCTCGTAACCCATCCTTTGGAAGGAAGTGGCTAGATTAGTGTGTACCACGAATCCAACCTGTGGATTGTAGTGGCATTAGTTTATGTGTACCTCTCATATCCATTCCTTGGATGTAGTGGCTATTTATGTGTACCTCCATAATCCATCCCTGTGGATTGGTAGTGGCTGTTTATTGTGTTATCTCATATCCATCCTGTGATGGTAGGTGGCTAGTTTATTGTGGTATCTCATATCCATCCTGTGGATGGTAGTGGCTGTTTTTATTGTGTACCTTCATATCCAATCCTGTGGATGGTAGTGGCTAGTTTATGTGTACCCATATCCATCCTGGGATGGTAGAGGCTAGTTTATTGGAGTACCCTCTATCCATCCTGTTGATGTGTAGTGTGCCCTAGTTTATTGTGTACCTCATATCCACTCCGTGGGATGGAAGTGGCAAGTTAATGTGTAACGCCCTCATATTTCCCCATCCTGTGGATGGTAGTGGCTAGTTTTATGTGTACCGTCATAATCCATCCTGCGGATGTTAGTGGCTAGTTTATTGTGTACCCTCATATCCATCTGTGGTAGTGGCTATTTATTGTTAACCTCATATCAATCCTGTGGGAAGGTAGTGTGCTT
The DNA here is from genome assembly GCF_026875155.1 of Cherax quadricarinatus. NCBI lineage: Eukaryota > Metazoa > Arthropoda > Malacostraca > Decapoda > Parastacidae > Cherax > Cherax quadricarinatus. The sequence continues at coordinate 7,811,446 of NC_069496.1, forward strand.
GATTTATTGTGTACCTCATATCCACCTGTGGAATTGTAGTGGCTAGTTTATTGTGTACCTCATATCCCATCCTGTGGATGGTAGTTGCTAGTTTAATGGTACCTCATATCCATCTGTGGATGGTAGTGGCTAGTTTATTGTGTACCTCAAAGTCCATCCTGTGGATGGTAGAGGCTAGTTTAATGTGTAACCTCATATCCATCCTGTGGATGGTAGTGATAGTGTTATTGGTACCTAATATCCACCTGTGGATGGTAGTGGCTATTTTTATTTGTGTATCAATATCCATGCCTGGGATGGTAGTGGCTATTTATTTGTACCTCATATCCATCCGTGGATGGTATGTGCTAGTTTATATTTGTTTACCCTCATATCCATGCCTGTGGATGGTAGTGTCTTAAGTTTATTGTTACCTCATATCCATCCTGTATGGTAGTGGCTATTTATTGTGTCCTCATATCATCCTGTGGATGTTAGTTGCTAGTTTATTGTGTACCTCATATCCATCCTGTGGGAAGGTAGTGTCCAGTTTAATGTGTACCTCATATCATCCTGTTGGATGGTATGTGGCTATTTATTTGTGTACCCGTCATATCCATCCTGTGGATGGTAGTGGCTAGTTTTATTGTGGTACCTCATATCCATATGGGGCCTTTTGATGGTAGTGGCTAGTTTATTGGTACCTCATATCCCTTTCTCCTGTGGATGTAGGTGGCTAGTTTTATTGTGTACCTCATATCCATCCTGTGGATGGTAGTGTCTAGTTTATTGAGTACCTCATATCCATCCTGTGGTGGTAGTGGGCTAGTTTATTGTGTACCTCATATCCAACCTGTGGATTGGTAGAGTGCTAGTGTATAATGTGTACCCTCATACCATCCTGTGGATGGTAGTGGCTGGTTTATTGTGTACCTCCATATCCAAATCCTGTGGATGGTAGTGGCTAGTAAATAAATTGTGTAACCTCATATCCGATCCAGTGGATGGGAGTGGCAATTTTATTGTGTGGTACCTGCCGGTCATATCCATCCTGTGGATGGTAGTGGCTAGTTTATTGTGTACCTGCTCATATCCATCCTGTTGATGGTAGTGGCTAGTTAATTGTTACGCCTCATAACCATCCTGTCGATGGTAGTGGCTAGTTTATTGTGTACCCCATATCCATCCTCTGTATGGTAGTGGATAGTTTATTGTGTTCTCATATCCATCCGAGCTATATAGTGATGGGTAGTGGCTAGTTTATTGTGTACCTCACTATCCATCCAGGTTGATGGTAGTGGCTAGTTTATTGTGTAACCTCATATCCATCCTGTGGATGGTAGTGGCAAGTTTATTGGTACCTCATATCCATCCTGAGGATGGTAGTGGCTAGTTTTATTGTGTACCTCATATCCATCCTGTGGATGGTAGTGGCTAGTTTTATTGTGTACCTCATATCCAACCTGTGATGGTAGTGGCTAGTTTATTGTGTACCTCATATCCATCCGTGGAAGGTCGTGGCTAGTTTATTGTGTACCTTCATATATCCATCCTTGATGTAAAAGAGGCTAGTTTATGTGTAAACCTCATATCCATTACCTGTGATGGTATGTGGACTAGGTTTTATTGTGTACCTCATATCCATCCCTGTGGATTGTAGTGGCTAGTTATTGTGTATCTCATATCCATCCTGTGGTTTTAGTGGCTAGTTTATTGTGTACCCTCATATTCCATCCCTTAGGATGGTAGTTGGCTAGTTTTTTATTGTGTACCCATATCCAACCTGTGGATGGTAGTTGCAGTTTATTGTGACCACAATCCATCCTGTGGATGGTAGTGGTCAATTTTATTGTGTACCTTCATATCCATCCTGTGGAGGTAGTGGCTAGTTTAAATTGTGTACCTCAAATCCATCTCTGTGGATGTGGTAGTGGGGCTATTTATTGTGTACCTCATATCCATCCTGTGGATGGTAGTGGCTATTTTATTGTGTAACTCATAATCCATCCTTGATGGTAGTGTCTAGTTTATTTTGTACCTCATATCCATCCTGTGGATGTTAGTGGCTAGTTTATTGTGTATCTCATATCCATCCTTTGGATGTATTGGCTAGTTTATTGTGTACCTCATATCCATCCTGTGATGGTAGTGGCTATTTTATGTGTACCTGTAACCATCCTGGTGGAATGGTATGGCCTAGTTTATTCTGTACCCTCAATCATCCTGTGGATGTAGTTGGCAAGTTTATTGTGTACCTCAAATCCACACTAGTGGATGGTAGTGGCTAGTTAATTTGTGTACCTCATATCCATCCTTGTGGATGGTAGTGGCTAGTTTATTGTATACCTCATATCCATCCGTGGTAGTGGCTAGTTTTATTGTGTACCCTCATATCCATCCCTGTGGATGAGTGGCTAGTTTATTGGTAACCACATATCCATGCCTGTTGATGGTAGTTTTTGCTAGTTTATTGTGTACCCCATACCACCATGCCTGTTGGGAATGGTAGTGTGCTAGTTTAATGTGTACCTCCATACCATCCTGTGGTGGTAAGTGTCTAGTTTATTGTTGGGTACCTCAATATCCATCCTGTGGATGGTAGTGATAGTTATAGTGTACCTCATATCCATCCTGTGGATGTTAGTGGCTAGTTTAATTGTACCTAATATCCATGCCTGTGGATTTTAGTGCTAGTTTATTGTGTACCTCATATCCATCCAGTGGATGGTAGTGGTAGTTTATTGTGACTCTCATATCCATCCTGTGGATGGTAGTGGCTATTTAATTGTGTACCTCATATCCATCCTTTGGATGGTAGTGCTGTGTTAATTGTGGTACCGTCATAATCCATCCTGTGGATGTAGTGGCATAGTTTATTGTGTACCCTCATACCATCCTGGGAAAAATGGTAGGCATAGTTTATTTGTGTACCTCATATCCATCCTGTGTATGTTATGGCTAGTTTATTGTGTACCACCGTCATATCCATCTGTGGATGGTAGTGGCTAGTTTATTTGTGTACCACATAACCATCCTCCTGGTTGGATGGTAAGTGCTAGTACTATTGTGTTACCTCATATCCATCTCTGTGGAATGTAGTGGTCAAGTTTATTGTGTACCTCATATCCATCCTGTGGGATGGTAAGTGGCTAGTTTTTATTGTGTACCTCATAATCCATCCTGTGGATGGTAGTGGCTGGTTTATTGTGTACTCTATAACCCATGCCTGTTGATGGTAGTGGCAAGTTTATTGTGTACCTATATCCATCCTGTGGATGGTAGTGGCTTATTTTATTGTGTACCTCATATCCATCCCGGTGGATGGTAGTGGCTAGTTTATTTGTTTACCTCATATCCATCCTGTGGATGGTATGGCTATTTATGGAGTACCTCAATAATCCACCTGGTGGATGGAAGTGGCTAGTTTATTGTGTACCTCATATTCCATCCTCTGGCTGGTAGTGGCTAGTTATTGTGAATCTGCATAACCATCCTGTGGAAGGAAGTGCTAGTTATATTGTGTACGCTCATATCCATCCTGTGGAATGGGTAGTGCTTAATTTAATGTGACCTCAATCCATCCTGTGCTGGTATGGCCAGTTTATTTGTGTACCCAATCCATCCTGTTGAAGGGTAGTGCTATCTATTGTGTACATCATATCCATCCTTGGATGGGTAGTGGCTAGTTATTGTGTCACCTCATATCCATCCAGTGATGTTAGTGGCTAGTTTATTGTGTACCTATATCCATCCTGTGGATGTAGTGGCTAGTTTTATTGTGTACCCCGTCATATCCATCCTGTGGATGGTAGTGGCTAATTTTATTGTGTACCTCATATCCATCCTGTGATGGTAGTGGCTAGTTTCTTGTGTACCTCATACCGATCCTTGTTGATGGTAGTGGCTATTTATTTTGTATCTCATATCCATGCCTGTGGATGGTAAGTGGCTATTTTATTGTGTATCGTCATATCCATCCTGTGATGGTAGTGGCTAGTGTAATTGTGTACCCATACCAATCCTGGGATGGTAGTGGCTAGTTTATTGTGTACCTCATATCCATCCTGTGGCTGGAGTGGCTAGTTTATAGTGTACCTCATATCCATCCTGTGGGGATGGTAGTGTCTAGTTTATGTGTACCTATAATCCATCATGTGGGAATGGTAGTGGCTTAGTTTTTTGTGTACCTCTATACCATGCCTGTGGATGGGTAGTGGCTAGTTTATTGTCTACCTCATATCCATCTGTGGATGGTATGGCTAGTTTAAATTTTTATTTTATTTAAATTATCACAAAGCAACAGAACCGCCGATTCCCACCAAGTGGCAGGGTGGGCCCGAAAAAAGAAAAACTTTCAACCATCATTCACTCATCACTGTCTTTCCAGAAGGGTGCTTTACAACTACAGTTTTAAACTGTCAACATGAACACACGACCCCTCCTTCAAATAGTGCAGGCACTGTACTTCTCCCATCTCTCCAGGACTCAAGGTCCCCCGGGGGGGCCTGCCGGTTTCCCTGAATTTCCCTTCATAAAATGTTACTTGGTTGCTCGACACTTCCCAACGAGCAGACGTCAAGTATTAAAAACCATTTGTCTCCATTCTCGCCTGATCAAAAAACACGCTCACGCATGCCTGCTGGAAAGTCCATGCCCCTCGCACGAACAAAAACCCTCCTTTACCCGCCATCGGGGCCGTGCCAATATCCCTTCCTAAGGGCTGACCCTACCCCGCCTTCCATTCCACTACAGACTGATCACACACTTGAAAGACATTCTTTTCGCTCCATTCTCTCAACAGTCCGAACCACCTCAACAACCCTTCCTTCACCCTACGGACAACAGTTTTGGTAATCCCCGCACCTTCCTCCTAACTTTCCAAACTACGAATTCTCTGCATTATATCCACACCACACATTTGCCCTCAGGACATGACATCTCCACTGCCGTCCAAGCCTCTCCTACGCTCAACAATCATCACCCACTCTTCACAGTCCCATATAATAGCGATGGTAAACCTAAAACACTCCATACATTCCCCTCTTTGCTGCCTCCAAGGAACAAAGTTCTCATTTCTCCCAACGACGTCCTAAGTGCACCACACACCTCTTTGTCTTCTCCCTCAACAATTCTATGATTCACCTCATCTTCATAGACCCATCTACTGACAACTCCACTCCCAAATATCTGAATAACGTTCACCTCCTCCATACTCTCTTCCCTCCAATCTGATATTCAATCTTACATCAAACCTAATCTTTTGTTATCCTCCTAACCTACTCCTTTTCCCTATATTCACCTTTAATTTTCCTTCTTGCACACCCTAAACCAAATTCATATGGCGAGGGGGGGGGCCCACCGAGAGAGGCTCTGCGAACTTCTCTTCAGAATCTCCATACAAGAGCACAGTGTTCATCAGCAAAGAGCATCTGTGCGCAGCGCGTCCCCACCTTTGTGTGTGGATTCCTTTATCTTTTAACTCCACGCCTCTTGCCAAAGACCCTCGCATTTACTTCTCTTACAACCCCATCTATAAATATATTAAACAACCAACGGTGACATCACACAACCATGTCAAGGCCTACTTTTACACTGGGAAAAAATTTCCCTCTTTCCTACATACTCAAACTTGAGCCTCCACTATCCTCGTAAAAAAAAACTCTCACTGCTTTCAGTAACCTACCTCCTACACCATCCACTGCAAACATCTGCCACATTGTGCCCCCCCTATCCACCCTGTCATACGCCTTTTCTACCAAATCCATAAATGCCACAAAGAACCTCTTTAGCGTATCTAAATACTGTTCACTATATTTTTCACTGTAAACACCTGGTCCACAAACACCCCCTACCTTTCCTAAAGCCACCTTGATCATCTGCTGATCCTATTCTCGCTCCTCTTACTCTTAATTCTTTCAATTATAAACTCTACCATACACTTAAACCAGGTACACTCAACAGACTTGAACCCGATCCCCCCTATAATTTTTGCACTCTCTTTTAACCCCTTTGGCCTTTATACAAAGAACTATGCATGCTCTCAGCCAAACCCTAGGTACCATTACCATCTTCCATACATTATTATTAAATAATTGCACCAACCACTCCAAAACTTATCCAATCCCCACTACTGCTTTTAACATTTCTATCTTTATCCCATCAATCCCGTCTTGCCTTACCGCCCCTTCATTTTACCTACTGCCTCACGAACTTCCCCCACACACACAACTGGCTCTTCCTCACTGCCTACAAGAAGTTATATCCTCCATGCCCTATACACGAAAACACAGCAACCTTTCCCACCCTATCTTGGATCAACATTTAAACAATTTCCTCAAAATTTCCTTCCATCTTTCCCCAATACCTCTAACCTCACCAATTAAATAACTCTCCTCTCCTATTTTTAACTGACAAATCCATTTGTTTCTCTAGGCTTTCTAAACTTGTTAATCTCACTTCCAAAACTTTTTCTTATTTTCAAACAAAAATTGTTGATAACATCTCACCCCTCTCTTCAAATGCTCTCTTTTTCATGCTTCACCACATCTCTTAACTTCTCTCTTTTTCCTCCAAATACTCTTCCCTCCTTGCATCACTTCTAACTTTGTAAAAACTTCTCATATCTAACTTTTTCACACCATTACAACTCTCATTACATCATCTTTCCACCAATCGGCTCTTCTATCCCTCCTGCACCCACTTTCCTGTAACCACAAACTTCCTTCTTACACTCTAACACACATTTTTAAACCATACCCCATACCTCTTCGACCCCCATTGCATGCTCTCATTATCCCAACTACTCCAATAGCTGTTTATATCTTACCCTAACTGCCTCCTCTTTTAGTTTTATAAACCTTCACCTCCTCTTGCTCTCTCTCTTCCCTGATGCTTCTATTCTCCTTGTATCCATCCACCATTTATACTCTCAGTGTAGCTACAACTATAAAGTGATCTGATATATCAGTGTCCCCTCTATAAACATGTACATCCTGAATTCTCTCAACAGTCTTTATCTACCAATACCTAACCAACTAACAACAGACATTGTATCGCCCTAACATCATATCGTGTATACTTATTTAAAATCCTCTTTTTCCTTACAAATATGTATTACCTATAACAAAACCCCTTTTCTTAATAAACAAAAGTTCAATCAAGGGCTCCCAATTATCATTTTACCACCTGGCACCGCAAACTTACACTACCACACCCTCTTCTTAAAAGTTTCACTCTACTTTTTTTTTTAGCTTCAAGTATCCCCAAACCACAATAACTCAGTCACAACTTGGATATCAACAAAGGCTCCTATACATTCACTTAAACATTCTCCCAAAATAGTTTAATTTTACCTCCGATATCCATCCTGTGGATGTATGGGCTAGTTTATGTGTACCTCATACCATCCGTGGATGGTAGGTGTCTAGTTATTGTGTATCACATATCCATCCTGGTTGGATGGTAGTGGCTATTTAATTTTGTACCTCATATCCATCCTGTGGATGGTAGTGGCTATGTTTTAATGTGTACCTCAAATCCATCCTGTGGATGGTATGTGGATAGTTTATTGTGTACCTCAAACCATCCTGTGGATGGTAGTGTCTAGTTTATTGTGTACCTCATATCCATCCTGTGGATGGTAGTGTGCTAGTTTTATTGTGTACCGTCCATATCCATCCTGTGATGGTAGTGGCTAGTTTATTGATGTACCTCATATCGCATGCCTTGTGGATGGTAGTGGCTAGTTTGTATATTTGGTGTACCTCATATCCATCCTGTGTATGTATGGGCTAGTTTTATTGTGTACCTCATATCCATCCTGTGGATGGTAGTGGTATGATTCTATTGTGTACCACATATCCATCCTTTGGATGGGTAGTGGCTAGTTTAATGTGTACCTCATAACCATCCGTGGATGGTAGAGTGCTAGTTATATTGTGTACCTCATATCCACCTGTGGACGGTAGGGCTAGTTTATTGTGTAACTCATATCCATCCTGTGGAGATGGTATGGCCTAGTTTATGTGTACCCTCATATCCATCTGTGGATGGGTAAGTGGCTATTTATTGTTGAGCCACATAACCATCTTGTAGAATGGTAACACAAGAACATATGGACACGAACAAAAGGCCCTAGTAACTAGGCCCCCACAAAAGGGTTAACAGGAGAACATCTGGATTTATATCTACTGTTCATTATCTGTCACCAACAAATTTAGGAAATTTACTTAATATATCTTGTATCTTATTTTCATTAATAAGATATCTTGATATATGACATAGGTTATTATACTCTCTCTATCGGAGTTATTATTAACAAGTTCATTTAACCAGAGGATAGAATAAACGAAGTTGTGATAAGCTTGTGGCCTGCACTCGTTAACTATTTAATAGTTTTCTAATATGTGGGTAGTGAAGTATTAACCTATCTGGATATAAGGTACATTCTCTCAGTATTGATGCATGAAGCTGTTGGTTGTGGATTGTTGTTGTCCCCGGTTATTGGTGATTTTGGTGGGTAACCTCGTGAATTGTTGTTGTCCCCCGGTATTGGTGATTTTGGGGTAACGTTCGAGAATTGGTTTTGTTGTCCCGGTATTGTGATTTTGTGGGTAACTCGTGAATTGTTGTTGTCCCGGTATTGTGATTTTGTGGGTAACTCGTGAATTGTTGTTGTCCCGGTATTGTGATTTTGTGGGTTACTCGTGAAATTGTTGTTGTCCGCCGTGAATTGTGATTTTGTTGGTTACTCGTGAATTGTTGTAGTCAAGGTAAATTTGTGATTTTTGTGGTTTACTCGCGAATTGTTTTGTCCCGGTATTTTGATTTTGTGGGGGTTACTCTTGAATTGTTGTTGTCACGGTATTGTGATTTTGTGGGTTACTCGTGAATTGTTGTTGTCACGGTATTGTGATTTTGTGGGTTACTCGTGAATTGTTGTTGTCCCGGTATTGTGATTTTGTGGGTTACTCGTGAATTGTTGTTGTCCCGGTATTGTGATTTTGTGGGTTACTCGTGAATTGTTGTCCCGGTATTGTGATTTAATTTGTTTGTTCGGGGGGGGGGCGTTCCGCTGTTATAGATGTACTGAATGAATATCCTTGTTTGTATTTGTGTTCAAACGTCGAGTCAAAAGCTCCTGCCCCGTTTGTGTGTGTGTGTACTTCGGGTAGTTTGTACTCACCTAGTTGTGGTTGCAGAGGTCGAGTCACATCTCCTGGCCCTACCTCTCTACTGATCGCTAATAGGTCACTCAACCTGCTCCATGAGCTTTATCATACCTCTGCTTAAAGCTGTGTATGGGATCCTGCCTCCATTACATCACTACCCTTCCCAGAATATTCCACTTCCTGACAACTTCTGTGGCTGAAGAAATACTTCGGGCTAACATCCCTTTGAATTCAATCTGTGTCTTCAGCTTCCCCACTGTGTCCCCGTGTTCTGTATGGGCAGTCTCAGGAACATCCTGTCTTTGTCCACCTTGTCAATTCCTCTCCAGAGAATTTTTGTAATTCGTTATCCATGTCCCCCCTATATCACCTGTCCTCCATTGTCGACAGCTTGATTTTTCCCTTAACCTCTCCTCATAGGACCATACCTCTTAACTCTGGGACTAGTCTTGTTGCAAAACCTTTGCAATTCTCTAGTTTCTTTAGCATGCTTTTTGGCTAGGTGTGGGTTCCAAACTGTGCCGCATACCTCCAATAAGGGCCCTAACGTACACGTTTTACAGGGGTCCTTAACTGATTCCCATATTAAAGAATCGGAATGCAGTTCTGAGGTTTGACCATGCGCCCATATAACTGGCAGCAGATATATTGGGTTGATGTGGCGCTAGTCGGAGATGTGCCTGGTGTTAATACTCACCCAAGATCTTTTTCCTTGAGTGATGGTTTGAATTCTCTGGCCCCCTAGATTGTACTCCGTCTGCTGCGGTCTTGTGTTTTGCCCTTTATTCCACCCCAATCCTCATGACTTTGCACTTGGTGGGATGAACTCCCAGGAGCCATTGCATGTACCAGGTCTGCAGCCTGTCCAGATCCTTTGTTAGTTCTGCTGCCTGGTCTTTTCGATCGAATGAACTCTTCTCATCACCTTCACTCATCTGCTAACAGGTGACACCTCGAGTTTATTTCCTTCCGTCATTTCGTTCACAATACCAGAAACACACTGACCTAGGAACTGACCCCATTGGGACCCAGCTGTTCAACAAGTGCCCACTCTGTGACACCTCGCCACGTACCATTACTGCTGCTGCCTCCTGTCAAGTATTTCCCTGATCCATTGGGCAGTTGCCTTCCCTGTTATCCCTGCATGTCCTCCAGTTTTTGCACTAATCTCTTGTGTGGTAACTGGTGTCAAACGCCTTCTTGAAGATCCAAGAAATGCAAACCACCACCCCCCCTCTCTTCTCTTTCTTACTGCTGACACCATTCATAGTGAAACCCAGGAGGTTTGTGACACAGGATTACCATCTCCTGAAACCATGTTTTGCTGCTGTTGATGAGATCATTTTCCTTTCTAGGTGTTCCACCACTCTTCTCCTGATAATCTCTCCCCAGTGATTTTGCATACTATACATGTCAGAGACACAGGTCTGTAGTTTAGTAGCATCATGCTGTCTCCTTTTTTAAAGATTGGGACTACCTTTGGCGTCTTCCCATGCCTCAGGCAATCCCTGTTACCGATAGATGTTGAGAATTGAGACACTTTATTCAACACAATGGGAACATTATTGAAGAAACGTTTCGAGCACACAGTGGCGCTTCATCAGTCCAATACAAAGTAGAAAAGGGTAAGGAGAAGAAGAAGTATGAGGTAATCATTCCTCAACCTTGGGATTACGATGTGTTCAGTCCCATCACTCTAGTATTGGACTGATGAAGCCACTGTGTGGGCTAAAAGTTATCTTCTTCAAAAAAGATTCCCCATGTAGTATGCATAAGTGTCTCAATACTACAACTTGTCGGTTTTTCAAAACATCATTCATCACTTCGATAGCTTTAATGAATATTGCTTGTTATAGGGTACAACAAAGCCCCTCTGCTCCCTCTCTCAGGACCCATTGAGAGAATGTTGAACTGCCCCATAATTGCCTTTGAGGTATCTAGCCACTCAGGAAGCCTCTTCACTTCTTCCTCGGTTGTAGTGTTCTGTGTCCAGCACATGGTGGTGTACCCCACCTCTCCGTGTTTTCTGGAGCCCCTTCTTGTCTGCCTCTGTGAACACTATCATTTGAATCTCTTTTTTGAGGTTCCTCACATACATCATGGTCATTCATTGTTGTTCATCACCTCCTTTCTTTACCTTAGCCTGATTACCTTTCCTTTGCGGTATGTTATCTCCTGAATGTTTCTGTTATAACACTTCAGGTCAGATATGGCTTTTGCTGCTATGTCGTAATTCATATTGACTATTGCCTCCCTTCTTATCTGTGCATATTCGTTTCTACTGGCTTCTATAACGAACTGCTCATCCTTATTCTCCTGGTCCCTTTTTGCCTTCTAATAATTCATTCCATTCCCTAGCACACTTGGTTTTTGCCTCCTTGCATCTTTGGGTGAACCATGGGCTCATCCTGGCTTTTCCATTATTCCTGTTACCCTTGGGTACAAACTTCTCCTCAGCCTCCTTGCACATTGTTGCTACATATTCCATCATCTCATTAACTGGCTTCCCTGCCAGTTCTCTGTCCCACTGAACCTCATTCAGGAAGTTCCTCATTCCTGTGTAGTCCCCTTTCCTGTAGTTTGGTTTCATTTGTCCTGGCCTTCCTGCTTCCCCCTCCACTTGTAACTCTACTGTGTATTCGAAGCTCAAAACCACATGATCGCTGGCCCCAAGGGGTCTTTCATATGTGATGTCCTCAATATCTGCACGACTCAAGGTGAATACTAAGTCCAGTCTTTCTGGTTCATCCTCTCCTCTCTCTCTTGTAGTGTCCCTTACGTGTTGGTACATGAAGTTTTCCAGTACCACCTCCATCATCTTACCCCTCCATGTATCTTGGCCCCCATGTGGCTCCAAGTTCTCCCATTCGATCTCCTTGTGGTTAAAGTCGCCCATGATCAGGAGCTTTGCCCTGCATGCATGAGCTCTTCTGGCCACTGCAGCCAGTGTGTCAACCATCGCTCTATTGCTCTCGTCATACTCTTGCCTTGGCCTCCTGCTGTTCTGTGGTGGGTTATACATCACTGCAATTATCACCTTGGACCACCAGAGTGAAGTGTTCCCGCTATGTAATCACTTTCCTTCTCCGCTGTTCTCTCTCTCTCCAGCTCATCAAAATTCCATCGGTGTTTG
>NC_069496.1:7824227-7834227 GCF_026875155.1 Cherax quadricarinatus
TTTTTTTTTGCAGTGCGATCGTGGCACTGTTGTGATCCTTGAAGTGAGATCCTCAGACATTACTACTCCAGGTCCCTTACATTTTTTTTTCCCGCTCTATTGTAGGGCCGGAGTCAGTAGTATACTCTGTTCTAGTTATTATCTCCTCCAGTTTTCCATAACGGAGTAGTTGAAATTTGTCCTCATTGAACATCATATTTTGTTTAACGTTGCCCACTGGATTAACGGTTTGTTAACTTCCTTGGAGGTTAACCGTCCTCAAGGCAGATGACAGGCCTCATGCAGATATAGTAAACATCCGCAAAGATGATACGGTGCTGTGTGTATATCATGGTTTTGTCTGATATAGGATAAGGAATAAGATTGGGGCGAGTATTTTGTGCCTTGTGGAACGAGCTCTTCCACTATGGCAGCCTTCCGATTTAACTCTGTTGACCCTACTCTTTGTGTTCGATTTGTTAGGAAGTTGAGATACACTCCCATTTCCAGTTTTCTTTACAGTGCATCAAATGGCCATTCCATATGACCCGCATTTGTCAAGATGCCTTTCTCTTCAATCTGTGTATATCATCTCATTCAATTTTCCCTTCCAGTTCTCCAACCTCTTCTTCCTAGTTGTGAGAAAACCTTGCTCTCCTCCTCTCTTCACCCCTCCTCTTCCTCCTCTCTTCACACCTCCTCTTCCCCCTTTCTCTTCACACCTCCTCTTCCTCCTCTCTTCACACCTCCTCTTCCTCCTCTCTCACACCTCTTCTTCCTCCTCTCTTCACCCCTCCTCTTCCTCCTCTCTTCACACCTCCTCTTCCTCCTCTCTTCACACCTCCTCTTCCTCCTCTCTTCACACCTCCTCCTCTCTTCACACCTCCTCTTCCTCCTCTCTTCACACCTCCTCTTCCTCCTCTCTTCACACCTCCTCTTCCTCCTTTCTTCACACCTCCTCCTCTCTTCACACCTCCTCTTCTTCCTTTCTTCACACCTCCTCTTCCTCCTTTCTTTACTCCCTCCCTTTCCACCCTCTCTCACGATTTAGAGAATACCTGAACTACACAAAAACACTAGCACTGCAGGAGGCCTACAGGCCTATACACCACTGTCTATTAAAGCATAACAGTAACAAGACCTGGCTTGTGCATTCAAGAAAGCAATGCCCAATAGGCCTACTGGGGCCTAGGGAAAAATTGAAAGCCTCCTTTTCTGAAGACTTATTATTCTATGCAATTTGTGTTCGTAATTTACTTATGTGTACCTGTACCGGAACCTGTGTACCTGTACCTGAAGCTGTGTGTCTGTTGAGAAAATATTTTGGTTAAGAGGGTTTGAGAAAGACCTGTCTAGTATGGGCGAGTATGTCTCCTACAGTACTCCTTTCTGTTCTGACCTAACTAGTGTAGACCTAGCTAGTGTAGACCTAGCTAGTGTAGACCTTCCTAGTGTAGACCTAGCTAGTGTAGACCTTCCTAGTGTAGACCTTCCTAGTGTAGACCTTCCTAGTGTAGACCTAGCTAGTGTAGACCTTCCTAGTTTAGACCTAGCTAGTGTAGACCCAGCTAGTATAAACCAAGCTAGTAGAGACCTAGCTAGTAGAGACCAGGCTAGAGACCTAGCTAGTAGAGACCTAGCTTTGTAGAGGACCAGGCTAGTAGAGACCTAGCTAGTATAGACCAGGCTAGTAGAGACTAGCTAGTAGAGGACCTAGCTAGTAGAGACCAGGCTAGTAGAGACATAGCTAGCATATACCTAGCTAGTAAAGACCCAGCTAGTATAAACCTAGCCAGTACAGACCTAGCCAGTACAGAACCTAGTCTAGTAGAGACCTAGCTAGTAGAGACCTAGCTAGTAAAGACCAGGCTAGTAAAGACCTAGCTAGTAGATTACCTACCTGGTAGAGACCTAGCTAGTATAAACCCTAGCCAGTACAGACCTAGCCAGTAACAGACCTAGCTAGTAGAGACCTAGCTAGTACAGACCTAGCTAGTACAGACCTAGCTAGTACAGACCTAGCTAGTACAGACCTAGCCAGTACAGACCTAGCCAGTACAGACCTAGCCAGTACAGACCTAGCCAGTACAGACCTAGCCAGTACAGACCTAGCCAGTACAGACCTAGCTAGTAGAGACCTAGCTAGTAGAGACCTAGCTAGTACAGACCTAGCCAGTAAAGACCTAGCTAGTATAAACCTAGCTAGTATAGACCAGGCTAGGAGAGACCTAGCTAGTAGAGACCTAGCTAGTAGAGACCTAGCCCCACTGAACTAGCCCCCAATAACTCGCCACAGTGTCAGATTTCTTTGTATATTGTACAAACTCTGTGTTAAGCTGACCTCCTGTACAAACACAAGACGATACAACCAATCACTGTACCAACTGGAGCTGTTGTACACAGTACGTGGCGGCTGCTACGCTACTGTGAACACTGTATAAGTGTGTACACTCAGGGTGATGACAGATCTACCCAGAAACACAGTAAAAGGCAAAGAGGACATTGAATATACACTGAAGAGGGCGATGATAACGGTGGAAATATCAAGAACGGGATCCACTTACCAGCACAGAGGTTATTAACCCTGATGACTGGTTATGGGTCGGGCTGCTGGGGGCGTTGACCCCCGGAATTTGTGGGGTTTTTGAGCACTAGAACAAGGGGAATACTGCAGTACGCCTACTGGCTCAAGCTAGGCACGTCCTTCTCACCGAAGTAAGGGTCGTCTTCAAGACCTATAGCTGAGCATATGGGTGACATGATGCAACTTATACAGACCATAGCTGACATCAATGACATACTATAAACTCCCTGGTTATGCAGAGCATTTCCAGCAACCGAAGTTATTTTGTTCCCCAGGATGCCATCCACACCAGTCCACTAACACCCAGGTACCTACTTACTGCTAGGTAAACAGGGACAGCAGGTGTCTTAAAGAAACACGTCCTAATGTTACAACCCATACAGGGAATCGAACCACAGACCTTTATGTGTGAGGCAAGTGCACTACCAACCCAGCCACGGGGCAGTCACTACAGTGATGACTGCAGAAACATCGCAGATGTATCGACAACTAGCAACTAGGTTCCAAAGGATCCCTTGTGCAGGATGCGAAAAATTTACATAGAAGAAACTGGCAGAACCATCGTCCAGCAACTTTGGGGTTGGATTAGACTGGGACTTGTACAATATGAGTGAAAGGGGATGAATTTGAATAGGCTGTATATTTCGACCGCCTTCTGAGGCCTCTTCAGTAATTGTTGTATATATTATGTTGTATATATTACGTAACTGTGGGAAACGCTGGAGGTTCGATCCTCCTTGCAAGGAGCGAAACACCTAGCCTTCCCGAGGATAGATGAAAACCTAGCCATCCCAGACTAGTGGATACAGAGAGAGAGAGGAAAAAAAAAGGAGGGGGGGGGAGGGTTTACAGAAGCAGGTCAGGTGAATGACCCACAAGATGTTGATGACTGAAGCAAACAAAGATGTTTACCTTGTAAACAATGAAGCAACAGCGTGCGCACGCACACACACACACACACACACACACACACACACACACACACACACACACACACGTTAAGAGGTACGATAAAGCTCTTGGAGAAGGGAGAGAGACGACCTTGTAGCAACCAGTGAAGAGGGTGGGGGATCTGGAGCTATGACTCGATCCATGCAACCACAAATAGGTGAGTACACACGCAGGTCGTGAAAGAGAACTTGTCAATACTCTTGCAACAGGAACACCAACGGAGGGTGGAGAAACAGTTGCAAATGAAAACGATAGAAGAAATCTTTCAATCCCTTCCCCTGGTCCTCAGAGTGGTTAATCAACTGAATGAATTGAATGAAGACTTGCTAAATGCTACACCGGAACTCTTTGTAAATATGATAGAGAGAAGACTGGAGACGGAACACAGCACACCTCTCTTACTGTCGCTAGAGATAGCTAAGAGATAATTAGGCATATAGAGACAGGTAGATAGATAATTAAAGACAGGTAATTAGACAGGTAGAGACAATTAGAAATAGGTAATTAGTCAGGTAGACATAGACATGTAATCAGAGACTGGAAGATATAGACAGGCAATTATCTATGTATAAGTGTTCATTCTTCTGTCTACTGGACAGTAAAGTCACTGGCTACTGGGCAAAACGTCCCCACCATATACCCAAATGTTTAGGACAGTGTTTAACCATGAGTCAGTGAGTACCTGGGTACTGAGTACGAGTATGAGTACCATGAGTACACTAAGACATAACACAGCAAGTGTCAGGGGCCCAAGACTCTTCAATAGCCTCCCAGAATATATAAGGAGGATTACCAGTAGACCCCCGGATGTCAAGACCCCTGGTTGTGTTCAAGACCCCTGGTTGTCTTCAAGACTCCTGGTTGTGTTCAAGACCCCTGGTTGTCTTCAAGACCCCTGGTTGTCTTCAAGACTCCTGGTTGTGTTCAAGACCCCTGGTTGTCTTCAAGACCCCTGGTTATCTTCAAGACCCCTGGTTGTCTTCAAGACTCCTGGTTGTCTTCAAGACCCCTGGTTGTCTTCAAGACCCCTGGTTGTCTTCAAGACCCCTGGTTGTCTTCAAGACTCCTGGTTGTCTTCAAGACCCCTGGTTGTCTTCAAGACCCCTGGTTGTCTTCAAGACCCCTGGTTGTCTTCAAGACTCCTCGTTGTTTTCAAGACCCCCGGATGTCTACAAGACCCCCGGATGTCTTCAAGACTCCCGGATGTCTTCAAGACCCCCGGATGTCTTCAAGACCCCTGGTTGTCTACAAGACCCCCGGATGTCTTCAAGACCCCCGGATGTCTTCAAGACCCCCGGATGTCTTCAAGACCCCTGGTTGTCAAGACCCCAAGATGTCTTCAAGACCCCTGGTTGTCTACAAGACCCCCGGATGTCTTCAAGACCCCCGGATGTCAAGACCCCCGGATGTCTTCAAGACCCCTGGTTGTCTTCAAGACCCCCCGATGTCTTCAAGACCCCTGGTTGTCTACAAGACCCCCCAATGTCTTCAAGACCCCTGGTTGTCTACAAGACCCACGGATGTCAAGACCCCTGGTTGTCTTCAAGACCCCTGGTTGTCTACAAGACCCCCGGATGTCTTCAAGACCCCTGGTTGTCTTCAAGACCCCTGGCTGTTTTCAAGAGGGAGCTGGACACAGTATCTGACAAGCCAGGCTGTGGTTGCTATGTTGGACTACGTGTGACTAGCAGTAACATCCTGGCTGATCAGTCCCTGATCCACCCTAAGGACTGGTCATGGACCTGATCTACCCTGAGGACTGGTCATGGACCTGATCCACCCTGAGACTGGTGATAGACCTGATCCACCCTGAGGACTGGTCGTGGACCTGATCCACCCTGAGGACTGGTCATGGACCTGATCCACCCTGAGGACTGGTCATGGACCTGATCCACCCTGAGGACTGGTCATGGACCTGATCCACCCTGAGGACTGGTGATAGACCTGATCCACCCTGAGGACAGGTCATGGACCTGATCCACCCTGAGGACTGATCATGGACCTGATCCACCGAGGACTGGTCATGGACCTGATCCATCCTGAGGACTGGTCATGGACCTGATCCACCCTGAGGACTGGTCATGGACCTGATCCACCCTGAGGACTGGTCATGGACCTGATCCACCCTGAGGACTGGTCATGGACCTGATCCACCCTGAGGATTGGTCATGGACCTGATCCACCCTGAGGACTGGTAGTCGACCTGATCCACCCTGAGGACTGGTCATGGACCTGATCCACCCTGAGGACTGGTCATCGACCTGATCCACCCTGAGCATTGGTAATGGACCTGATCCACCCTGAGGACTGGTCATGGACCTGATCCACCCTGAGGACTGGTCATGGACCTGGTCCACCCTGAGGACTGGTCATGGATCTGATCCACGCTGAGGACTGGTCATGGACCTGATCCACCTGAGGACTGGTCGTCGACCTGATTCACCATGAGGAGTGGTCGACCTGATCCACCCTGAGGACTGGTCCTCGACCTGATTCACCATGAGGACTGGTCGTCGACCTGATCCACCCTGAGGACTGGTCATGGACCTGATCCACCCTGAGGACTGGCCGTCGACCTGATCCACCCTGAGGACTGGTCGTCGACCTGATCCACCCTGAGGACTGGTCATGGGCCTGATCCACCCTGAGGACTGGTAATGGACCTGATCCACCCTGAGGACTGGTCATGGACCTGATCCACCCTGAGGACTGGTCATGGACCTGATCTACCCTGAGGACTGGTCATGGACCTGATCCACCCTGAGGACTGGTCATGGACCTGATGCACCCTGAGGACTGGTCATGGACCTGATCCATTCTGAGGATTAGTCATGGACCTGATCCACCCTGAGGACTGGTCATGGACCTGATCCACCCTGAGGACTGGTGATAGACCTGATCCACCCTGAGGACTGGTCGTGGACCTGATTCACCCTGAGGACTGGTCATGGACCTGATCCATCCTGAGGACTGGTCGTCGACCTGATCACCCATGAGGACTGGTCTGACCTGATCCACCCTGAGGACTGGTCATGGACCTGATCCACCCTGAGGACTGGTCGTCGACCTGATCCACCCTGAGGACTGGTCATGGGCCTGATCCACCCTGAGGACTGGTCATGGGCCTGATCCACCCTGAGGACTGGTCATGGACATGATCCACCCTGAGGACTGGTCATGGACCTGATCCACCCTGAGGACTGGTCATGGACCTGATCCACCCTGAGGACTGGTGATAGACCTGATCCACCCTGAGGACTGGTCATGGACCTGATCCACCCTGAGGACTGATCATGGACCTGATCCACCCTGAGGACTGGTTATGGACCTGATAAATCCTGAGGACTGGTCATGGACCTGATCCACCGAGGACTGGTCATGGACCTGATCCACCGAGGACTGGTCATGGACCTGATCCACCCTGAGGACTGGTCATGGACCTGATCCACCCTGAGGACTGGTCATGGACCTGATCCACCCTGAGGACTGGTCATGGACCTGATCCACCCTGAGGACTGGTCATGGACCTGATCCACCCTGAGGACTGGTCATGGACCTGATCCACCCTGAGGACTGGTCATGGACCTGATCCACCCTGAGGACTGGCCGTCGACCTGATCCACCCTGAGGACTGGTCATGGACCTGATCCACCCTGAGGACTGGTCATGGACCTGATCCACCCTGAGGACTGGTCGTCGACCTGATCCATCCTGAGGACTGGTCATGGACCTGATCCACCCTGAGGACTGGTCATGGACCTGATCCACCCTGAGGACTGGTCATGGACCTGATCCACCCTGAGGACTGGTCGTCGACCTGATCCACCCTGAGGACTGGTCGTCGACCTGATTCACCATGAGGACTGGTCGTCGACCTGATCCACCCTGAGGACTGGTCATGGACCTGACCCACCCTGAGGACTGGTCGTCGACCTGATCCACCCTGAGGACTGGTCGTCGACCTGATCCACCCTGAGGACTGGTCATGGCCTGATCCACCCTGAGGACTGGTCATGGACCTGATCCACCCTGAGGACTGGTCATGGACCTGATCCACCCTGAGGACTGGTCATGGACCTGATCCACCCTGAGGACTGGTCATGGACCTGATCCACCCTGAGGACTGGTCATGGACCTGATCCACCCTGAGGACTGGTCATGGACCTGATCCACCCTGAGGACTGGTCATGGACCTGATCCACCCTGAGGACCGGTCATGGACCTGATCCACCCTGAGGACTGGTCATGGACCTGATCCACCCTGAGGACTGGTCGTCGACCTGATCCACCCTGAGGACTGGTCATGGACCGAGACACAGGGGGGCTCTGACCCCTAAAAAAATCTTTAAGGAATGGGATGAAACAACGAACGGGAGATAGACTGGTGGATAGATGGATAAACGGATGAATGGATAGACAGAAATTGAGAGAGTTGAGGAGAACGTGTTAAGAGATCAGATAGACAGTGATGTCTATCTATTTCTCCCTTTCTCTCCCGTTCCTTCCTTTCTTCCCTCCTTCTCTTCCCCCCCCTCACCCTCCCCCCCCCTCACCCTCCCTCGCTCCCTCAACACATCAGCGCCATCTACTTAATTTGTCCAGCCGTTAATAATTATTTTCCCAAGGGGGCTGTTGTGAGGAAGGGAGGGACGAAGGAAGGGAGGGGAGGGAAGAAGGGAGGTGAGGGAGAAAGAAGAGGTGGTGAGAGAAGAATGAGAGGAGATATATTCCCTCCCCACCACCATCTTTCCCCTCCCCTGCCTCCCCCTTAACTTCTTAAAGACTACACTTCTTACAATTTCCAAGATCCCCCCCTCCCTAACCCCCCTACTCACCTCCCTGGAATATTTTGCAGTGAGAGAGATTGTCTCCTGTCCTGGACGGGGTCGTCAACACTGTGCAATAATGTAAGCGAGAGAGCACAAGTGGTTAGGTTATACTATGTTAGGTTATGTTAAGTCAGGTTAGGTTACATTGTTAGGTAGTTACTATTTCTAGTTTTCCTCCACTGTCTTCTCCCCTACCCACTCTTCTTACTAGCTCCCCTCCCCTCCCATTATCCTTACCGCCTGAATCGTGATGGAGGGGGTGACAGGAGGGGGAAGATAGGCAGGAGGATAGTGTTGTGGTGGGGGTGAGGGAGGCCTAGGTGCTGACGGTGGGCGGCTGGGGGAGGGGGTGGGTGAGGGTGGGTGAGGGTGGGTGAGGGTGGGCGGGGTGGGTGAGGGTGGGTGGGGTGGGGTGGGGGCGTGGGTGGGCGGGGTGGGTGGGATTGGACAAGTTTAAAAGTGAGTTATATGATCAGTCATTGCTCCCTTAGGACACCACCAACACCACCCAGAATTTTCCTCTCGCCTCTCCTCTCCTTTCTCCTCTTTATCTCTTCTCTATAGCCCTTATCTCCTCTCCTTTCTCCTCTATCTCTTCTCTATAGCCCTTATCTCCTCTCCTTTCTCCTCTATCTCTTCTCTATAGCCCTTATCTCCTCTCCTTTCTCCTCTATCTCTTCTCTATAGCCCTTATCTCCTCTCCTTTCTCCTCTATCTCTTCTCTATAGCCCTTATATCCTCTCCTTTCTCCTCTATCTCTTCTCTATAGCAATTATCTCCTCTCCTTTCTCCTCTATCTCTTCTCTATAGCCCTTATCTCCTCTCCTTTCTCCTCTATCTCTTCTCTATACCCCTTATCTCCTCTTTCTCCTTTCTCTTCTCTACAGCCCTTATCTCCTCTCCTTTCTCCTTTATCTCTTCTCTACAGCCCTTATCTCCTCTCCTTTCTCCTCTTTATCTCTCCTCTATCTCCTCTTCCTTCTTGAATGGGTGTGACCTGGACCTGCCTAGCATGGGCCAGTATTTTCTCAGATTTCTCCTTTTTATTCTATTGGCGGATGTTACTCACCTAGTTGAGGTTGCAGGGGTCGAGTCCAAGCTCCTGGCCCCGCCTCTTCACTGGTCGCTACTAGGTCACTCTCTCTGAACCGTGAGCTTTATCATACCTCTGCTTAAAACTATGTATGGATCCTGCCTCCACTACATCGCTTCCCAAGCTATTCCACTTACTGACTACTCTGTGGCTGAAGAAATACTTATTAACATCCCTGTGATTCATCTGTGTCTTCAACTTCCAACTGTGTCCCCTTGTTGCTGTGTCCAATCTCTGGAACATCCTGTCTTTGTCCACCTTGTCAATTCCTCTCAGTATTTTGTATGTCGTTATCATGTCCCCCCTATCTCTCCTGTCCTCCAGTGTCGTCAGGTTGATTTCCCTTAACCTCTCCTCGTAGGACATACCTCTTAGCTCTGGGACTAGTCTTGTTGCAAACCTTTGCACTTTCTCTAGTTTCTTTACGTGCTTGGCTAGGTGTGGGTTCCAAACTGGTGCCGCATACTCCAATATGGGCCTAACATACACGGTGTACAGGGTCCTGAATGATTCCTTATTAAGATGTCGGAATGCTGTTCTGAGGTTTGCTAGGCGCCCATATGC
>NC_069496.1:7839227-7854589 GCF_026875155.1 Cherax quadricarinatus
TTATTGATGAATAAGACACATGTACAACACCTAGGTGTCTTTATTGATGAATAAGACACATGTACAACACCTGGGTGTCTTTATTGATGAATAAGACACGTGTACAACACCTAGGTGTCTTTATTGATGAATAAGACACATGTACAACACCTGGGTGTCTTTATTGATGAATAAGACACATGTACAACACCTGGGTGTCTTTATTGATGAATAAGACACATGTACAACACCTAGGTGTCTTTATTGATGAATAAGACACATGTACAACACCTAGGTGTCTTTATTGATGAATAAGACACATGTACAACACCTAGGTGTCTTTATTGATGAATAAGACACATGTACAACACCTGGGTGTCTTTATTGATGAATAAGACACATGTACAACACCTAGGTGTCTTTATTGATGAATAAGACACATGTACAACACCTAGGTGTCTTTATTGATGAATAAGACACATGTACAACACCTAGGTGTCTTTATTGATGAATAAGACACATGTACAACACCTGGGTGTCTTTATTGATGAATAAGACACATGTACAACACCTGGGTGTCTTTATTGATGAATAAGACACATGTACAACACCTGGGTGTCTTTATTGATGAATAAGACACATGTACAACACCTAGGTGTCTTTATTGATAAGACACATGTACAACACCTAGGTGTCTTTATTGATGAATAAGACACATGTACAACACCTAGGTGTCTTTATTGATGAATAAGACACATGTACAACACCTGGGTGTCTTTATTGATGAATAAGACACATGTACAACACCTAGGTGTCTTTATTGATGAATAAGACACGTGTACAACACCTGGGTGTCTTTATTGATGAATAAGACACATGTACAACACCTGGGTGTCTTTATTGATGAATAAGACACATGTACAACACCTGGGTGTCTTTATTGATGAATAAGACACATGTAAAAAAACACTGGGTGTCTTTATTGATGAATAAGACACATGTACAACACCTGGGTGTCTTTATTGATGAATAAGACACATGTACAACACCTGGGTGTCTTTATTGATGAATAAGACACATGTACAACACCTGGGTGTCTTTATTGATGAATAAGACACATGTACAACACCTAGGTGTCTTTATTGATGAATAAGACACGTGTACAACACCTGGGTGTCTTTATTGATGAATAAGACACATGTACAACACCTAGGTGTCTTTATTGATGAATAAGACACGTGTACAACACCTAGGTGTCTTTATTGATGAATAAGACACATGTACAACACCTGGGTGTCTTTATTGATGAATAAGACACGTGTACAACACCTAGGTGTCTTTATTGATGAATAAGACACATGTACAACACCTGGGTGTCTTTATTGATGAATAAGACACATGTACAACACCTGGGTGTCTTTATTGATAAGACACATGTACAACACCTGGGTGTCTTTATTGATGAATAAGACACGTGTACAACACCTAGGTGTCTTTATTGATGAATAAGACACGTGTACAACACCTAGGTGTCTTTATTGATGAATAAGACACATGTACAACACCTAGGTGTCTTTATTGATGAATAAGACACATGTACAACACCTAGGTGTCTTTATTGATGAATAAGACACATGTACAACACCTAGGTGTCTTTATTGATGAATAAGACACATGTACAACACCTGGGTGTCTTTATTGATGAATAAGACCACATGTACAACACCTGGGTGTCTTTATTGATGAATAAGACACATGTACAACACCTGGGTGTCTTTATTGATGAATAAGACACATGTACAACACCTAGGTGTCTTTATTGATGAATAAGACACATGTACAACACCTAGGTGTCTTTATTGATGAATAAGACACATGTACAACACCTAGGTGTCTTTATTGATGAATAAGACACATGTACAACACCTGGGTGTCTTTATTGATGAATAAGACACATGTACAACACCTAGGTGTCTTTATTGATGAATAAGACACATGTACAACACCTAGGTGTCTTTATTGATGAATAAGACACATGTACAACACCTGGGTGTCTTTATTGATGAATAAGACACATGTACAACACCTGGGTGTCTTTATTGATGAATAAGACACATGTACAACACCTAGGTGTCTTTATTGATGAATAAGACACATGTACAACACCTAGGTGTCTTTATTGATGAATAAGACACATGTACAACACCTAGGTGTCTTTATTGATGAATAAGACACATGTACAACACCTGGGTGTCTTTATTGATGAATAAGACACATGTACAACACCTAGGTGTCTTAATTGATGAATAATACACGTGTACAACACCTAGGTGTCTTTATTGATGAATAAGACACATGTACAACACCTAGGTGTCTTTATTGATGAATAAGACACATGTACAACACCTAGGTGTCTTTATTGATGAATAAGACACATGTACAAACACCTGGGTGTCTTTATTGATGAATAAGACACATGTACAACACCTAGGTGTCTTTATTGATGAATAAGACACATGTACAACACCTAGGTGTCTTTATTGATGAATAAGACACATGTACAACACCTGGGTGTCTTTATTGATGAATAAGACACATGTACAACACCTAGGTGTCTTTATTGATGAATAAGACACATGTACAACACCTAGGTGTCTTTATTGATGAATAAGACACATGTACAACACCTAGGTGTCTTTATTGATGAATAAGACACATGTACAACACCTGGGTGTCTTTATTGATGAATAAGACACATGTACAACACCTAGGTGTCTTTATTGATGAATAAGACACATGTACAACACCTAGGTGTCTTTATTGATGAATAAGACACATGTACAACACCTGGGTGTCTTTATTGATGAATAAGACACATGTACAACACCTAGGTGTCTTTATTGATGAATAATACACGTGTACAACACCTAGGTGTCTTTATTGATGAATAAGACACATGTACAACACCTAGGTGTCTTTATTGATGAATAAGACACATGTACAACACCTAGGTGTCTTTATTGATGAATAAGACACATGTACAACACCTAGGTGTCTTTATTGATGAATAAGACACATGTACAACACCTGGGTGTCTTTATTGATGAATAAGACACATGTACAACACCTAGGTGTCTTTATTGATGAATAAGACACATGTACAACACCTGGGTGTCTTTATTGATGAATAAGACACATGTACAACACCTGGGTGTCTTTATTGATGAATAAGACACATGTACAACACCTGGGTGTCTTTATTGACGAATAAGACACATGTACAACACCTAAGTGTCTTTATTGATGAATAAGACACATGTACAACACCTAGGTGACTTTATTGATGAATAAGACACATGTACAACACCTGGGTGTCTTTATTGATGAATAAGACACGTGTACAACACCTAGGTGTCTTTATTGATGAATAAGACACATGTACAACACCTGTGTGTCTTTATTGATGAATAAGACACATGTACAACACCTGTGTGTCTTTATTGATGAATAAGACACATGTACAACACCTGTGTGTCTTTATTGATGAATAAGACACATGTACAACACCTGTGTGTCTTTATTGATGAATAAGACACATGTACAACACCTGGGTGTCTTTATTGATGAATAAGACACATGTACAACACCTAGGTGTCTTTATTGATGAATAAGACACATGTACAACACCAGGGTGTCTTTATTGATGAATAAGACACATGTACAACACCTGTGTGTCTTTATTGATGAATAAGACACATGTACAACACCTAGGTGTCTTTATTGATGAATAAGACACATGTACAACACCTGGGTGTCTTTATTGATGAATAAGACACATGTACAACACATGGGTGTCTTTATTGATGAATAAGACACATGTACAACACCTAGGTGTCTTTACTGATGAATAAGACACATGTACAACACCTAGGTGTCTTTATTGATGAATAAGACACATGTACAACACGTAGGTGACTTTATTGATGAATAAGACACATGTACAACACCTAGGTGTCTTTATTGATGAATAAGACACATGTACAACACCTAGGTGACTTTATTGATGAATAAGACACATGTACAACACCTAGGTGTCTTTATTGATGAATAAGACACATGTACAACACCTAGGTGACTTTATTGATGAATAAGACACATGTACAACACCTGGGTGTCTTTATTGATGAATAAGACACATGTATAACACCTGGGTGTCTTTATTGATGAATACGACATATGTACAACACCTAGGTGACTTTATTGATAAGACACATGTACAACACCTAGGTGTCTTTATTGATGAATAAGACACATGTACAACACCTAGGTGTCTTTATTGATGAATAAGACACATGTACAACACCTAGGTGACTTTATTGATGAATAAGACACATGTACAACACCTAGGTGTCTTTATTGATGAATAAGACACATGTACAACACCTAGGTGACTTTATTGATGAATAAGACACATGTACAACACCTAGGTGTCTTTATTGATGAATAAGACACATGTACAACACCTAGGTGTCTTTATTGATGAATAAGACACATGTACAACACCTGGGTGTCTTTATTGATGAATAAGACACATGTACAACACTTGAACCACCAACAACAGTCAACCACCACCAAAAATCAACCACAACCACCAACAGTAAACCACCCAGAATCAACCACTCTAAACAATCAACCAGAGCCAACACTCAACCACCGCCGCCAACAACAACCACCAACAGTCAACCACAGCTACCATCAACCAACACCGACAATCAACCACAACTACCATAGAGAGACAGTTTATAATTTCGTTAAGTGAACCGTCTTGTTGGAGGTAAGTGTTGACTCATCCTGACAACAGTACCGTCTGTATGATCCCACAACAGTGATACAACAGTGACAACAGTGATACAACAGTAACACCGCTACAACCAACAGTAACAACGCTATAAGAGTAACACCAGCTCTACAACCAACAGTAACAGTGCTACAACCAACAGTAACAACGCTACAACCAACAGTAACAGCGGTACAAACAACAGTAACAGTGCTACAACCAACAGTAACAGCGGTACAAACAACAGTAACAGTGCTACAACAAACAGTAACAGTGCTACAAATAACAGTAACAGTGTTACAAACAACAGTAACCGTGCTACAAACAGTAACAGTGCTACAAACAACAGTAACAGTGCTACAACAGTAACAGTGCTACAAACAACAGTGACAGTGCTACAAACAACAGTAACAGTGCTACAACAGTAACAGCAGCAGCAGTAACAACAGCAGTAACAGTATTAACAGCAACAGTAGCAGCAGCAGAAACAGTCAGAGCAGTAACAGCAACAGTAGCAGAAGCAGTAGTAACAACAGCAGTTACAGCAACAGCAGCAGCAGTAACAGCAACAGTACTAACAGCAACTGTAGCAGCAGTAACAGCAACAACAGTAGCAGCAGCTGTAATAGCAACAGTAGTAATAGCAACAGTAGTAACAGCGACAGTAACAACAACAGTATCAGCAACAGTAGCAGTAACAGCAAGAGAAGCAGTAACAGTAGTAATAGCAACAGTAGTAACAGCGACAGTAACAGCAACAGTATCAGCAACAGTAGCAGTAACAGCAAGAGAAGCAGCAGCAGTAACAGCAACAACAGTAGTAACAACAAAAGCAGATATTACCACGCCAGCCTCCATAACCACACAACCACACACATACACACGCACACACACGCGCACACGCATACATATGCGCGCGCACACACACACACACGTGCACGCACATGCACACACACATGCACGCGCGCGCACACACACACACACACAACACACACACACACACACACATATACAACAGGCCTAGTGTCTAATCGACATGTGCCTAGGACAAAATGGTAACTAACACACACACACATACACACCACCACACACACAACCACACACAACACAACCCACACACACCACACACACAACCACACACCACCACCACACCACCACACACACCACCACACACAACACAACCACACACACCACCACACACACAACCACACAACCACACACCCACCCCACAACCACACCACCACACACACCACCCCACAACCACACACACCACCCCACAACCACACACACACACCCCACAAACCACATACATCACAACACAACCACACACGCCACAACCACACACACCACCCCACAACCACACACATCACAACACAACCACACACACCACCCCACAACAACACACATCACAACACAACCACACACGGAACAACCACACACCACCCCACAACCACACACATCACAAACACAAACCACACACGCCACAAGCACACACACCACCACACACACCACCTCACAACCACACACATCACAACACAACCACACACGCCACAACCACACACACCACCCCACAACCACACACACCACCCCACAACCACACACATAAACAACACAACCACACATGCCACAAGCACACACACCACCCCACAACCACACACACCACCCCACAACCACACACATCACAACACAACCACACACACCACCCCACAACCACACACATCACAACACAACCACACACACCACCCCACAACACCACACACCACCCACAACCACACACACCACCCCACAACCACACACATCACAAACACAACCACACACGCCACAAGCACACACACCACCACACACATCACAACACAAACCACACACACCACAAAAGCACACACACCACCACACAACCACACACAACCCACACACACCACACAACCACACACACAACCATACAACCACACACACAACCATACAACCACACACACAACCATACAACCACACACACCACAACACAACCACACAAAACCCCACACACACACCACAACCAAACAACCACACACACACCACAACAACCACACACAACCACACACACCACCACACACACCACCACAACTACACACACCGCCACACCACACACACACACACACCGCCACACACCACACACACCACGACACAACCACACACACCACCACACAACCAAACACACCACCACATAACCAAACACAACCACACACCACAACCACACACACCACCACACAACCACACACACCACACACACTACCACACAATCCAAAAACACAGTCGGAGTTATTTTTTTCTCATTATGCACTGCTTGCTGCAGGATTTTTTTATACTGCGCACACTAACCACACAGACCCATTCTCTCACATGTGGGCCCACCAGCTTTCTCCCGCTTGATTTGAAGCCGCTAGAATTTTTGAGTATATATATGTCAAACACATTGGCTCGTAAGATGTATATATACAACCGAAACAGTCAAAGGGTTAAAAGACCAAGAAGGGAAGTAACCCCAGATAAGGACTTGGTACTTGAAGTCCTTATGGAGGGGGATTCTCCTTCCAAACACTAAGTCCTCCCTCTTTCCTCCTCCCTATCTTCCAGAAGCTTATCAAGTACATATATATATATATATATATATATATATATATATATATATATATATATATACACACACACACACACAACACACACAAAGTAACAGAAGTAAGACACACACAAGGTAACAGAAGTAAGACACGAGAGAGAGGGGTGGGTTGATTGCATTTTCCTAGACTGCAGGAAGGCCTTTGACACAGTTCCCCACAAGAGATTAGTGCAGAAGCTGGAGGATCAGGCGCATGTAACAGGGAGGGCACTGCAATGGATCAGGGAATACCTGACAGGGAAGCAGCAACGAGTCATGGTATGTGAAGAGGTATCACAGTGGGCGCCTGTGACGAGCGGGGTCCCACAGGGGTCAGTTCTAGGACCAGTGCTATTTTTGATTTAGCGAATGACATGATGGAAGGAATAGACTCTGAAGTGTCCCTATTCGCAGATGATGTGAAGTTGATGAGAAGAATTAAATCGGATGAGGATGAGGCAGGACTGCAAAGAGACCTGGACAGGCTGGACATGTGGTCCAGAAACTGGCTTCTCGAATTCAATCCTGCCAAATGCAAAGTCATGAAGATTGGGGAGGGGCAAAGAAGACCGCAGACAGAGTATAGGCTAGGTGGACAAAGACTACAGACCTCACTCAGGGAGAAAGACCTCGGGGTGACCATAACACCGAGCACATCACCGGAGGCACACATCAACTAAATAACTGCTGCAGTATACGGGTGCCTGGCAAATCTGAGAATAGCATTCCGATACCTTAATAAGGAATCGTTCAAGACACTGTACACTGTGTATGTTAGGCCCATACTGGAGTATGCAGCACCAGTCTGGAACCCACACCTGGTCAAGCACATCAAGAAGTTAGAGAAAGTACAAAGGTTTGCAACAAGGCTAGTCCCAGAGCTCAGGGGAATGTCGTACGAGGAAAGGTTGAGGGAAATCGGACTGACGACACTGGAGGACAAAAGGGTCAGGGGAGACATGATAACGACATACAAGATACTGCGGGGAATAGACAAGGTGGACAGAGATAGGATGTTCCAGAGAGGGGACACAGGAACAAGGGGTCACAACTGGAAGCTGAAGACTCAGACGAGTCACAGGGACATTAGGAAGTATTTCTTCAGTCATAGAGTCGTCAGGAAGTGGAATAGCCTAGCAAGTGAAGAAGTGGAGGCAGGAACCATACATAGTTTTAAGAAGAGGTATGATAAAGCTCAGGAAGCAGAGAGAGAGAGAGGACCTAGTAGCAATCAGTGAAGAAGTGGGGCCAGGAGCTGAGTCTCGACCCCTGCAGCCACAATTAGGTGAGTACAATTAGGTGAGTACATACACACACACGCCAACATGCATGCACACACACACACACACACACACACACACACACACACACACACACACACACACACACACACACACACACACTCACACGCACACATGCACACACACACACATGCACACTCACACATGCACACACTTATATACAACAGGCCAAGTGTCTAATCGACATGTGCCTAGGACAGAATGGTAACTAACTAACTAACAACCGCACAAACATACACACACACACCACTACACACACACACACACACACACACACACACACATACACACACACACACACACACACACACACACACACACACACACACACACACGCACACACACACACACACACACACATACACACACACACAAACACACACATACAAACACACACATACACACAGCAGCAGAAATCAAGATAGAGAGATTAGAAGAGGAGCTGAGACATTTGAAACAGCACAGAGACAAAGATATTACAAAAGTAACATCGGCAATGGCTACATCAAACACAGACAACAGGTCTGAAGGAAGCATGGAAACTAAACTGTATGCAGAGGTCCTGTCAAACCCACATGGGGCCAAAACAAAGACAGGGAGCACACTAGGACAGAACGAGAGGTTGGAAGTCATTGAAGGAACTAGGACATGTGCAAGGACCTTACCAGATACCTGTGGGGGCCAGGAGCAGGTGAGCAGGAAGGATAAACCAAGAAGCATAGGGGCCATAACTAGGGAAGGGACTGAAGGAAGGAACACTCCACGGGAAGGAACTAAAACACATCAGAGGATGCAATGGGAGTCACAGTGGGAGGTGGAAAGGGAAAGATCCGTGTTTGTCTATGGGCTAGACGAAGCTAAAGGGGAAACTTATGATGAAAGAAAGCAGGAGGAGAAAAAAGCGATTGAAGATATCATGAAGGTGATAGGCGAGGGGGACATGACCCAGGTGGCAAATTTTTGGAGAATCGGGTGGTTCACAAAGAAAAGGAATTGGCCTCTCAAAGTAATTTTCAAGGCAGAATCAACCCGAACCATGATCCTGCAGGAGAAAGCACGGCTGAGAGGCAAGCAGGAGTTCCAGAGTGTGTATCTCGATCGAGACAGAACACAGGACGAAAGGAAGACAATGAAAGAGAGAGTTCAAAAACGAAAGGAGAAATGGGAGGAAATGAAAAAGGAGAGCAGAATAATCCAGGATCAAATGGAAGGACAAGCGCACCCCCCAGAAACACCTGCAGAAGGACTTCAGCCATGACACCCCTTAGGCAACTGAACAATCCAAACCAACCATCACACACCAATCCCTCTGTTTCCACCCCCTGCACCACAGTTACAGTATTAGAACAGAAGCTGAAGGTTTGGTATACAAATGCAGATGGATTAACAAATAAACATGAGGAATGGCAAGAAAGAATCAATGAGAAGTCCCCAGACATCATAGCAGTTACAGAAACAAAACTCATGGAGACAATAACAGATGCAATCTTCCCACCAGGATACCAGATCATGAGGAAAGATAGAAGGGGCAGGGGGGGAGGTGGGGTTGCTCTGCTCGTAAAAAACAGATGGAAATTCGAGAAAATGGAAGGCATAGATGAGATGGGAGAAAGAGACCAGGTACACTTCAGTCTGGGGAACACAAAGTGGTCATTGCAGTGATGTATAATCCACCACAGAACTGCAGGAGGCCAAGAGAGGAATATGAAGAGAGCAACAGAGCAATGGTGGACACACTTGCTGAGATGGCAAGAAGAGCTCACTCCAGCAGAGCAAAGTTGCTGGTTATGGGGGATTTCAACCACAGGGAGATTGACTGGGAAAACCTGGAGCCACATGGGGGTCCTGAAACATGGAGAGCCAGGATGTTGGACGTGGTGCTGGAAAACCTCATGCACCAACATGTTAAGGACACTACCAGAGTGAGAGGGGAGGATGAACCAGCAAGATTGGACCTTGTGTTCACCCTGGGCAGCTCAGACATTGAGGACATCAAGTATGAGAGTCCCCTAGGAGCTAGCGACCACGTGGTTCTGTGCTTTGAATATATAGTAGAGCTGCAAGTGAGAGAATAACAGGAGTTGAATGGGAAAAGCCTGACTATAAAAGAGGGGACTACATAGGGTTGAAGAACTTCCTGCGGGAGGTCCCGCGGGACAGAGAACTGGCAGGAAAGCCAGTAAATGAAATGATGGAATATGTAACAACAAAATGCAAGGAGGCAGTGGAAAGGTTTATTCCCAAGGGCAACAGTAACAACGGGAAGACCAGAACGAGCCCCTGGTTTACCCGACAGTGTAAGGAGGCAAAAACAAGTGCAATAGAGAATGGAAAAATACAGAAGGCAGAGAACACACGAAAATAGGGAGATCAGTCACAGAGCCAGGAATGAGTATGCACAGGTAAGGAGGGAGGCCCAGCGACAGTATGAAAATGACATAGCATCGAGAATCAAGACTGACCCGAAACTGTTGTATAGCCACATCAGGAGGAAGACAACAGTCAAAGACCAGGTGATCAGATTAAGGACAGAAGGGGGAGAACTCACAAGAAATGATCAGGAGGTATGTGAGGAGCTGAACAGGAGATTTAAGGAAGTTTTTACAGTAGAGACAGGAAGGGCTGTGGGAAGACAGCACAGAAGGGAACATCAAGAGGGAATATACCAACAAGTGTTGGATGACATACGAACAACTGAGGAGGAGGTGAAGAAGCTCTTAAGTGACCTTGACACCTCAAAGGCGATGGGACCGGACATCTCCCCAAGGGTCCTTAGAGAAGGAGCAGAGATGCTGTGCGTGCCTCTAACCACAATCTTCAACACATCCCTTGAAACTGGGCAACTACCCGAGAAATGGAAGACAGCTAATGTAGTCCCCATATTTAAGAAAGGAAACAGAAACGAGGCACTAAACTACAGACCTGTCTCTCCGACATGTATTGTGTGCAAAGTCATGGAGAAGATTATCAGGGGGAGAGTGGTCGAACACCTGGAAAGGAACAAGATTATAAATGAAAACCAGCATGGGTTCATGGAAGGCAAATCTTGTATCACAAACCTCCTGGAGTTTTATGACAAGGTAACAGAAGTAAGACACGAGAGAGAGGGATGGGTAGATTGCGTTTTCCTAGACTGCAGGAAGGCCTTTGACACAGTTCCCCACAAGAGATTAGTGCAGAAGCTGGAGGATCAGGCGCATGTAAAAGGGAGGGCACTGCAATGGATAAGGGAATACCTGACAGGGAGGCAGCAACGAGTCATGGTACGTGAAGAGGTATCACAGTGGGCGCCTGTTACGAGCGGGGTCCCACAGGGGTCAGTTCTAGGACCAGTGCTATTTTTGATATATGTGAACGACATGATGGAAGGAATAGACTCTGAAGTGTCCCTGTTCGCAGATGACGTGAAGTTGATGAGAAGAATTAAATCGGATGAGGATGAGGCAGGACTGCAAAGAGACCTGGACAGGCTGGACATGTGGTCCAGTAACTGGCTTCTCGAATTCAATCCAGCCAAATGCAAAGTCATGAAGATTGGGGAGGGGCAAAGAAGACCGCAGACAGAGTATAGGCTAGGTGGACAAAGACTACAGACCTCACTCAGGGAGAAAGACCTTGGGGTGACCATAACACCGAGCACATCACCGGAGGCACACATCAACCAAATAACCGCTGCAGCATACGGGCGCCTGGCAAACCTGAGAATAGCGTTCCGATACCTTAATAAGAAATCGTTCAAGACACTGTACACTGTGTATGTTAGGCCCATACTGGAGTATGCAGCACCAGTCTGGAACCCACACCTGGTCAAGCACGTCAAGAAGTTAGAGAAAGTACAAAGGTTTGCAACATGGCTAGTCCCAGAGCTCAAGGGAATGTCGTACGAGGAAAGGTTAAGGGAAATCGGACTGACGACACTGGAGGACAGAAGGGTCAGGGGAGACATGATAACGACATACAAGATACTGCGGGGAATAGACAAGGTGGACAGAGACAGGATGTTCCAGAGAGGGGACACAGGGACAAGGGTTTACAACTGGAAGCTGAAGACTCAGACGAGTCACAGGGACGTTAGGAAGTATTTCTTCAGTCATAGAGTTGTCAGCAAGTGGAATAGCCTAGCAAGTGAAGTAGTGGAGGCAGGAACCATACATAGTTTTAATAAGAGGTATGACAAAGCTCAGGAAGCAGAGAGAGAGAGGACCCAGTAGCGATCAGTGAAGAGGCGGGGCCAGGAGCTGAGTCTCGACCCCTGCAACCACAATTAGGTGAGTACAATTAGGTGAGTACACACACACACACACACACACACACAAACCACCACACCACACACACACACACACAACACACACACACACACACACACACACACACACACAAAACCACCACACCACACCCACACACACACACACACACACACACACACCACACACACACACACACACACACACACACACACACACACAAACCACCACACCACCACACCCCACACACACACACACACACACACACCCACACACACACGCACACACCACCAACTTGGGTATACAAAACAGACCACTAAGTCTTGGTTGACAGGTTTATGGTTGATGGTTGTGGTTGAAACTGATCTTAAGACACACACTGATACATGTATTTTATGGTTCACTGGAGAGATGGAGGAGATAGATGGAGGGAGGATAGATGGAGGGAGGATAGATGGAGGGAGGATAGATGGAGGAGGATAGATGGAGGGAGGATAGATGGAGGGAGGATAGATGGAGGGAGGATAGATGAAGGGAGGATAGATGGAGGAGGATAGATGGAGGGAGGATAGATGGAGGGAGGATGGATGGAGGGAGGATGGATGGAGGGAGGATAGATGGAGGGAGGATAGATGGAGGATAGATGGAGGAGGATAGATGGAGGGAGGATAGATGGAGGGAGGATAGATGGAGAAAGGATGAAGGATAGATAAAAGATGGAGGATAGAAGGGAGAGGGGAGGTTTGGGATCAAGGGGAAGGGGACAGGTGGGGGAAGGGAGGGGAGTGGGGATTGGGGAGAGAGAGAGAGAGAGAGAGAGGGGAGGAGAGAGAGAGAGAGAGAGAGAGAGAGAGAGAGAGAGAGGAACCGCCCCTTCGGTGTCACTTCTCATCACCCGCTGCCAAGGGCCTAATTCTCTCTCTCTCTCTCTCTCTCTCTCTCACTTTCACACCTGATTCCCCCTCCCCCCAGCCTCCCTTCCCCCTGTTTCGATCCCTAGCCACCACTATAGCCCCTCGTGGCCCCTCATGGCCCTTCATGGCCAATGTTTCTGCTTGGAAGTTAGAATTTAGAAGGTAGTAAATACAGCCCCATAACCAGCTGGGACTGGGGGCTGCCAGGGGAGGGGCTGCCAGGGAAGAAGGGATAGCAGGGGAGGGACAGCAGGGGAGGGGCTGGCAGGGGAGGGATAGCAGGGAAGAAGGGATAGCAGGGGAGGGGCTGGCAGGGAAGAAGGGATAGCAGGGGAGGGGCTGGCAGGGAAGTAGGGATAGCAGGGGAAGGGCTGGCAGGGAAGAAGGGATAGCAGGGGAGGAGCTGGCAGGGGAGGGACAGCAGGGTAGGGTCTGGCAGGGAAGAAGGGATAGCAGGGGAGGGGGTGGCAGGGAAGGGGGTGGCAGGGGAGGGGGGTGGCAGGGAAGAAGGGATAGCAGAGGAAAAGCTGGCAGGGAAGAAGGGATAGCAGGGGAGGGGCTGGCAGGGAAGAAGGAATAGCAGGTTGGAAGGCCTGGCAAAGTAGAGGAGCTGGCAGGGAGGGGGTTGGCAGGGTAGAGACTGGCAGGGTAGAGGGGCTGACAGGATAGAGGAGCTGGCAGAGTAGAAGGGCTGGCAGAGTAAAGGGGCTGGCAGGGTAGAGGATCTGGGAGGGGCTGGCAGGGTAGAAGGGCTGGCAGGGAGAGGGGCTGGCTGGGTAGAAAGGCTGGCAGGGAGGGGGGCTGGCAGAGTAGAGGGGCTGGCAGTGAGGGGGCTGGCAGAGTAGAGGGGCTGGCAGGGAGGGGGCTGGGAGAGTTGAGGGGCTGGCAGGGAAGGGGCTGGCAAGAGTAGAGGGGCTGGCAGAGTAGAGGGGATGGCAGGTAGAGGGGCTAGCAGGGAGGGGGGCTGGCAGAGTAGAGGGGGTGGCAGGGGTAGAGGGGCTGGCAGGGAGGGGGGCTGGCAGAGTAGAAGAGCTGGCAGAATAGAGGGGCTGGCAGGGAGGGGGGCTGGCAGAGTAGAGGGGCTGGCAGAGTAGAGGGGCTGGTAGAGTAGAGGGGCTGGCAGGGTAGAGGGGCTGGCAGAGTAGAGGGGCTGGCAGAGTAGAGGGGCTGGCAGGGAGGGGGGCTGGCAGAGTAGAGGGGCTGGCAGGGAGGGAGGCTGGCAGGAGGGGGGCTGGCAGGGAGGGGGGGCTGGCAGAGTAGAGGGGCTGGCAGGGGGGGGGCTGGCAGAGTTAGAGGGGCTGGCAGAGTAGAGGGGCTGGCAGGGAGGGAGGCTGGCAGGAGGGGGGCTGGCAGGGAGGGGGGCTGGCAGAGTAGAGGGGCTGGCAGAGTAGAGGGGCTGGCAGGGAGGGGGGCTGGCGGGAGGGGGGCTGGCAGAGTAGAGGGGCTGGCAGAGTA
>NC_069496.1:7855089-7862589 GCF_026875155.1 Cherax quadricarinatus
TAAGGGGAGCAATAAACACAGTAGAAAAGTTTAGACTTAATTATCCTTCACCAATTATAACAGCAATATGTACACTATGTACAGTGATAAATATAGTGCACTCCACGGTAAGCAAGGCAGAAATAGAAGCCACAAGATAGCAGACCGTGCTTCAACCAGCTCTAGAGTGGGAATGACAAGGGCAGACAGGAGAGCGGTATCCACATAACCTCTGCGATTGTCAATCCCACCTTCTTATTGGCTAGAACCTGGTCACTAGTTGAACGATGGGGCCCCATCATCAACTCTTAGCAACCTGGTTCGCTGGTTGGGGGAGATAGCCTGTAAATGAGGGTGTGTCCATGCGCCGAATAAAGGTTACGTACTCTTTGCATGCCACAACCACCCACAACCACCACCCACAACAACCACTCACAACAACCACCCACAACAACCACCCACAACATGTCCCAATTTCCACACCAAACAAAGCCGGCTGTGTCCCACCCAACCCCTAAAACCCATCCGGCTCATGCCTGAGTATTCCCGGTGGGATTCCCCCTCCCCCCCGGTTAATTCCCCCGGTAAATTCCCCCTCCCGACTGACCAACATATTTCAGAATGACTTACTTTCTTCTTCACTTTTTCACCGTTCAGGTGAAGACATCTGGGAGGTGGAGGGGGGGCTGGTGGGAAGGGGGGATTGGTGGGGGGATTGATCGGAGGGGAACTGATGGGAAGGGGGGACTGATGGGGAGGGGGTAGATGGGGAACACCTCGATAATTACAGAAGAAGAAAGAAGAGTAACAAGTGGTGGCTATTATCCAATTCCCTCCTATATACTCTTTCTCCGTTCATTTATATCCTGTTACGTCGAGAGAGAGAGAGAGAGAGAGAGAGAGAGAGAGAGAGAGAGAGAGAGAGAGAGAGAGAGAGAGAGAGAGAGAGAATAATAACTAGGGTCATATTTCTTCATGGAAAGCATCCTCTCATAACACACACACGAGGTATCACAGTGGGCGCCTGTGACGAGCGGGGTCCCTCAAGGGTCAGTCCTGGGACCAGTGCTGTTTTTGGTATATGTGAATGACATGATGGAAGGGATAGACTCAGAAGTGTCCTTGTTTGCAGATGATGTGAAGTTAATGAGGAGAATTAAATCAGATGAGGACCAGGCAGGACTTCAACGAGACCTGGACAGGCTGGACGCCTGGTCCAGCAACTGGCTTCTTGAATTCAACCCCGCCAAGTGCAAAGTCATGAAGATCGGGGAAGGGCAAAGAAGACCGCAGACAGAGTACAGGCTAGGTGGCCAAGGACTGTAACCCTCACTCAAGGAGAAAGATCTTGGGGTGAGTATAACACCGAAAATGTCTCCTGAGGCGCACATCAACTGCTGCAGTATACTGGCGCCTGGCAAACCTAAGGATAGCGTTCCGATACCTTAATAAGGAATCGTTCAAGACACTGTACACCGTATACGTCAGGCCCATACTGGAGTATGCAGCACCAGTTTGGAACCCACACCCGGTCAAGCACGCTAAGAAATTGGAGAAAGTGCAAAGGTTTGCAACAAGACTAATTCCAGAGCTCAGGGGAATGTCCTACGAAGAAAGGTTGAGTGAAATCGGACTGACAACACTGGAGGACAGGAGGGTCAGGGGAGACATGAAAAAGACATAAAAAATTTAACTGCGTCAAAATTAAAAATTTGAAGCTCAGATGGGGTCACAGGGAGTTAGGAAGTTTTTTTTTTCCAGTCATAAGTTGCCCGGGGGAAAAGGGGGAATAGTCGGGGGAAGTGATGCAGGGGGAGGCGGGAAAACCATACTTAGTTTTAAAGGAAAAGGGTATGTTTAAAGCTCATGGAGCAGGGGGGAAGGACCCAGTAGAAAACCAGTGAAGAGGGGGGGGCCAGGAGTAGGGGCTCGCCCCTGCAACCAAAAAATAGGTGAGAATCCCCCACACACACACACACACCACACACCCAAGAAGAGATTTAACTAGCAGTCTGGCTAGGAAAACCAGACAGCAGGAAAACCCAAAGACCCCAAGGAAACAAGCAACAGAAGCAGTGTACGGGCAACAGAACCCAAGGAAACAAAAAAACCAGACGCAAGGTACAAAAACAACAGCAAGGTACAAAAAAACAGACACAAGGAAACAAACAACAGACGGGAAAGGTACAAACAACAGACAGAAAGGGTTTACAAACAACAAACAGCAAGGTACAACCCAACAGACGAAAGGGTACAAACCACAAAACAGCAAGGTACAAACCACAGACAGCAAGGTAAAAAACAAAAGACAGCAAGGTAAAAACCCAACAGACGGGCAAGGAAACAAACCACAGACAGCAAGGTAAAAACCCACAGACAGCAAGGTACAAAAAAACAGACAGAAAAGGCAAAAAACAACAAAAAGAAAAGGTACAAACCACAGACAGCAAGGTACAAACAACAGCAGAAAAGGCAAACAACGGGACGCAAGGTACAAAAAAACAGACAGCAAGGTACAGACGCCAGCAAGGTAAAAACCAACGACAGAAAAGGTAAAACAACAGCCCAGAAAAGGGTACAGACAGAAGAAAGGTACAAAAAAACAGACAGCAAGGTAAAAAAACAACAACAGCAAGGTACAAAAAAAGGGGGAAGGCAAGGTAAAAACCCAAAGACGCAAGGTCCCAAACAACAGAAAAGAAGGAAAAACCCCAGAAAAGAAATTTAAAAAACCACAGACAGCAAGGTAAAAACCACAGACAGCAAGGAACAAAAACAGACACAGGACAAACAACAGACAGCAAGGTTCAGAAGACAGCAAGGAACAAACCCGGGACAGAAAGGGTACAAACCCCTTTACAGCAAGGACAAACAACAGACAGCAAGGTAAAAAAAAAACAGCAGAAAGGTTTAACAAACAACAACAGAAAGGGTACAAACAACAGACAGCAAGGGGTTAAAAACCCACAGAAAAGCAAGGTACAAAAAACAGAAAAAGGGTCAGACGGGATCCCAAGGAAACAAACAACAGAAAAGCAAGGTACGACGGGACAGCAAGGTACAAAACAACAGAAAAGAAAGGGTTTAAAAAACAAAAAAACAGAAAGGTACAAACAACAGACAGAAAGGAAAAAAACAACGGGGACAGCAAGGTACAAACAACAAAACAGAAAGGAAACAAACAACGACAGAAAGGGTAAAAACCAACAACAGAAAGGTACAAAAAAACAGCCCAGAAAGGGTTTTAAAAAACAACAACAGCAAGGTACAAACAACAGACAGAAAGGGTACAAAAAAACAGACAGCAAGGTAAAAACAAAAACAGACAAGGTACAAACAAAAAAGACAGCAAGGACAAACAACAGCGCAAGGTACAGACAGACGGAAAGGGTACAAAAAACAGACAGCAAGGTACAAACAACAGACAGAAAGGTACAAAAAAAACAGACACAAGGAAACAAACAACAGAAAAGCAAGGTCCCAAAAAAAAGACAGAAAGGGGTACAAACAACAGACAGCAAGGAAAAACCAAAAACGGGCATTTCAAAAAAACGGGACAGAAAGGGTACAGACAGACAGAAAGGGTACAAAAAAACAGACAGCAAGGTACAAAAAACAAAACAGCAAGGTACAAAAAAACAGCCCAAAGGGTACGACAGACAGCAAGGTAAAAACAGACAGAAAGGGTTTACAAACCACAGACGCAAGGTACAAAAAACCAGCAGAAAGGGTCCCCAAAAAACCCGACAGCAAGGTAAAAACCCAACCAGACAGAAAGGGTTTACAAAACAACAGACAAAAGGTAAAAACAACAACAAAAGGGTCCCAAAACAACAGACAGCAAGGTACAAACAACAGACAGCAAGGTACAAAAAACGGGGACAGAAAGGGTAAAAAACAACGGGCCAGCAAGAAACAAAAACAGACGAAAGGGAAAAAACAACGGACCAAGGTACAAACAACAGACAGAAAGGTACAAAAACAGAAGTTAAGGTACAGCCTTAAAGGGGGTGCTTCACCCTAATTTCCTCCCTTTGGGGACATGGACTGCAGGAAAAAACCTTTAAAATTTTAAATGATGAAGCGTTTCCCTTCTCATCTTTCTCTCCCCTCTCTCTTTTCCTCTCTCTCTCTCTCTCTCTATTTTTATCTATCGGGAAAACCCCTTTATCCAGTAATCTCCGTCTATTGGAAATTTTTTTTTCCTGCTCCACCAGAGTAAATTTTTACAAAATTGAGAGAGAGAGAGAGAGAGAGGAAAAGGAGAGAGAGAG
This sequence comes from Cherax quadricarinatus, assembly GCF_026875155.1. NCBI lineage: Eukaryota > Metazoa > Arthropoda > Malacostraca > Decapoda > Parastacidae > Cherax > Cherax quadricarinatus. The sequence continues at coordinate 7,859,343 of NC_069496.1, forward strand.
AGAGAGAGGGGAGAGAGGGGGGAGAGAGGGGGAGAGGAGAGAGAGAGAGAGAGAGAAGAGAGAGAAAAAAATCAACCACGCTGTTTTAAATTTAAATGCATCTCAAGTGACACATTGTTGATAGAAAAAAAAAAATTTGGGAAAAGGATGGAGGAGGGAGGGGAGGAAAAAAGGGGAAAGGAGGAAGGAAAAAAGGGAAAAAGGGGAGGGGAAGAGGCAAAAAGCAGGGTTTTTAAAGGGGAAAAAAGGTTTGGATGGATGGACAGGAACTAAAAATATCAGATTTTTCTTTTCTATTCCCTTTTTTTGCAATCCCCCTTTCCCCTTTTTAAACACCTCTCCTATCCCCTCCCATTTCCCTTTTTTCCACAAAACCCCCTTTAAAATTTTAATAAATTTTTTTTGTATGTCAAGCCCCCCTTTCCCCCTTCCGTGCCTATTTTTTTCCCCTTTTGGGTTCCCTTATTTCCCCCCTGTGTGCCTTTCCCTCCCCCTTTACCTATTTCCCGCCCCCCCTATTAGCAGCCCCTCCCGGGGGCTGAGTGACGGGGTTTTTTTATACCCCTTGTGTAAACCTTGTCACCCCAAAAAATCTTTTTTAACCCACCGAAAATCTAAAATTTTTTAAGTAAACAAATCATTTGCCCTGTGGTTTGGGAAGAGAGAAAGAGAAAAGAGAGAGACGCCCGAAAAGGGGACAAGAAAAGAGAGAGGACAATTTAGAGAGGAGACAGAGAACAGAGACAGGACACAGAAAGAAAAGAGAAGAGAGAGAGAGAGAAGAGAGAGAGGAGAGAGAGAGAGGGGAGAGAGGAGAGAGAGAGAGGGGAAAAAGAGGGGAGAGAGAAAAGAGAGGGGAAAAAAAAGGAAAAAAGAGAGAGAAAAGAGAGAAGAAAAAAGAGAGACAGACGGGACAGACAGAGGGGGTAAAAATTTTTTCTTAGCTTTTTATGAGCACACAAAAACACACACACACACCCCAACCCCCACACACACACACACAACACCCCACACACACACCCCAACACCAGAACACACACACCACAAAACACAGAAAAACAAACACACAAACACACACACACCCCACACACAAAACACACACACACACCCCCCCAAAACACCCCAAAACACACACACACACACCACACACCCCCACACCCCCACACACACACACACACAAAAACACACAAACACAACACCCACACACAAAAAAAACACACACACAAAACACACACACACACACACCACAAAACCAAAACACACACACACACACAAACACCCCACCCCAAAACACACACACACACCACAAACCCAAACCCACAAACACCACAACACACCCCCAAACACACACACACACACCACAAACACACACCCCCCAAAACACACACACACAAAACACACACACACAAAAAACAAAACACAACACACCACACACACAAAACACAAAACACACACACACACACACCCCACACACACAAAAAAAACCACACACACACCACACCACACACCACACCCCACCACACACACACAAACACACACCCCCCCCACACCCCAACCCCACCCCACACACACACCACCACACCACACAACACACACACACACACCCCAACCACAAAACCCCCACACACACACCACACACACACCCCCCACACCCCCCAACACACACACACACACACACAACCCACAAACACACCCCACCAACACACACCCCACACACCAACACACACCAACACACACACCACACACCCCAACACACCCACACACACACACACACACACACCACACCCCCAAGAACACACCACACACACCCCCAAAACCAAACACACCACCCAAAAACACACACACAGAAAAACACACACCCCAAAACCCACACACACCACAAAACACACACCACAAAACACACACACAAAAAAACACCCCCCAAAAAACACACACACACACACACCCCCCACACACACACCACAAAACACACCAACACCCCAAAACCCCACACACACACACACACCACACACCCCACACCCACACAAAACCCCACAACACACACACACACACACCCCCACAAACACACCCCCCAAACCCCCCACACACACACACACACACACACAAAACACACACCACACAACCACCACAACCCCACACAAAACCCCCCCCAAACCACCCACACACACACCACAACACCACACAACACACACACACACACAAAAACACAAACAAAACCCACACACACACACACACAAAACACACACACCCCACAAAACCAAAACACACAACACAAACTTAAAATAATCAATACCAAACATTTACCAAATTTAACAAATTAATAAATATTGCCTGCCGTTCCATCTTAAACCAGAGACGCCACCACCACCTCCCCAGTGATCACATATTTCTGCTGTCACTTCTGTCTGCTTTTTATGGAGATTGAGAGCCAGGAGATGAATCCAGGGAGATGTATACGTGGAGATGTATACATGGAGACGTATAGATGGAGAGGATTTCCCTGGAGATGACCCAGGGATGAGGATAGGAAGAGATACTAAGCATTTAATGGAAGTTACCTTGTTGACTAACCTGGCGGCCGGGAAGGTTCTTCTTGCTTCTAGTGTAGTTAACAGTGAGAGAGTGTGAGAGTGAGAGAGTGTGAGAGTGAGAGAGTGTGAGAGTGAGAGCCAGGAAGCTTACAGCACTTCGCCGTATCTCGCATCTGCTTGACAGTAGGGGTTGCAAGATCCTGTACGAGGCACAAGTACGCTCACACCTTGAGTATGCTCCACTTTCTTGGTTTGCCTGCCCCCCCTCTCATCTGCGACTGCTTGACAGAGTAGAGAACAGAGCAAGACGTCTCATCTCTCGCCTGGACCCATCCTGGATAGATCTGTCATTTCAGCAGAGCCTTCAACATAGGAGGGATGTGGTTGGCCTTACTGTTATGTACAAGGCCAATATTGTCAAAATACCACACTTGGATCCACTTCGAGGACAGCGTGAAACAAGCTTTTATGCCACAAGACGGGCAGAAAGCAGCAACTTCACTCTGGCTGTACCCTTCTCCAGAACATCACTCCATCTGAGATCATACATACCCAGGATGACTCGAGTATGGAACACATTCGTACAGCATAATGATGTCAACGAGATAACGTCAGTTGATCAAATGAAAATGCTGGCCCACAGATGGCTCCAACTTCATCCTGTTCCCTACTTGTATGTCTCATAACAATAAAAATGCTTTCAAATGAGCTGATGT
>NC_069496.1:7865089-7882589 GCF_026875155.1 Cherax quadricarinatus
CACACACACACATACACACACACCAACACACACACACAAACACACACACACACACACACACACAGCACACACACACACACACACGCGCCGCGCGCGCGCCGCGCGATTTTCAACCACAGGGAAGATCGAACTGGGAAAACCTGGAGTCCACATGGGGGTCCCGAAACATGGAGAGCCAAGATTGATGGATGTGGTACTTGAAAACCTCATGCATCAACATGTCAGGGAACAACAACCAGAGAGAAGAAGGGAGATGACCAGCAAACTGGATCTTGTGTTCACCCTGAGCATTTCAGACATTGAGGACATCACTTTACGGAAGTCCCCTTGGAGCTTAGCGGATCATGTGGTTCAGAAGTTTTTGAACTATATAGTAAGAGTTACAAGTGGAGAAGGTAACAGGAAACTGAAGGGGGACAGGCCAAACTATAGAAGGGGGGACACCACAGGTATGAGAAACTGTTCCTGGCAGGAAGGTTTCAGTGGGACAGAGAATGGTAGGAACATCAGTAAAACGAGATGATGGAATATGTGGCAACAAAGTGCAAGGAGGCAGAGGAAAGTTTTGTTATCCCAAGGAAACAGAAATAATAGGAAAAACGGCAAAACAGAGTCCTTGGTTTACCCTAAGGTGTAGGGAGGCAAAAACTAAGTGCACAGAAAATGGAAAAGTATAGAGGCATAGGAACACCAGGAAAACAAGGAGATTAGTAGAAACCAGAAACGAGTAACCACGATAAGGAGGGAGCCCAGCGACAGTATGAAAACGACTAGCATCGAAAGTCAAATCTGACCCGAAACTGCTTATATCCACATTAGAAGAAGACAACGTCAAGGAACCAGGTGATTGGCAGAGAAAGAAGGTGGAGAACTCACAAGAAACGATCAAGAGGTATGTGAGGAGCTCAACACGAGATTTATGAAGTATTTACAGTAGAGACAAGGAGGACTCTGGGGGGACAGACCCAGAATTGGGGACACCCGCAGGAATACACCAACAGTGGTGGACGACATACATAAAGATAGGAGTAGTGAAGAAACTGCAAGGACATCGATACCTCAAAGGCAATGGGAACGGACAACATCTCTCCGTGGGTCCTTAGAGAGGGAGCAATATGTTTGTGCGTGCCACTTACCACAATCTTCAACACATCCCTGGAAACTGGCAACTACCTGAGGTAAGGAAGACGGCAAATTAGTTCCCATTTTTCAAAAAAGGAGACAGAAAAAGAGGCACTAACTAATAAGACCTGTGTCATTGACGTGTAATAGTATGCAAAATTAAGGAGAATATTAATCAGAGGAGAGTGGTGGAGCCACCTGGAACCGAACAGGAGTATAATGCCCATCCAGCACGGATTCACGGAAAACAAAATCCTGTGTCACAAACCGTTCCTGGAGTTTTTATGATATATTAAGCAGAAGTAAGACAAGAGGAGAGGGGTGGGTTGATTGCATCTTCTTGGAACTGCAAGAAGCTTTGTGAACCAGTTCCTCACAAGAGATTAGTGCAGAAGCTAGAGCACAGGCGCATATAACAGGAAGGGCACCTGGGGGGGGGGGGGGGGGGGCAATGGGGGGGTGCAGAGAATACCTGACAGGGAGGCAACAACGAGTCATGGTACAAATGATGTATCACACAGTGGCACCTGTGACGAGCGGTCCACAGGGGTCGGTCCTAGGACCAGGCTATTTTTGTATATGTGAACACATGACGAAGGGTTTAGACTCAGAAGTGTCCCCTGTTTTGCAGATGATGTGAAGTTAATGGGAGAATTAAATCTGATGAGGACCAGGCAGGCTTCAAGAGACCTGGAACAGACTGGACACCTGTCCACAAATGCTTCTCGAATTTATCCTGCCAAATGCAAAGTCATGAAGATAGGAAGGCACAGAAGACCAACAGACAAGATAGCTAGGGTGGCCAAAGACTGCAAACCTCACTCAAGGAGAAGATCTTGGGGTGAGTATAGCACCGGGGGGGGGGGGGGGGGGGGGGGGTCATGTCCCGGAAGCACACATCAATCAGATAACTGCTGCAGCATATGGGCGCCGTGGCAAACCTGAGACAGCCATTCCGATAACTTAGTAAGGAATCATTCAAGACCACTGTACACCGTGTATGTCAGGCCCATACTGAGTATGCCAGCACCTATTTGTGAACCCGCACTTGATAAGCACGTCCAAGAAAAACTAGAGAAAGTACTAAGTTTTGCGACAAGGTTAGTTCCAAGAGCTAAGGTGGAGAATGGTTCCTATGAAGAAATGATTAAGGGAAATCGGCCCTGAACGACACTGGAGAGGACAGGAGGGTCCAGGGGAGACATGATAACGACGATATAAAATTACTGCGTGGAATAGACAAGTGACAAAGACAGGATGGTTCCAGGAGGGGACACAGAAACAAGAGGCCACAATTGAAGTTTTTGAAGACAACCTAAATGAGTCTGAGGAGATAGTAGGAAGTATTTTCTTCAGTCCAAGAGTTTTTTGAAGGCAGTGGAATAGCTAGAAAATGACTAAGTGGAGGGCAAGGAACCAACACAGTTTTTTAAGACGAGGTTTGATAAAGCTCATGGAGCGGGAGTAGAGAGGGCCTAGTAGCAACCGGTGAAGAGCGGGGCCAGGAGCTAGGGACTCGACCCCTGACCAACAAATAGGTGAGTACAATAGTGAGTACACACACACACACACACACAACCCATCCAAGTGCAAAGTCATGAAGATTGGGGAAGGGCAAAGAAAGGCCGCAGACGGAGTACAGTCTAGGGGGTCAGAGACTACAAACCTCACTCAAGGAAAAAGAGATCCTTTGGGGTGAGTAAAACACCAGGCACATCTCATCTGAAGCGCACATCAACCAAATACTGCTGCAGCATAGGCGCCTAGCAAAACCTCAGAACAGCATTCCTACATCTTAATAAGGAATCGTTTCAGAAGGAACCCTGTAAAACACCGGTACGTTAGGCCATATTGGAGTAATGCGGGTCCACCAGTTTGGGAACCACACCTAGCCAAGCACGTAAACGAAACAAGAGAAAGTGCAAAGGTTTTGCAACAGACTAGTCCCAGACTAAGAGGAATGTCCTATACGAGGAGAGGTTAAGGGAAATCACCTGACGACACTGGAGACAGGAGAGATAGGGGGGACAGATAAACGACTTACAAAATACTGAGAGGAATGAACAAGTGGACAAAGACAGGATGTTCCAGAGATTGGACACAGTAACAAGGGGACACAGTTGGAAGCTGAAGACACAGATGAATCAAAGGGATGTTAGGAAGTATTTCTTCAGCCACAGAGTAGTCAGTAAGTGGAATAGTTTGGGAAGCGATGTAGTGGAGTGCAGGATCCATACATAGCTTTAAGCAGAGGTATGATAAAGCTCACGGCCTCAGGGAGAGTGACCTTCGTAGCGATCAGTGAAGAGGCGGGGCCAGGAGCTGAGTCTCGACCCCTGCAACCACAATCAGGAGAGAACACAGTATTACTACAGCCCTGAGGGTCACTCAACACAGTATTATAATATAATATATATATATAATATATATATAATATATATATAATATATAATATATATATTTTATATATTATAACCAGTATTGAAATATATAAATTATTTAATTATATACATATAAAAATTTTAAATGAGTAAATAGGTGAATAATGATGGCGGGTGAGAAGGGGGAGGGAGGGCGACGAGGGGGTAGGGAGAAGTGATGAAGGGGGGAGGGAGAGGGGGAGGAGATGGGAGGGAGAGAGGGGGGAAGGAGGGGCGACGGGAGGGGGGAGGGAGAGGGGAGGAGAGGAGAGGGGGAAGGGAGGGAGAGGGGGAGGGAGGGTGGAGGGAGGGAGAGGGGGAGGGATGGGAGGGGGGAGGGGGTGAGGAGAAATGATACAGTTGTTTACCAGTGATTTAATTAACTGTTGCAGTGACACTTGTCTTTTTGTTGAGCAGAGCCTTCCGTTAACCCTTGTTTACTACCCGGGTAGTGTGTGTTGTGTGTGTGTGTGTGTGTGTGTGTGGTGTGTGTGTGTTGTGTGTGTGGGTGTGTGTGTGTGTTGTGTGTGTGGTTGTGTGTGTGTGTGGTGTGTTGTGTGTGTGTGGTGTTGTGTGTGTGTGTGTGTTTGTGTGTGTGTGTTGTGTGTGTGTGTGTGTGTGTGGTGTGTTGTGTGTGTGTTTGTGTGTGTTGTGTGTGTGTGTGGTGTGTGTGTGTTGTGGTGTGTGTGTGTGTTGTTGTGTGATGTGTGTGTGTGTGTGTGTGTGTGTTTGTGTGTGTTGATGTTGTGTGTTGGCGTGTGTGTGTGTGTGTGTGTGTGGTGATTGTGTGTGTGTGAGTGTGTGTTGTTGTGTGTGTGTGTGTGTGTGTGTGTGTTGTGTGTTGATTTGTGGGTGTGGTGTGTGTGTGTGTGTGGTGTGATGTGATAGTGTGTGAGTTGTGTGAGTGTGTGATGTGTGTGTGTGTTTGTGTGTGTGTGTGTGTGTGTTTTTTATCTTCAAATATCAAAGTGTTCGACTGGATCCTAAATTACTAAGCTTAACATTGTCCTAGCAACTCCTGTTACTGCTCCTGCTTGCTGTTTTCAAACAGTGGAATGCTCCCGTTGCGCCTAATCTCCTGTTTAAATAACAATTTTTCACTTAACTTCAACCTTGTCCCAGGGTTATAATTTGCCCATTCTTCTTAACTAAGTAACAATTTTTCTCTCTCTCTCTCTCTCTCCTTCGCATCTCTTCTCAATCTCTCTCTTCTCCTTCATCCTCAATCCCCTCTCTCTCACCTTCCCTCTTATTGTCTTCTTCCCTCTACCTCCTCACATTCACCCTTCACTCATCTCTCTCTACTCTCTTCTTCTCAGTCGGTCACACCTCAACCCGACGTCTCCCCAACTCTCCTCTGTCCTCTGTCTTCTGTTCTCTCCTCTCTCTCTCATCTCTCCGTCTCTGTCTCTCTCTGTCTCTCTCTATCTCTCACCATTTCTCTCTCTCATGTCTGAGATCCTCTCTCTCCGATTCCTCTCTTTCCCTGTCCTGTCTCTAGTCTCCTGTCTGCTGTCTGTCTCTCTCTCTCTCTCTTTCCTCTCTCTCTTCTCTGGTCGCATCTCTGGTCTCCTCTCTCCTCTCTATCCTCCTCTCTCTACTCCTCCTCTGTCCCTGTCGTCTCTCTCTCTTCTCTCTCTCTGTCTCTGTCTCCTTTCCTCTCCTCTCCTCTCTCTGTCTGTCCCTCCCCCCCCCCCGCCCGACCCCATAAGTATTCAATCCTTTGATCTCTCTTATTTCAACTCTTTCTTTTAAATAAATATATCTGACACCCTACCCCCACTCTATTACAACCCCCCCCTCACACACTTCTCTCTCACATCCTTCTCCTCTCTCTTCTCTCTCTCTCTCTCCTCCTCTCTCTCTCTCTCCCCCACTCTCTCTCTTCTCTCTGTGATACTAGTTAAGTTACCGTCCAGGGAAGGCTGTCTCACGGCCTAATCCACTTTTTAGACACCTCCAATATTTGATTTTAGCTGCCACAACACTGTGAAGGTCTCAACCACACTACCAGCATCACCACCACCAGAGTACTAGCCACCATCACAACCACCCGAGTACTAGCCACCATCACCACCACCAGAGTACTAGCCACCATCACCACCACCAGAGTACTAGCCACCATCAACCACCACCAGAAGTACAGCCCACCTCACCACCACCAGAGTACTAGCCCACCATCACCACCAACCAGCGTACTAGCCACCATCACCACCACCAAGTACTAGCCACCTCACCTCACACCAGAGACTTAACTAGCCACCATCACCACCACCAGAGTACTAGCCACCATTCACCATACCACCAGGTACTAGCCACCATCACCACCAGAGTACTAGCCACCATCACCACCACCAGAGTACTAGCCACCATCACCACCACCAGAGTACTAGCCACCATCACCACCACCAGAGTACTAGCCACCATCACCACCACCAGAGTACTAGCCACCATCACCCACCACCCAGAGTACTAGCCACCATCACCACCACCAAGAGGTACTAGCCCCATCACCACGAACCAGAGTCCTAGCCACCATCACCACCACCAGAGGTACTAGCCACCCCCACACCACCAACCAGAGTACTAGCCACCACCACCAGAGTAAACTAGCCACCAATCACCAACCACCAGAGTACTAGCCAACCATCACCACCACCAGACTACCAGCATCACCACCACCAGAGTACTATCCACCATCACCCCACCAAGTACTAGCCTCCATCACCACCAACCAGACCTACCAGCATCAACCGACCACCAGAGTACTAGCCAAACCGGGAGTCACCACCACCAGAGTACTAGCCACCATCACCACCACCAGAGTACTAGCACCATACACCACCACCAGAGTACTAGCCAACTCAACCACCACCAGAGTACTACCACCATCACCACCACGCAGAGTACTAGCCACCGTTTCCATCAACCACCACCAGAGTACTAGCCACCATCACCACCGACCAGAGTAGTCTAAGCCACCATCACCATCCACCTCACCACCAGAGTGACAGCCACCACCACCAGAGTACTATGCCCACCATCACACCACCAAAGTACAAGCCACCTCACCACCACCAAGGTACTAGCCACCATCACCACACCACCAGATTAATAGCCACCATCACCACCACCAAGTATCTAGCAACATCACCACCACCAGATACTAGCCAACCATCACCACCACCAGAGTACTAGCCACCATCACCACCACCAGAGTACTAGCCACCATCACCACCACCAGAGTACTAGCCACCATCACCACCACCAGAGTACTAGCCACCACCACCAGAGTACTAGCCACCATCACCACACCAGATACTAGCCACCACACCACCACCAGATCTAACAGCATCACCACACACCAGAGTACTAGCCACCATCACCACCACCAGGTACTAGCCACCATCACCCACCACCAGAGGTACTACCACCATCATCAACCAACCACCAGATACTAGCCACCATCACCACCACCAGATACCAAGCAATCCACCACCACCAGAGTACTCTAGCCACCATCACCACCACCAGAGTACTAGCCACCATCACCACCAGAGTACTAGCCACCATCACCACCACCAGAGTACTAGCCATCATCACCACAACCAGAGTACTAGCCATCACCACCACCAGAGTACTAGCCACCATCACCACCACCAGAGTACTAGCCACCATCACCACAACCAGAGTACTAGCCACCATCACCAGAGTACTAGCCACCATCACCACCACCAGAGTACTAGCCACCATCACCAGAGTACTAGCCACCACCACCAGAGTACTAGCCACCATCACCACCACCAGAGTACTAGCCACCATCAACCACCACAGAGTACTAGCCACCATTCACCACCACCAAGTACTACCACCATCAACCCACCACCAGAGTACATAGCCAACCTCCACCACCACCAGAGTACTAGCCACCATCAACCACCACCAGAGTACTAGCCACCATCACCACCACCAGAGTACTAGCCACCATCACCACCACCAGAGTACTAGCCACCATCACCACCACCAGAGTACTAGCCACCATCACCACCACCAGAGTACTAGCCACCATCACCAGAGTACTAGCCACCATCACCACCACCAGGGTACTAGCCACCATCACTACCACCAGAGTACTAGCCACCATCAACCACCAGAGTAAACTACTAGCCACCATCACCACCACCAGAGTACTAGCCACCATCACTACCAACCAGAGTACTAGCCACCATCCACACCCACCACCAGAGTACTAGCCACCATCACCACACCAGAGTACTAGCCACCTATCTCCAACCAGAGTACTAGCCACCATCACCGAGTACTAGCCACCATCACCACCACCAGAGTACTAGCCACCATCACCACCACCAGAGTATTAGCCATCACCACAACCACCCGAGTACTAGCCACCATCACCACCAGAGTACTAGCCACCATCACCAGAGTACTAGCCACCATCACCATCCCACCCAGAGTACCTAGCCCCCATCACCAGAGTCTAGCACGCATACACCACCACCCAGAGTACTAGCCACCAACACCACCACCAGGGTACTAGCCACCATCACTACCACCAGAGTACTAGCCACCATCACCACCAGAGTACTAGCCACCATCCCCACCACCAAAGTAACTAGCCACCCATCCACCAACCACCGAAGTACGTAGCCATCAACCACCACCACCCGAGTACAGCCACCATCACCACCACCAAGTGACTAGCCACCATCACCACAAAGTACTAGCCATCCCCTCACCACCAGAGTACTACCACCCTCACCACCACCAGAGTACTAGCCACCATCACCACCACCCGAGTACTAGCCACCATCACCACCAGAGTACTAGCCACCATCACCACCACCAGAGTACTAGCCACCATCACCAGAGTACTAGCCAGCATCACCACCACCAGAGTACTAGCCAGCATCACCAGAGTACTAGCCAGCATCATCACCACCAGAGTACTAGCCAGCATCATCACCACCAGAGTACTAGCCAGCATCACCACCACCAGAGCACTAGCCAGCATCACCACCACTAGAGTACTAGCCAGCATCACCACCACCAGAGTACTAGCCAGCATCACCAACAACTAAGTACTTAGCCACATCCACCACCACCAGAGTACTAGTCCAGCATCACCACCACTAGAGTACTAGCCACCCATCATGCCACCAGCTGAGTAACTAGCCACCATCACCCCACCACCACCAGTGTACTAGCCACCATCACCACCACCAGAGTACTAGCCACCATCATCACCACAAGAGTACTAGCCACCATCACCACCACCAGAGTACTAGCCCCCGTCACCAACCACCATCCATCGTAGTAGGGGCTAGTTACAACACTAGTGTACACCTGAATACTAGCCACCACCATCCATGGTAGTAGGGGCTAGTTACAACACTAGTGTACACCAGAATATTATTAGCCACCACACCATCCATGGTAGTAGGGCAGTTACAACACTAGAGTGTACACCTGATACCTAGCCACCACCATCCATGGTAGTAGGGCTAGTTTCACAAGTCCACAGTGTTACACTGAATACTATCCACCACCATCCATGGTAGTAGGGGCTAGTTACAACACTAGTGTACACCAGAATATTAGCCACCACCATCCATGGTAGTAGGGGCTAGTTACAACACTAGTGTACACCTGAATACTAGCCACCACCATCCATGGTAGTAGGGGCTAGTTACAACACTAGTGTACACCAGAAACAAGCCACCACCAACCATGGTAAGTAGGGGCTAGTTACAACACTAGTGTACACCTGAATACTAGCCACCACCATCCATGGTAGTAGGGGCTAGTTACAACACTAGTGTACACCAGAATACTAGCCACCACCATCCATGGTAGTAGGGGCTAGTTACAACACTAGTGTACACCTGAATACTAGCCACCACCATCCATGGTAGTAGGGGCTAGTTACAACACTAGTGTACACCTGAATACTAGCCTCCATCATCCATGGTAGTAGGGGCTAGTTACAACACTAGTGTACACCTGAATACTAGCCTCCATCATCCATGGTAGTAGGGGCTAGTTACAACACTAGTGTACACCGGAATACTAGCCACCACCATCCATGGTAGTAGGGGCTAGTTACAACACTAGTCTACTAGCCACCATCACATAACACTCAACAATAATCAGAACTAGCAATTCATTAACACTGTACATCTTAGTTACAGAAATACAGGAATAGTGAGAGTGATAGTAGTAGTGGCAATACTAGTAGTGGTGGTAGTAGTACTAGTAACAGCAGTGGTAGTAGTAGCGATAGTGGTGGTAGTTTTGGTACCAGTAATTGTAGTAATAGCAATAGTAGTACCAGAAGTAGTAGTAGTCCATATATAGTAGCGGTAGTAGAAGCAATAGTAGTAGTTGAATAGTACTAGAAACAGTAGTAGTTGTAACGGTAGTAGTAATAGTAGTTGTAATAGTAGTAGTAATAATAGTAGCAGCAATAGTAGTAATAATAGTAGCAACAATAGTAGTAATAATAGTAGTAGTAATAATAGTAGCAATAGTAGTAATAATAGTAATAGTAGTAGCAATAGTAGTAATAAATAGTAATAATAGTAGTAGCAATAGTAGTAATAATAGTAGCAATAGTAATAACAGTATTAGTAGCAATAGTAATAGTAGTAGTAGCAATAGTAATAATAGTAGTAGTAGCAATAGTAGTAGTTATCCAAGGACTACTATCATCAACACACACAAACTGTGATAATGCACTCTGGACAGCAGAGTGCCTGATGAGTGCATCTCTTAATTACTCCGCCTGAATCACCTTAACTAAGTGTTGTAACAGGTCGACTCACCTTGATTACTTTCAAGGTGTCAAGGGAACATCTGGATTTCATCTCGTTTAAAGGATATTACTTTAATTATTATTGTTTAGAGTCCTGGTTCAAAGTTGAAATGACTGGAGGTTGATGTTGTTTGTTTATGGTATCTGGTGTTGTGTGTGTTGTTTGTGGTGTGTTTGTGTTGTGTGTGTGTGGTGGTGTTGTGTGTGTGTGTGTGTGTGGTGTGTGTGTGTGTCGTGTGTATGTTTGTGTGTGGGTGTGTGGTGAGTGTGATGTGTTGTGTGTGTGTGTGTGTGTGTGTGTGTGTGTGTGTGTGTGTGAGTGTGTGTGTGTGTTGGTGTGTGTATGTGTGGTGTGTGTGTGTGTGTGTGTGTGTGGTGTGTGTTGTGTGTGTGAGTGTGTGTGTGTGTGTGTGTTGTGGTGTGGTGTGTGGTGGTGTGGGTGGGGTGTGTGTGTGTGTATGTTGTGTGTGTGTGTGTGGGTGTGTGTTGTGTGTGTGTGTGTGTTGTGTGTGTGTGTGTGTGTGTGTGTGTGTGTGGGGTTTTGTGTGTGTGTGTGGTGTGTTTGTGTAGTTTGTGTGGTGTGTTGTGAGTGTGTGTGTGTGTGTATGTGTGTGTGTTTGTGTGTGTGTAAGTGTGTGAGTGTGTGTGTGTGTGTGTATGTGAGTGTGTGTGTGTGTGTGTGTGGTTGGTGTTTTGGTGTTGTGTGAGTGTGTGTTTTGTGTGGTGTGGTGTATTGTTATGTGTGTGTGTGTTGTGTGTGTGAGTGTGTGTGTGTTTGTGTGTTGATGTGGTTTGTTTGTGTGTGTATGTGTGGGGGGTTGGTGGGTGTTGTGTGTGTGTGTGTGTGTGTTGTGTGTGGAGTGTGGTGTGTGGTGTGGGTATTTGTTGGTGTGTGTGTGTGTTGTTGTGTTGTGTGTGTGGTGTGTGTGTGTGTGTTTTGTGGGTGTGTGTGTGTGTGTAAGACTTACCAGTCATCTGACGTGAACAAGAAACAGAGAGGGAAGGCCACCCTTGTGTGTGTGAAAGGTCACACTGTGTGGAATTCCTTCAGTTCACAGATACCGTCTGACATTATACTGTGTGATACTGTGGGAACACCCAGTGTACTGCTACACTGTGTGATAGTTACACTGTGGGGACACCCAGTGTACTGTTACACTGTGGGAACTCACAGTGTACTGCTACACTGTGTGATAGTTACACTGTGGGAACACTCAGTGTACTGCTACACTGTGTGATAGTTACACTGTGGGAACACTCACAGTGTACTGCTACACTGTGGGAACACTCACAGTGTACTGCTACACTGTGTGATAGTTACACTGTGGGAACACTCAGTGGTACTGTAACACTGTGTGATATTTTACACGGGTGGAACACTCACAGTTTATGCTACACTGTGTGACGTTACACTGTGGGAACGCTCACAGTGTACTGCTACACTGTGTGATAGTTACACTGTGGGAACACCCAGTGTACTGCTACAATGTGTGATAGTTACACTGTGGGAACTCACAGTGTACTGCTACACTGTGTGACAGTTACACTGTGGGAACGCTCACAGTGTGCTGCTACACTGTGTGATAGTTACACAGTAGGAACACTCACAGTGTACTGCTACACTGTGATAGTTACACTGTGGGAACACTCACAGTGTACTGCTACACTGTGTGAGTTACACTGTGGGAACACTCACAGTGTACTGCTACACTGTTGATGGGTTACCTGCGGGAACACTCACAGTGTACTGCTACACTGTGTGATAGTTACACTGTGGGAACACCCAGTGTACTGCTACACTGTGTGATAGTTACACTGTGGGAACACCCAGTGTACTGCTACAATGTGTGATAGTTACACTGTGGGAACACTCACAGTGTACTGCTACACTGTGTGATAGTTACACTGTGGGAACACTCACAGTGTACTGCTACACTGTGTGATAGTTACACTGTGGGAACACTCACAGTGTACTGCACACTGTGTGATATTTTACACTGGGGGAAAAACACCCAGTGTACTGCTACAACTGTGTGATATTTTACACTGTGGGAACACCCAGTGTACTGTTTCAATGTGTGAAGTTACACTGTGGGAACACTCACAGTGTACTGTTTACACTGTGTGATAGTTACACTGTGGGAACACCCAGTGTACTGCTACACTGTGTGATAGTTACACTGTGGGAACACTCACAGTGTACTGCTACACTGTGTGATAGTTACACTGTGGGAACACTCACAGTGTACTGCTACACTGTGTGATAGTTACACTGTGGGAACACCAAGTGTACTGCTACAATGTGTGATAGTTACACTGTGGGAACACCCAGTGTACTGCTACACTGTGTGATAGTTACACTGTGGGAACACCCAGTGTACTGCTACAATGTGTGATATTTTACCCCTGTGGGAACACTCACAGTTACTGCTACACTGTGCGATAGTTACACTGTGGGAACACTCACAGTGTACTGCTACACTGTGTGAACACTCACAGTGTACTGCTACACTGTGTGAACACTCACAGTGTACTGCTACACTGTGTGAACACTCACAGTGTACTGCTACACTGTGTGAACACTCACAGTGTACTGCTACACTGTGTGATAGTTACACAGTGGGAACATTCACAGTGTACTGCTACACTGTGGGAACACTCACAGTGTACTGATACACTGTGTGATAGTTACACTGTGGGAACACTCACAGTGTACTGATACACTGTGTGATAGTTACACTGTGGGAACACTCACAGTGTACTGATACACTGTGTGATAGTTACACTGTGGGAACACCCAGTGTACTGTTACACTGTGGGAACACCCAGTGTACTGTTACACTGTGGGAACTCAGTGTACTGATACACTGTGTGATAGTTACACAGTGGGAACACTCACAGTGTACTGATACACTGTGTGATAGTTACACTGTGGGAACACTCACAGTGTACTGCTACACTGTGTGATAGTTACACTGTGGGAACACTCACAGTGTACTGATACACTGTGTGATAGTTAACGTCAGGTGGTGGGATAGAAGGTGGTGGTAGTAGCCATAGTAGGGAGTAGTAATAGTAGTAGGTGTAGTAGTACTTGTAATAGTAGTAGGTGTAGTAGTACTTGTAGCAATAGTAGTAGGTGTAGTAGTACTTGTAGTAATAGTAGTAGGTGTAGTAGTACTTGTAGTAATAGTAGTAGGTGTAGTAGTACTTGTAGTAATAGTAGTAGGTGTAGTAGTACTTGTAGTAATAGTAGTAGGTGTAGTAGTACTTGTAGTAATAGTAGTAGGTGTAGTAGTACTTGTAGTAATAGTAGTAGGTGTAGTAATACTTGTAGTAATAGTAGTAGGTGTAGTAATACTTGTAGTAATAGTAGTAGGTGTAGTAGTACTTGTAGTAATAGTAGTAGGTGTAGTAGTACTTGTAGTAATAGTAGTAGCAACAGTAGTAATAGTGGAACAGTAGTAAAAGCAATGATAGTAGTAATAGCAATAGTAACAGCAGGAACAGTAGTAGTGACAGTAGTATAGTAGTCTCACCAGAAGCACACGAACTCACGTGCGTATTTATGTACGTATTTATATATGTACGTATTTATATATGTACGTATTAATGTATGTACGTATTTATGTATGTACGTATTTATGTGTGAATTTGTACCTGCTGTGGGGAAGTTTACACTAGTAGGGCAACGTGAAAGAGAGAGAGAGAGAGAGAGAGAGAGAGAGAGAGAGAGAGAGAGAGAGAGAGAGAGAGAGAGAGAGAAGAGAGAGAGAGTATTTAACATTGCCCTCAGAGGAAGACAAAGAGAATCCAGTTAGTATCTTGCCCTTGAGGAATAAGAAGCCATGATTACCATGTAGTATCTTGCCCTTGAAGATAATTAAGACCCTTCGTGCTGAGTTAAGTGTCCTGCGAGGGGACTGGATCGTGGCAAGGGTGTGTTGGATCAGTGTCAAGGGTGTAGTGGATCAGTGGCAAGGGTGTAGTGGATCAGTGGCAAGGGGTATCAACAGGCAGTAGAGGGACAGAGGAAAGCTGAGGATCAGCTTCGTTACTGAGACTGGAAAAGCCTAATACTTTCGTTACTAGCAAGGCTGCGAGGTTAACGACCTCACTTCAATAACACCAACCTACCAGGCAAACTATGCAATGAAGTATAAAGTGAGCTATCTTCAATACACCAACCTACAAGAAAAACCAGCATGAAGACCAAAGTGAGCTCCTAAATAGATGGTTCTGGTCAAGACAAACCAAGATTATCTGTATTTATTCGACAGGATGAGACATGTCCTGTCAGTAAAGGAAGGTGACCTCTTTGGAACATGGCGGCAAATGCAAGTTCCATCAGCAGCGAGACAATTGCTACTGCAAGAACTTGTCAATACATCGTGGTGACAATTAGCAGGAGTATCTTTTCTTTAAATCCTGCCTAGGAGCTTAGAACCAGTAGAGACCAGTTGCTGAGTAATGTGCAGAGAGCGACTTTCTAGCATCATATCGCTGACCAAGGCTGTGTAATGGCCTTCTGTGGAAAGAGCCAAATGTAGTTGCACAAAACAAGCAGCAGCAAATCAGCATACAAGACCTAGTGTCAATGCTTAAACTCTGGAAAGCAATACTTCCGTTACAAAAAGAAGCAGCAGAAACAGTTTTACAACCATCACTCCTTTGTGCCCAATATGGCTGAACTTGGTTAAAACCTCCGCAGATGCACAAGTTGGATAAATCCAAATCACTGTTGGTGCACCAACACTGGATGATCCAAAGTCATCTGTAGTAGGCACCATGGGCCTTCGGCAAATTGCAAGCCTGGAAGTGCCATTCCAACTATCCCAGGAATTACCTCTCACTAATCTCCTAAGTGTATTCCTCAGTAGACCAACTTATTGGGCAAGTGTTCCACAAGGATCTTGGGCTGTTCATGGAAGCGTCTGCTTTATGGAATGTCTACTTCAATAACCTTCTGCGTCTCATCCCAGAATCTTATTCATATGCGGAGTACACTCCGACATTTACTTATCCAAAAGAGGAAATGCCAGCTGCTCTAAGCTATATCAATCACCAGCTTACAGCTATATCAACCTAGGGTAAACGACTGCAGGACATTTGCTCCTGGGAAAACAAATGACTGTCTTTAGGTACAATGATGGTAATGCCGGTGCAGTGGTAAGGATGAATGGAAGAGTGTTGGTACCCGGGGGTAAAGTTGATATCCTTGGGGTGAAATTTGAATCCAAACTGACCATGAAGAACCACGATGTAAATCTTGCAAAAAAAAGGCAGCCAGGAAGCTTACAGCCCTTCGACGTATATCGCATCTGCTCGACAGTAAAGGCTGCAAGATCCTGTACGAGGCACAAGTACGCTCACGCCTTGAGTAAGCTCCACTTTCTTGGACTGCCAGGCCCCGCGATCTCATATACGACTTCTTAATAGAATACAGAACAGAGCAAGACGACTCATCTCTCGCCTGGACCCATCCTTGACAGATCTGTTATTTCAGCAGAGCCTTCAACACCAGAGGAGTGGGTGGCCTTACTGTTATGTCCAAGGCCATTATTGTCAAAGTACCACACTTGGCTCCAATCCGAGGACAGCGAGAAGTGAGCTTCTACACCACAAGACGGGCAGCCAGAAGCAACCTCATCCTGTAACCTTCTCCAGAACATCGCTTCATCTGAGATCATTTATTCCCAGGATGACTCGAGTCTGGAACATGTTCACACACCATAATGATATCAACGAAATAAAAGTAGCCTAACTTAACATAACCAGCTGATAAAATGAAATCACCGGCCCACAGATGGCTCCAACTTAATCCTGTTCCACACATGTCTCATAACAATAAAAATGCTTTCAAATGAGCTGATGTAGGTAACAGCTCGTAGCTTGTAAATCAAATTAGCGATATTAACCTAACGTTATAAAACTCTTGTGTAAGAGAGAGAGAGAGAGAGAGAGAGAGAGAGAGAGAGAGAGAGAGAGAGAGAGAGAGAGAGAGAGGGAGAGAGAGAGAGAGCAGTGGAAATGGAAGTGAAGGGAGTGATGTGGGGAATGGGGAAGGTTCCTTGAATCACCATCACTTTTTTGCTTGCAGTAACCTTGTGTCAGTATCAGCCGTTGGTTTAGTCCAGTGACTAAGAACAGTGTAAGACAGTGTTGTGTTGTGTTTATGAACAGTGTAAGACAGTGTTGTGTTGTGTTGTGTCTCAGAATAGTGTAGACGTCAGTGTTGTGTCTCAGAAGAGTGCAGACGTCAGTGTTGTGTCTCAGAATAGTGTAGACGTCAGTGTTGTGTCTCAGAAGAGTGCAGACGTCAGTGTTGTGTCTCAGAATAGTGTAGACGTCAGTGTTGTGTCTCAGAATAGTGTAGACGTCAGTGTTGTGTCTCAGAATAGTGTAGACGTTAGTGTTGTGTCTCAGAATAGTGTAGACGTCAGTGTTGTGTCTCAGAATAGTGTAGACGTCAGTGTTGTGTCTCAGAAGAGTGCAGACGTCAGTGTTGTGTCTCAGAAATGAGAGCAGTGTTGGCTAGAAGGTCGCAGTGTTGTGTCTCAGAAGAGTGCAGACGTCAGTATTGTGTCTCAGAAGAGTGCAGACGTCAGTGTTGTGTCTCAGAAGAGTGCAGACGTCAGTATTGTGTCTCAGAAGAGTGCAGACGTCAGTGTTGTGTCTCAGAAGAGTGCAGACGTCAGTATTGTGTCTCAGAGAGTGCAGACGTCAGTATTGTGTCTCAGAAGAGTGCAGACGTCAGTATTGTGTCTCAGAAGAGTGCAGACGTCAGTATTGTGTCTCAGAAGAGTGCAGACGTCAGTATTGTGTCTCAGAAGAGTGCAGACGTCAGTTTGTGTCTCAGAAGAGTGCAGACGTCAGTGTTGTGTCTCAGAAGAGTGCAGACGTCAGTATTGTGTCTCAGAAGAGTGCAGACGTCAGTGTTGTGTCTCAGAAGAGTGCAGACGTCAGTGTTGTGTCTCAGAAGAGTGCAGACGTCAGTATTGTGTCTCAGAAGAGTGCAGACGTCAGTATTGTGTCTCAGAAGAGTGCAGACGTCAGTATTGTGTCTCAGAAGAGTGCAGACGTCAGTATTGTGTCTCAGAAGAGTGCAGACGTCAGTTTGTGTCTC
>NC_069496.1:7887589-7890089 GCF_026875155.1 Cherax quadricarinatus
GTGTTGCTGCTACACTATGTTGATAGTGTTGTTGCTACACTATGTTGGTAGTGTTGCTGCTACACTATGTTGGTAGTGTTGCTGCTACACTATGTTGGTAGTGTTGCTGCTACACTATGTTGGTAGTGTTGCTGCTACACTATGTTGGTAGTGTTGCTGCTACACTATGTTGGTAGTGTTGCTGCTACACTATGTTGCTAGTGTGATGTAGTTCAGCTGGGCTTGTGCACTAGTGTTGTTGCAACACTATGGTACTAATGTTGCCGTAACATCAACTATGGTGTGTACTCACCTAATTATGGTTGCAGGGGTCGAGTCATAGCTCCTGGCCCCTCATCTTCACTGTGAGATTCTCAGACATCAATGGCAGTGGGACAGAGAATCAATACTATATTTGCATATCAAAAAAATACTTATTCTTAGCTACACCTTCCCTCCCTGACTCTCCTTCCCTCCCTCACTCTCTCCTTCCCTCCCTCACTCTCCTTCCCTCCCTCACTCTCTCCTTCCCTCCCTCACTCTCCTTCCCTCCCTGACTCTCCTTCCCTCCCTGACTCTCCTTCCCTCCCTCCCCTCTTCCTTCCCTCCCTCACTCTCCTTCCCTCCCTACTCTCCTTCCCTCCCTGACTCCCCCTTCCCCCCTCACTCTCTCCTTCCTCCCTCACTCCCTTCCCTCCCTCACTCTCCTTCCCTCCCTGACTCCTTCCCCCCCCCTCACCTCTCCTTCCCTCCCTCACTCTCCTTCCCCCCCTCACTCCCTCCCCCCCTGACTCCCCTTTCCCCCTCCTCACTCCCCTTTCCCTCCCTCACTCCCCTTTCCCCCCTCCCCTTCCCTCCCTCCCCCCCCTTTCCCTCCCTCACCTCCTTCCCCCCTACTCTCCTTCCCTCCCTACCCCCTTCCCCTCCTCCCCTCCTCTCCTTCCCTCCCCACTCTCCTTCCCTCCCTCACTCTCCTTCCCCTCCCTCATTTCCCCTTTCCCCCTCCCCACCTCCTTCCCTCCTCACTCTCTCCTTTCCTCCCATACTCCCTTCCCTCCCTCACTCTCCCTTCCCTCCCTCACTCTCCTTCCCCCCCTACTCTCCTTCCCTCCCTCACTCTCCTTCCCCCTCCCTCACTCCCCCTTCCCCCCCCTACCTCCTTCCCCTCCCCCCTTTCCTTTCCCCTCCCCCCTCCCCTTTCCCTCCCTCACCCCCTTTTCCCTCCCCTCACTCCCCTTTCCCCCCCCCACTCTCCTTCCCCCTCCTCTCCTTCCCTCCCTCACTCCCTTTCCCCCTCCCTCACTCTCCTTTTCCCCCCCTCACCCCTCCCCCCCCCCTCACTCTCTCCTTCCCCCCTCACTCTCCTTCCCTCCCTCCCTTCCCTCCCTCCCTCTCTCCTTCCCCCCCTCACCTCCCCCCCCCCTCACTCTCCTTCCCTCCCTGATCTCCTCCCTCCCCACTCCTCCTTCCCTCCCCACCTCCTTCCCTCCCTCCTCTCCTTCCCTCCCGACTCCCCTTCCCCCCCTCACTCTCCTTCCCTCCCCCCTCTCCTTCCCCCCCCTATTTTCCCCTCCCCCCCCTTTCCCTCCCACCTCCCCCCCTCTCCCCCTTCCCTCCCTCACTTCCCCTTTCCCCTCCCCACCTCCTTCCCCCCCCTCCTCCTTCCCCCTTCCTCCCTCACTCTCCCCTTCCCCCCCTCACCTCCTTCCCTCCCCTTCCCCCCCTTTCCCCCCCTCATTCCTCCTTCCCCCCCTCACCCCCTTCCCCCCACTCTCCCTTCCCTCCCTCACTCCCCTTTCCCCTCCCCACTCTCCTTCCCCCCCACTCCCCTTTCCCTCCCTCACTCCCCCTTCCCCCCTCACCTCCTTCCCCCTCACTTTTCCTTCCCTCCCTCACTCTCCTTCCCCCCTCTCCTTCCCTCCCTCACTCTCCTTCCCTCCCTCACTCTCCTTCCCTCCCTCACTCTCCTTCCCTCCCTCACTCTCCTTCCCTCCCTCACTCTCCTTCCCTCCCTCACTCTCCTCCCCCCCTCACCCCCCCTTCCCCCTCACCTCCTTCCCCCCCACCTCCTTTCCCACTCATCCTTCCCCTCCCCACTCCCTTCCCTCCCTCACTCCCCTTCCCCCCTCACTCTCCCTTCCCTCCCTCACTCTCCCTTCCCCCACTCTCCTTCCCCCCCTCCTCTCCCTTTCCCCCTCCCCACTCCCCTTTCCCTCCCTCCTCTCCTTCCTCCCTCACTCTCCTTCCCTCCCCACCTCCTTCCCTCCCCCTCCCTTCCCTCCCTCACTCCCCTTCCCTCCTCACTCCTCCTTCCCTCCCTCACTCTCCTTCCCCCCCCCCTCTCCCCTTTTCCCTCCCTCACTCTCCCTTCCCTCCCTCACTCTCCTTCCCTCCCTCACTATTTCCCCCCCTCTCCTTCCCTCCCTCACTCTCTTCCCCCCTCACTCTCCTTCCCTCCCCACCCCTTTCCCCTCCCTAACTCTCCCCTTCCCTCCCCACTCTCCCTTCCCTCCCCCGCTCT
>NC_069496.1:7895089-8082589 GCF_026875155.1 Cherax quadricarinatus
GTTGTTTGTAGTGTTGCGTATTGTTTGTAGTGGTTGCAGTGTTGTTTGTAGTGTTGGCAGTGTTGTTTGTAGTGCTGCAGTATTGTTTGTAGTGTTGCAGTTTTGGGTTTGTAGTGTGCAGTGTTGTTTGTAGTGTGCAGTGTTGTTGTGTGTTGTTTGTGTAGTGTTGTTTGTAGTGTTGCAGTTTGTTTGTAGTTTTTGCAGTGTTGTTTGTAGTGTTGCAGTGTTGTTTGTAGTGTTGCAGTGTTGTTTTTTGTGTTGAAAGTGTTGCTTGTAGTGTTTGCAGTGTTGTTTGTAGTGTTGAGTGTTTGTTTTTTGTATGTTGCAGTGTTGTTTGTAGTGTTGTTTGTAGTGTTGTAGTGCTGCTTGTAGGTTGCAGTTTTTGTTTGTAGTGTTGTTTGTAGTGTTGCAGTGTTGTTTGTAGTGTTGCAGTGTTGTTTGTAGTGTTGCAGTGTTGTTTGTAGTGTTGCAGTGTTGTTTGTAGTGTTGCAGTGTTGTTTGTAGTGTTGCAGTGTTGTTTGTAGTGTTGCAGTGTTGTTTGTAGTGTTGTAGTGCTGCTTGTAGTGTTGCAGTGTTTGTAGTGTTTTTTTTTGTAGTGTTGCAGTGTTTTTGTAGTGTTGCAGTGTTGTTTGTAGTGTTGTTTGTAGTGTTGCAGTGTTGTTTGTAGTGTTGCAGTGTTGCAGTGTTGTTTGTAGTGTTGCAGTGTTGTTTGTATTTTGTTGTAGTGTTGTTTGTAGTGTTGCAGTGTTTGTTTGTAGTGTTGCAGTGTTGTTTGTAGTGTTGCAGTGTTGTTTGTATGTTGCAGTGTTGCTTGTAGTGTTGCAGTTTTGTTTGTAGTGTTGAAAGTGTTGCTTGTAGTGTTGCAGTGTTGTTTGTAGTGTTGCAGTGTTGTTTGTAGTGTTGCAGTGTTGCTTGTAGTGTTGCAGTGTTGTTTGTAGTGTTGCAGTGTTGCTTGTAGTGTTGCAGTGTTGTTTGTAGTGTTGCAGTGTTGTTTGTAGTGTTGTAGTGTGCTTGTAGTGTTGCAGACTACGGTCCCAGCTACTACTACCACGTTCCCTGCTATTACTCCCACTTTCCCCTGCTGCTATCCCACGTTCCCTGCTGCTACCCCCCACGTTCCCTGCTATTTCCCACGTTCCCTGCTGCTACTACCACGTTCCCTGCTGCTACTCCACTTTTCCCTGCTATTACCTCCACGTTCCCTGCTGCTACTCCCACTTTCCCTCTGCTACTCCACGTTCCCTGCTGTACTCCCACGTTCCCTGCTGCTACTCCCACGTTCCCTGCTGCTACTCCCACGTTCCCTGCTACTACTCCCACGTTCCCTGCTGCTACTCCCACGTTCCCTGCTGCTACTCCCACGTTCCCTGCTACTACTCCCACGTTCCCTGCTGCTACTCCCACGTTCCCTGCTACTACCACGTTCCCTGCTACTACCACGTTCCCTGCTGCTACTCCCACGTTCCCTGCTACTCCCCTTCCTGCTGTACTTCCCACGTTCCCTGGCTACTACCACTTTCCCTGCTATTACTCCCACGTCCCTGCTGCTACCCCACGTTCCTGCTGCTACTCCCACGTTCCCTGCTACTACTCCCACGTTTCCCTGCTACTAATCCAAACGTTTCCCTGCAAATGCCCCCACGCCCCTGCTACTAATCCCACGTTCCCGGGCTACTGCTCCCACGTTCCCTTCTACTGCTCCCACGTTCCCTGCTACTACCACGTTCCCAGCTACTGCTCCCACGTTCCCTGATACTACTCCCACGTTCCCTGCTACTACCACGTTCCCAGCTACTTCTCCCCGTTCCTGCACTACCGTTCCCTGCTACTACCACTTTTCCCGCTACTGCTCCCACGTTCCCTGCTACTACTCCCACGTTCCCTGCTACTACCACGTTCCCAGTACTGCTCCCACGTTCCCAGTACTGCTCCCACGTTCCCTGCTACTACCACGTTCCCAGTGCTGCTCCCACGTTCCCTGCTACTACCACGTTCCCAGTACTGCTCCCCATTCCCTGTTTACACCCCCACGTTCCCAGTACGCTCCCACGTTCCCTGCTACTACTCCCACGTTCCCAGTACTGCCCCACGTTCCTGCATACCCCATTTCCCTGTACTACTCCCCACGTTCCCACTACTACTCCCACGTTCCCAGCTACTACCCCCACTTTCCCAGCTAACACCCTTTCCCCTGCTACTACTCCCCGTTCCCAGTCTATACCACGTTCCCTGCACTACCCCCCACGTTCCCTTGTTAAAAGGGTTGTATGCCCAGTTTGTATCCCCCCCAGTTTGAAACCCCCCCAGTTTTTACTTTTTTTGTACCCTTTTAAAAAAAAGTGAATCCCAGGTTAAACTGAAAATTTTTTGATGCCATTTTTTTTTCCCCCCCCCCTTTTTTTACCCCTTTTTGTTTCCCCCTTTTTCCCCCTGGGGTGGGGGGGGGGGGTTTAAAAATTTAAGGGTTTGTATGGGTGTTTTTTTAAGGTTGAGGGGTTTAAATGTGCAAAAA
This sequence comes from Cherax quadricarinatus, assembly GCF_026875155.1. Classification (NCBI taxonomy): domain Eukaryota; kingdom Metazoa; phylum Arthropoda; class Malacostraca; order Decapoda; family Parastacidae; genus Cherax; species Cherax quadricarinatus. The sequence goes on from NC_069496.1 coordinate 7,897,602, forward strand.
ATGTAAAGGGTGCATGGGGGGAAAAATGGTGCCATGTTTGAACCCCGGGTGCAGGTGGGGGTTGTCCCAAAGGGAAAAATAAAAGGTAACCTGGGAAACGGGCTTGGTTGGGGCTGCATGTGAGGGGTGAAAAAGTGGTGAACTGACATGTTGAATGTAGGGGGTGACCGGGAAGGGTTTTCCCTGAATGGTGCAGGGTGGTGTGCATGGGGGTTTGTGCTGACATGTTGTTGTATGCTGAATGGTATTGAATGTAAATGGTTGAGATAGCATGGTTCAGTTGAATGGTGAGTGTTCAGTGCATGGTGTTTTGTGCGCAGTGTTGTGATAGTGTGCAGTGTTGTTTGAGGTGTGCAGTGTTGTTAAATCAGTGTTGTTGAGTGTGCAGTGTTGTGTGTTGCCGAGTTTTAGTGTTGCAGTGTTGATTATTTTGCAGTGTTGTTTGTAGTGTGCAGTGTTGTTTGTAGTGTTGCAGAACTACGGTTCCACTGTACTGGTGCCACGTACCCTGCTACACTCCCACGGTTCCTGCTACTACCACGTTCCCTGGTAACTACTCCCACGTTCCCTACTACTACACTCACGTTCCCTGCTACTGTCCCACGTTCCCTGCTACTACTCCCACGTTCCTACTACACTCACCACGTTCCTGCTACTACCATGTTCCCTGCTACTACTCCCACGTTCCTGCTACTGCTCCCACGTTCCTGCTACTGCTCCACGTTCCAGCTACTGCTCCCACGTTCCTGCTACTGCTCACTGTTCCCTGACTACTGCTCCGACGTTCCAGCTACTACACCACGTATACATTTATCAAAACAGAAATGATCCCACAGACAGTAGTGAAACTGCAAATTTCTGATGACACAGGGGGGCTCCCCTACCTTCTTTTACCCTTCCCTTGTTTCTTCCCTTTCCCTCCTTCTCACTAGGGAATGATGGGTGACTGACAGGTGAATGGAACACAGTAGATGTCAAGACAGGTTAATGGATTATGTATGAAGGTGTAGTTTTTAAGTGTCTGAGTGATGCGTTGAACACTGGTGAACACTGAACACTGGTGAACACTGAACACTGGTGAACACTGAACACTGGTGAACACTGAACACTGGTGAACACTGAACACTGGTGAACACTGGTGAACACTGGTGGAACACTGAACACTGGTGCACACTGAACACTGGTGAACACTGAACACTGGTGAACACTGAACACTGGTGAACACTGAACACTGGTGAACACTGAACACTGGTGCACACTGAACACTGGTGAACACTGAACACTGGTGAACACTGAACACTGGTGAACACTGAACACTAAAAACACTGGTGAACACTGAACACTGGTCAACACTGAACACTGGTGAACACTGAACACTGGTGAACACTGAACACTGGTGAACACTGGTGAACACTGAACACTGGTGAACACTGAACACTGGTGAACACTGAACACTGGTGAACACTGAACACTGGTGAACACTGAACACTGGTGAACACTGAACACTGGTGAACACTGAACATTGGTGAACACTGAACACTGGTGAACACTTGTGAACGCTGAACACTGGTGCACACTGAACACTTGGTTGAACACTGAACACTGGTGAACACTGAACACTGGTGAACACTGAACACGGTGCACATGAACACTGGTGAACACTGAACACTGGTGAACACTGAACACTGGTGAACACTGAACACTGGTGAACACTGAACACTGAACACTGGTGAACACTGAACAATGAGCACTGGTGAACACTGAACACTGGTGAACACTGAACACTGGTGAACACTATTGAACACTGAACAATGAGCACTGGTGAACATTGGTGAATACTGAACACTGGTGAACACTGAACACTGGTGAACAGTGAACACTATTGAACACTGAACAATGAGCACTGGTGAACACTGAACACTAGTGAACACAACACTGGTGAACACTGGTGAACGCTGAACACTGGTGAACACTGAACACTGGTGAACACTGAACACTATTGAACACTGAACAATGAGCACTGGTGAACACTGAACACTGGTGAACACTGAACACTGGTGAACACTGAACACTGGTGCACACTGAACACTGGTGAACACTGAACACTGGTGAACACTGAACACTATTGAACACTGAACACTATTGAACACTGAACAATGAGCACTGGTGAATACTGAACAATGAGCACTGGTGAACACTGAACACCATTGAACACTGAACAATGAGCACTGGTGAATACTGAATAATGAGCACTGGTGAACACTGAAGAACAGTGAACACTGGTGAACACTGAACATTGCTAAGCAGTGGTTGAAGCGAGTACACGCTGGCTGTAGTGAGTACATACTGGTTGTAGTAAGTACACACTGGTTGTAGTGAGCACAGACTGGTTGTAGAGTACACACTGGCTGTACAGAGTACACACTGGTTGTAGAGAGTACAGACTGGTTGTAGAGTACACACTGGCTGTACAGAGTACACACTGGTTGTAGAGAGTACACACTAGTTGTAGAGAGTACACACTGATTGTAAAGTACACACTGGTTGTAGAGTACTAAATGTATTAACCAAGACAGGACTCGCAGCAATGGCTTCAAATTGGAAAAATTTAGAATCAGGAAGGATATAGGAAAGTACTGGTTTGGTAATAGAGTTGTGGATGAGTGGAACAAACTCCCGAGTACCGTCATAGAAGCTAAAACCTCGTGTAGCTCCATGGTCTGGAACGATATTGTTCCAGACCATGGAACTCTTCTCCAGGCTGACCACCTCAAATACCTTTGTACCAAGGTTGAGGGACTGATTACACCATCTTCACTACTACGCCTCTTGCTTCTGTATCTGACTGAAGAAATCTACTGTGTAAGATACCCCAACTGTGTCTGTAGTTAGTTAAATAGTTGTGGAAACTCCAGTGCTGAACGTAGGTGTTCCTTAAGAGGCACCTAATGACCTTTGTCTGGAAATAATATTAATTTTTTCCCTATAATTTACCTCGTCCATAATTACTGTTGTGTTTACTGTGAACACGACTCACGAAATCGTAATGACACGATTGCAAACAAACCATACCACGGGCGGGATTTGAACCCGCGGTTCTGAGACTCTCTGACCGCGGGTTCAAATCCCGCCCGTGGTATGGTTTGGTGTGTCTGCTTTCGTAAAGTCCAGGAGCTTTACTTAACAGATCTTTGAGGACCATTGTGTTGCAGAGGTCTGAGGACCATTGTGTTGCAGAGGTCTGAGGACGATTGTATTGCAAAGGTCTGAGGACGATTGTGCTGCAGAGGTCTGAGGACGATTGTATTGCAGAGGTCTGAGGACGATTGTGTTGCAGAGGTCTGAGGACGATTGTATTGCAGAGGTCTGAGGACGATTGTGTTGCAGAGGTCTGAGGACGATTGTGCTGCAGAGGTCTGAGGACGATTGTATTGCAGAGGTCTGAGGACGATTGTGTTGCAGAGGTCTGAGGACGATTGTATTGCAGAGGTCTGAGGACGATTGTATTGCAGAGGTCTGAGGACGATTGTGTTGCAGAGGTCTGAGGACGACTGTGTTGCAGAGGTCTGAGGGCGATTGTGTTGCAGAGGTCTGAGGACGATTGTGTTGCAGAGGTCCCGAGGACGATTGTGTTGCAGAGGTCTGAGGACGATTGTGTTGCAGAGGTCTGAGGACGATTGTGTTGCAGAGGTCTGAGGACGATTGTGTTGCAGAGGTCTGAGGACGATTGTGTTGCAGAGGTCTGAGGACGATTGTGTTGCAGAGGTCTGAGGACGATTGTGTTGCAGAGGTCTGAGGACGATTGTGTTGCAGAGGTCTGAGGACGATTGTGCTGCAGAGGTCTGAGGACGATTGTGTTGCAGAGGTCTGAGGACGATTGTGTTGCAGAGGTCTGAGGGCGATTGTGTTGCAGAGGTCTGAGGACGATTGTATTGCAGAGGTCTGAGGACGATTGTGTTGCAGAGGTCTGAGGACGATTGTATTGCAGAGGTCTGAGGACGATTGTGTTGCAGAGGTCTGAGGACGATTGTGCTGCAGAGGTCTGAGGACGATTGTGCTGCAGAGGCTGAGGAACGATTGTGTTGCAGAGGTCTGAGGTCAGACCTCTGCAGCACAACTCTCCTCACAGATCTGTTAATTTATACCATACATTAAGTAAAGATCTGGAGTTCACCTTACGAAAGAGAAAAAACAAATGAGACTATAATTATGGAGAAAGTAGATTATAGTGGAGATATTAACATGCTATTAGCAGACGGGGGAATTTACGTGCCTGTTATATCGTCCGACCTGCCTCTTGTACCCTTGCTGAGGATTGCACCTTGTCGTGTCTATTACTGGTGATGTCCTGGGTGCTGGTGGGTGTGGAGATCGTGTCTATTACTGGTGATGTCCTGGATGCTGGTGGGTGTGGAGATCGTGTCTATTACTGGTGATGTCCTGGATGCTGGTGGGTGTGGAGATCGTGTCTATTACTGATGTCCTGGATGCTGGTGGGTGTGGAGATCGTGTCTATTACTGGTGATTTTCCTGGATGCTGGTGGGTTTTGGAGATCGTGTCTATTACTGGTGATGTCCTGGATGCTGGTGGGTGTGGAGATCGTGTCTATTACTGGTGATGTCCTGGATGCTGGTGGGTGTGGAGATAGATAACTGGAAGGAGGTATTGGAGATGATAATCTCCTTTCTCGTGGTCACCATCTGTCTATGTAACTTTCCTATGAGAGGAAGAGGGAGAGAGAGAGAGAGAGGAGGAGAGAGAGGGGAGAGAGAGAGAGAGAGAGAGAGAGAGAGAGAGAGAGAGAGAGAGAATGCACTTTGGACTCCCCACAGTCACGTCCAGAGTCACTCAACCTACATCACCTTTCTCCCTCCCTCCCTCACTCTCCCTTCTTCCCTCTCACTCTCTCTTAAGGTTAAGTCATCCTGGCGGCCGCCAGAGCAACCAGGCTGTTGACCCCCAGTTCGAACCCTATCAACTATTCCAAGATTGTCAGAGCACTTACCACCTATAAACACTGTGTGTGTACCGGGTACCTAATATTTTAGGTATCTATAGCTGAGTATTCTAAGGTGTCATATGAGAGAGAGAGAGAGAGAGAGAGAGAGAGAGAGAGAGAGAGAGAGAGAGAGAGAGAGAGAGAGAGAGAGAGAGAGAGAGAGAGAGAGAGAGAGAGTGAGTTAGAGTTAGTTTTGACCATGGAAGATGCTATTGAATTCCTTTTTTACTCAAGTCACTTTACCATCATCCGCTGCTGAGTCAGTTATACTTCCTCTCTTCCTCCATTCTTCACACCTCCTCTTCCTCCTTTCTTCACACCTCCTCCTCTTCCTCCTTTCATCACACCTCCCCCTCTTCCTCCTCTCTTCACACCTCCTCCTCTTCCTCCTTTCTTCACACCTGGAGGTTACCTGGAGGTTATTCCGGGGATCAACGCCCCCGCGGCCCGGTCCATGACCAGGCCTCCCGATGGATCAGGGCCTGATCAACTAGGCTGTTACTGCTGGCCGCACGCAGTCCAATGTACGAGCCACAGCCCGACTGATCCGGCACTGACTTTAGGTATCTGTCCAGCTCTCTCTTGAAGGCAGCCAGGGGTTTATTGGCAATTCCCCTAATGCTTGATGGGAGGCTGTTGAACAGTCTTGGGCCCCGGACACTTATGGTGTTTTCCCTTAGTGTACCAATGGCGCCCCTACTTTTTATTGGGGGCATTTTGCATCCCCTGCCCAGTCTTTTACTTTCGTAGGGAGTGATTTCTGTGTGCAGATTTGGGACCATTCCTTCCAAAATTTTCCAGTGTAGATTATGATATATCTCTCCCTCCTGCGTTCCAACGAGTACAAGTCAAGTGCTTCCAAGCGTTCCCAGTAGTTAAGGTGCTTGACAGAACTTATACGTGCAGTAAAGGATCTCTGTACACTCTCTAGATCTGCGATTTCACCTGCTTTGTATGGAGATGTTAATGTACAGCAGTATTCCAGCCTAGAGAGAACAAGTGATTTGAAAAGGATCATCATGGGCTTGGCATTTTCTCGTTTTGAAAGTTCTCATTATCCATCCTATCATTTTCTTTGCACGTGCGATCGTGGCACTGTTGTGATCCTTGAAAGTGAGATCCTCAGACATTACTACTCCAGGTCCCTTACATTATTTTTCCGCTCTATTGTATGGCCGGAGTCAGTAGTATACTCTGTTCTAGTTATTATCTCCTCCAGTTTTCCATAACGGAGTAGTTGAAATTTGTCCTCATTGAACATCATATTGTTTACCGTTGCCCACTGGAAAACTTTGTTTTTTATCTTCTTGGAGGTTAACCGCGTCCTCAGCAGATGACAGCCTCATGCAGATCCTAGTATCATCCGCAAAGGATGATACGGTGCTGTGGTGTATATCTCTGTTTATGTCTGATATGAGGATAAGGAATAAGATTGGGGCGAGTACTGTGCCTTGTGGAACAGAGCTCTTCACTATGGCAGCCTCCGATTTAACTCTGTTGACCACTACTCTTTGTGTTCGATTTGTTAGGAAGTTGAAGATCCATCTCCCCACTTTCCCAGTTATTCCTTTAGCACGTATTTTATGGGCTATTACGCCATGATCGCATTTGTCAAATGCTTTTGCAAAGTCTGTGTATATTACATCTGCATTCTGATTTTCTTCCAGTGCATCCAAGGCCATGTCATAGTGATCCAGTAGTTGTGAGAGGCAGGAGCGACTTGCCTCCTCCTCTCTTCACACTCCTCTTCCTCCTCTCTTCACACCTCCTCTTCCTCCTTTCTTCACACCTCTTCTTCCTCCTCTCTTCACACCTCCTCTTCCTCCTCTCTTCACACCTCCTCTTCCTCCTCTCTTCACACCTCCTCTTCCTCCTCTCTTCACACCTCCTCTTCCTCCTCTCTTCACACCTCCTCTTCCTCCTTTCTTCACACCTCCTCTTCCTCCTCTCTTCACACCTCTCTTCCTCCTCTCTTCACACTCCTCTTCCTCCTTTCTTCACACCTCCTCTTCCTCCTCTCTTCACACCTCCTCTTCCTCCTTCTTCACACCTCCTCTTCCTCCTCTCTTCACACCTCCTCTTCCTCCTCTCTTCACACTTCTTTCCTCCTTTCTCACACCTCCTCCTCTCCTTCACACCCCACTCTCTTCCTTTCTTCACACCTCCTCTTCCTCCTTTCTTTACTCCCCTTTCCACCTCTCTACGATTTAGAGAATCCTGAACTACACAAAAACTAGCACTGGCGGAGGCCTTACAGGCCTTATACACCACTGTCTATTAAGCTAACAGTAACGACCTGGCTTGTGCATTCAAGAAAGCAATGCCCAATAGGCTACTGGGGCCTAGGGAAATTGAAAGCCTCCTTTTCTGAAGACTTATTATTCTATGCAATTTGTGTTCGTAATTTACTTATGTGTACCTGTACCGGAACCTGTGTACCTGTACCTGAAGCTGTGTGTCTGTTGAGAAAATATTTTGGTTAAGAGGGTTTGAGAAAGACCTGTCTAGTATGGGCGAGTATGTCTCCTACAGTACTCCTTTCTGTTCTGACCTAACTAGTGTAGACCTAGCTAGTGTAGACCTAGCTAGTGTAGACCTTCCTAGTGTAGACCTAGCTAGTGTAGACCTTCCTAGTGTAGACCTTCCTAGTGTAGACCTTCCTAGTGTAGACCTAGCTAGTGTAGACCTTCCTAGTTTAGACCTAGCTAGTGTAGACCCAGCTAGTATAAACCAAGCTAGTAGAGACCTAGCTAGTAGAGACCAGGCTAGAGACCTAGCTAGTAGAGACCTAGCTAGTAGAGACCAGGCTAGTAGAGACCTAGCTAGTATAGACCAGGCTAGTAGAGACCTAGCTAGTAGAGACCTAGCTAGTAGAGACCAGGCTAGTAGAGACCTAGCTAGCATATACCTAGCTAGTAAAGACCTAGCTAGTATAAACCTAGCCAGTACAGACCTAGCCAGTACAGACCTAGCTAGTAGAGACCTAGCTAGTAGAGACCTAGCTAGTAAAGACCAGGCTAGTAAAGACCTAGCTAGTAGATACCTACCTGGTAGAGACCTAGCTAGTATAAACCTAGCCAGTACAGACCTAGCCAGTACAGACCTAGCTAGTAGAGACCTAGCTAGTACAGACCTAGCTAGTACAGACCTAGCTAGTACAGACCTAGCTAGTACAGACCTAGCCAGTACAGACCTAGCCAGTACAGACCTAGCCAGTACAGACCTAGCCAGTACAGACCTAGCCAGTACAGACCTAGCCAGTACAGACCTAGCTAGTAGAGACCTAGCTAGTAGAGACCTAGCTAGTACAGACCTAGCCAGTAAAGACCTAGCTAGTATAAACCTAGCTAGTATAGACCAGGCTAGGAGAGACCTAGCTAGTAGAGACCTAGCTAGTAGAGACCTAGCCCCACTGAACTAGCCCCCAATAACTCGCCACAGTGTCAGATTTCTTTGTATATTGTACAAACTCTGTGTTAAGCTGACCTCCTGTACAAACACAAGACGATACAACCAATCACTGTACCAACTGGAGCTGTTGTACACAGTACGTGGCGGCTGCTACGCTACTGTGAACACTGTATAAGTGTGTACACTCAGGGTGATGACAGATCTACCCAGAAACACAGTAAAAGGCAAAGAGGACATTGAATATACACTGAAGAGGGCGATGATAACGGTGGAAATATCAAGAACGGGATCCACTTACCAGCACAGAGGTTATTAACCCTGATGACTGGTTATGGGTCGGGCTGCTGGGGGGCGTTGACCCCCGGAATTTGTGGGGTTTTTGAGCACTAGAACAAGGGGAATACTGCAGTACGCCTACTGGCTCAAGCTAGGCACGTCCTTCTCACCGAAGTAAGGGTCGTCTTCAAGACCTATAGCTGAGCATATGGGTGACATGATGCAACTTATACAGACCATAGCTGACATCAATGACATACTATAAACTCCCTGGTTATGCAGAGCATTTCCAGCAACCGAAGTTATTTTGTTCCCCAGGATGCCATCCACACCAGTCCACTAACACCCAGGTACCTACTTACTGCTAGGTAAACAGGGACAGCAGGTGTCTTAAAGAAACACGTCCTAATGTTACAACCCATACAGGGAATCGAACCACAGACCTTTATGTGTGAGGCAAGTGCACTACCAACCCAGCCACGGGGCAGTCACTACAGTGATGACTGCAGAAACATCGCAGATGTATCGACAACTAGCAACTAGGTTCCAAAGGATCCCTTGTGCAGGATGCGAAAAATTTACATAGAAGAAACTGGCAGAACCATCGTCCAGCAACTTTGGGGTTGGATTAGACTGGGACTTGTACAATATGAGTGAAAGGGGATGAATTTGAATAGGCTGTATATTTCGACCGCCTTCTGAGGCCTCTTCAGTAATTGTTGTATATATTATGTTGTATATATTACGTAACTGTGGGAAACGCTGGAGGTTCGATCCTCCTTGCAAGGAGCGAAACACCTAGCCTTCCCGAGGATAGATGAAAACCTAGCCATCCCAGACTAGTGGATACAGAGAGAGAGAGGAAAAAAAAGGAGGGGGGGGGGAGGGTTTACAGAAGCAGGTCAGGTGAATGACCCACAAGATGTTGATGACTGAAGCAAACAAAGATGTTTACCTTGTAAACAATGAAGCAACAGCGTGCGCACGCACACACACACACACACACACACACACACACACACACACACACACACACACGTAAGAGGTACGATAAAGCTCTTGGAGAAGGGAGAGAGACGACCTTGTAGCAACCAGTGAAGAGGGTGGGGATCTGGAGCTATGACTCGATCCATGCAACCACAAATAGGTGAGTACACACGCAGGTCGTGAAAGAGAACTTGTCAATACTCTTGCAACAGGAACACCAACGGAGGGTGGAGAAACAGTTGCAAATGAAAACGATAGAAGAAATCTTTCAATCCCTTCCCCTGGTCCTCAGAGTGGTTAATCAACTGAATGAATTGAATGAAGACTTGCTAAATGCTACACCGGAACTCTTTGTAAATATGATAGAGAGAAGACTGGAGACGGAACACAGCACACCTCTCTTACTGTCGCTAGAGATAGCTAAGAGATAATTAGGCATATAGAGACAGGTAGATAGATAATTAAAGACAGGTAATTAGACAGGTAGAGACAATTAGAAATAGGTAATTAGTCAGGTAGACATAGACATGTAATCAGAGACTGGAAGATATAGACAGGCAATTATCTATGTATAAGTGTTCATTCTTCTGTCTACTGGACAGTAAAGTCACTGGCTACTGGGCAAAACGTCCCCACCATATACCCAAATGTTTAGGACAGTGTTTAACCATGAGTCAGTGAGTACCTGGGTACTGAGTACGAGTATGAGTACCATGAGTACACTAAGACATAACACAGCAAGTGTCAGGGGCCCAAGACTCTTCAATAGCCTCCCAGAATATATAAGGAGGATTACCAGTAGACCCCCGGATGTCAAGACCCCTGGTTGTGTTCAAGACCCCTGGTTGTCTTCAAGACTCTGGTTGTGTTCAAGACCCCTGGTTGTCTTCAAGACCCCTGGTTGTCTTCAAGACTCCTGGTTGTGTTCAAGACCCCTGGTTGTCTTCAAGACCCCTGGTTTCTTCAAGACCCTGGTTGTCTTCAAGACTCCTGGTTGTCTTCAAGACCCCTGGTTGTCTTCAAGACCCCTGGTTGTCTTCAAGACCCCTGGTTGTCTTCAAGACTCCTGGTTGTCTTCAAGACCCCTGGTTGTCTTCAAGACCCCCGGTTGTCTTCAAGACCCCTGGTTGTCTTCAAGACTCCTCGTTGTTTTCAAGACCCCCGGATGTCTACAAGACCCCGGATGTCTTCAAGACTCCCGGATGTCTTCAAGACCCCCGGATGTCTTCAAGACCCCTGGTTGTCTACAAGACCCCCGGATGTCTTCAAGACCCCCGGATGTCTTCAAGACCCCGGATGTCTTCAAGACCCCTGGTTGTCAAGACCCAAGATGTCTTCAAGACCCCTGGTTGTCTACAAGACCCCGGATGTCTTCAAGACCCCCGGATGTCAAGACCCCCGGATGTCTTCAAGACCCCTGGTTGTCTTCAAGACCCCCGATGTCTTCAAGACCCTGGTTGTCTACAAGACCCCCCAATGTCTTCAAGACCCTGGTTGTCTACAAGACCCACGGATGTCAAGACCCCTGGTTGTCTTCAAGACCCCTGGTTGTCTACAAGACCCCCGATGTCTTCAAGACCCCTGGTTGTCTTCAAGACCCCTGGCTGTTTTCAAGAGGGAGCTGGACACAGTATCTGACAAGCCAGGCTGTGGTTGCTATGTTGGACTACGTGTGACTAGCAGTAAACATCCTGGCTGATCAGTCCCTGATCCACCCTAAGGACTGGTCATGGACCTGATCTACCCTGAGGACTGGTCATGGACCTGATCCACCCTGAGACTGGTGATAGACCTGATCCACCCTGAGGACTGGTAGTCGACCTGATCCACCCTGAGGACTGGTCATGGACCTGATCCACCCTGAGGACTGGTCACGACCTGATCCACCCTGCATTGGTAATGGACCTGATCCACCCTGAGGACTGGTCATGGACCTGATCCACCCTGAGGACGGTCATGGACCTGGTCCACCCTGAGGACGGGTCATGGATTGATCCACCCTGAGGACTGGTCTCGACCTGATCCATCCTGAGGACTGGTCATGGACCTGATCCACCCTAGGACTGGTCATGGACCTGATCCACGCTGAGGACTGGTCATGGACCTGATCCACCTGAGGACTGGCCCGTCGACCTGATTCACCATGAGGAGGGGTTTCGACCTGATCCACCCTGAGGATGGTCCTCGACCTGATTCACCCATGAGGACTGGTTCGACCTATCCACCCTGAGGACTGGTCAATGGACCTGATCCACCCTGAGGACTGGCCGTCGCCCTGATCCACCCTGAGGACTGGTCGCGACCTGATCCACCCTGAGGACTGGTCATGGGCCTATCCACCCTGAGGATGGTAATGGACCTGATCCACCCTGAGGACTGGTCATGGACCTGATCCACCCTAGGACTGTCATGGACCTGATCTACCTGAGGACTGGTCATGGCCCTGATCACCCTGAGGACTGGTCATGGACCTGATTGCACCCTGAGGACTGGTCAGGGACCTGATCCATTCTGAGGATTAGTCATGGGACCTAAATCCACCCTGAGGACTGGTCATGGACCTGATCCCCCTGAGGACTGGTGATAGACCTGATCCACCCTGAGGACTGGTCGTGGACCTGATCCACCCTGAGGACTGGTCATGGACCTGATCCATCCGAGGACTGGTCGTCGACCTGATTCACCATGAGACTGGTCGTCGACCTTATCCACCCTGAGGACTGGTCATGGACCTTGATCCACCCTGAGGACTGGTCGTCGACCTAAATCCACCTGAGGACGGGGTCATGGGCCTGATCCACCCTGAGGACGGGTTTCATGGACATAATCCACCCGAGGACTGGTCATGGACCTGATCCACCTGAGGACTGGTCATGGACCTGATCCCCCCTGAGGACTGGTGATAACTGATCCACCCTGAGGACTGGTCATGGACCTGATCCACCCTGAGGACTGATCATGGACCTGATCCACCCTGAGGACTGGTTATGGACCTGATAAATCCTGAGGACTGGTCATGGACCTGATCCACCGGGAACTGGTCTTTGGACCTGATCCACCCTGAGGACTGGTCATGGACATGATCCCCCCTGAGGACTGGTCAGGGAAACCTGATCCACCCTGAGGACTGGTCATGGACCTGATCCACCCTGAGGACTGGTCATGGACCTGATCCACCCTGAGGACTGGTCATGGACCTGATCCACCCTGGGGACTGGTCATGGACCTGATCCACCCTGAGGACGGGGGCCGTCGACCTAAATCCCCCCTGAGGGACTGGTCATGGACCCTAAACCACCCTGGGGACTGGTCATGGACCTGATCCACCCTGAGGACTGGTCGTCGACCTGATCCATCCTGAGGACTGGTCATGGACCTGATCCCCCCTGAGGACGGGCCATGGACCTGATCCACCCTGAGGACTGGTCATGGACCTGACCCAAACCCTGAGGACTGGTCGTCGACCTGATCCACCCTGAGGACTGGTCGTCGACCTGATTCACCTTTGAGGACTGGTCTTTCGACCTGATCCACCCTGAGGACTGGTCATGGCCCTGACCCACCCTGAGGACTGGTCGTCGACCTGATCCCCTGAGGACTGGTCGTCGACCTGATCCACCCTGAGGACTGGTCATGGGCCTTCCCACCCTGAGGACTGGTCTTTGGCCTGATCCACCCTAAAGGACTTGGTCATGGACCTGATCCACCCTGAGGACTGGTCAATGGACCTGATCCACCCTGAGGACTGGGTCATGGACCTGATCCACCCTGAGACTGGCCCGGGGACCGATCCACCCTGAGGACGGGTCATGGACCTGATCCCACCCTGAGGACTGGTCAGGGAAACCTGATCCACCCTGAGGACCGGTCATGGACCTGATCCAAACCCTGAGGACTGGTCATGGACCTTGATCCACCCTGAGGACTGGTCGTCGACCTGATCCACCCTGAGGACTGGTCATGGACCGAGACACAGGGGGGCTCTGACCTAAAAAAATTTTTAAAGGGAAATGGGATGAAACAACGAACGGGAGATAGACGGGTGGATAGATGGTTTAAACGGATGAATGGATGACAGAAATTGAGAGAGTTGAGGAGAACGTGTTAAGAAAATCAGATAGACAGTGATGTCTATCTATTTCTCCCTTTCTCTCCCGTTCCTTCCTTTCTTCCCTCCTTCTCTTCCCCCCCCTCACCCCCCCCCTCACCCCCCCCCTCCCTCGCTCCCTCAACACATCAGCGCCATCTACTTAATTTGTCCAGCCGTTAATAATTATTTTCCAAGGGGGCTGTTGTGAGGAAGGGAGGGACGAAGGAAGGGAGGGAGGGAAGAAAGGGGGGTGAGGGAGAAAGAAGAGGGGGTGAGAGAAGATGAGAGGAGATATATTCCCTCCCCACCACCATCTTTTCCCCTCCCCTGCCTCCCCCTTAACTTCTTAAAGATACACTTCTTACAATTTCCAAAAATCCCCCCCTCCTAACCCCCCTAACTTTCCCCCCTGGAATATTTTGCGTGAGAGAGATTGTCTCCTGTCCTGGACGGGGTTCGTCAACACTGTGCAATAATGTAAGCGAGAGGGGCACAAGTGGTTAGGTTATACTATGTTAGGTTATGTTAAGTCCCGGTTAGGTTACATTGTTAGGTAGTTACTATTTCTAGTTTTCCCCCACTGTCTTCTCCCCTACCCACTCTTCTTACTAGCTCCCCTCCCCTCCCATTATCCTTTTCCGCCGAATCGTGATGGAGGGGGTGACAGGAGGGGGAAGATAGGCAGGAGGATAGTTTGTGGTGGGGTGGGGAGGCCTAAAGGGGCTGACGGTGGGCGGCTGGGGGAGGGGGTGGGTGAGGGTGGGTGAGGTGGTGAGGGTGGGCGGGGTGGGTGAGGGTGGGTGAGGGTGGGCGTGGGTGGGGTGGGGGGGGGGGTGGTGGGATTGGACAAGTTTTAAAGTGAGTTATATGATCAGTCATTGCTCCCCTTAGGACACCACCAACACCACCCAGAATTTTCTCTCGCCTCTCCTCTCCTTTCTCCTCTTTATCTCTTCTCTATAAACCTTATCTCCTACCTTCTCTCCTCTATCTCTTCTCTATCCCTTATCTCCTCCCTTTCTCCTCTATCTCTTCTCTATAGCCCTTTTCTCCTCTCCTTTCTCCTCTATCTCTTCTTATAGCCCTTATCCCCCTCTCCTTTCTCCTCTATCTCTTCTCTATAGCCTTATTTTCCTCTCCTTTCTCCTCTATTCTTCTCTATAGCAATTATCTCCTCTCCTTTCTCCTCTATCTCTTCTCTATAGCCCTTATCTCCTCTCCTTTCTCCTCTATCTCTTCTCTATACCCTTATCTCCTCTTTCTCCTTTCTCTTCTCTACAGCCCTTATCTCCTCTCTTTCTCCTTTATCTCTTCTCTACAGCCCTTATCTCCTCTCCTTTCTCCTCTTTATCTCTCCTCTATCTCCTCTTCCTTTTGAATGGGTTTTGACCTGGACCCGCCTAGCTGGGCCAGTATTTTCTCAGATTTCTCCCTTTTTATTCTATTGGCGGATGTTACTCACCTAGTTGAGGTTGCAGGGGTCGAGTCCAAGCTCCGGCCCCGCCTCTTCATGCGCTACTAGGTCACTCTCTCTGAACCGGGGGCTTTATCATACCTCTGCTTAAAACTATGTATGGATCCTGCCCCCACTACATCGCTTCCCAAGCTATTCCACTTACTGACTACTCTGTGGCTGAAGAAATACTTATTAACATCCCTGTGATTCATCTGTGTCTTCAACTTCCAACTGTGTCCCCTTGTTGCTGTGTCCAATCTCTGGGGAAAATCCTGTCTTTGTCCCCTTGTCAATTCCCTCTAGTATTTTGTATGTCGTTTTCATGTCCCCCCTATCTCTCCCTTTCCCCCAGTGTCGTCAGGTTGATTTCCCTTAACCTCTCCTCGTAGGACATACCCCTTAGCTCTGGACTAGTCTTGTTGGAAACCTTTGCACTTTCTCTAGTTTCTTACGTGCTTGCTAGGTGTGGGTTCCAAACTGGTGCCGCATACTCCA
Organism: Cherax quadricarinatus; assembly: GCF_026875155.1. Taxonomy (NCBI): domain Eukaryota; kingdom Metazoa; phylum Arthropoda; class Malacostraca; order Decapoda; family Parastacidae; genus Cherax; species Cherax quadricarinatus. The sequence continues at coordinate 7,913,317 of NC_069496.1, forward strand.
ATATGGGCCTAACATACACGGTGTACAGGGTCCTGAATGATTCCTTATTAAGATGTCGGAATGCTGTTTTGAGGGTTTTCTAGCGCCCATATGCTGCAAGCAGTTATTTGGTTGATGTGCGCTTCAGGAGATGTGCCTGGGGTTATACTCACCCCAAGATCTTTTTCCTTGAGTGAGGTTTGAGTCTCTGGCCCCCCAGACTGTACTCCGTCTGCGGTCTCTTTGCCCTTCCCCAATCTTCATGACTTTGTACTTGGTGGGATTGAACACCAGGAGCCAATTGCTGGACCAGGTCTGCAGCCTGTCCAGATCCCTTTGTAGTTCTGCCTGGTCTTCGATCGGTGAATTCTTCTCATCAACTTCCCGTCATCTGCAAACGGGGACACCTCAGATTTCTTTTCCTTTCCCGTAAAAGTCGTTCCCCAAATACCAAAAAAAAGCACTGGTCCTAGGACTGACCCGGGGGACCCCCCCGGTCACGGGTGCCCACTCTGAAAACCCCGCCACGAACCATGACCCCGCTGCTGTCTTCCGGACAATTTTTTTCCCTAAATTTCCACTGAAGTCCCTTTCCCCTGTTATCCCTTTTTTTGGTCCCCCCCATTTTTGCACAAATCTCTTGGGGGAACTGGGGTCAAACCCCCTTCTGCATTTCCAAGAAAAACAATCCCCCACCCCTCTCTTTTCTTGTCTTACTGCTGTCCCATGTATATTATATATAATAAAATATATTATATATATAAAATAAATATTATATATTAATATAAAATATATTATATATATATTATATAATGTCAGGGGGGGGAAAGTTTGAATGATAGCTCAAGTCCTTTTGTTTTTGCAATCAACACCCCAGAAGCTGAAATTTTTTAAACCCAATGAACAGGAAGTCCAGAAAGAGTCGCCCAAAGGGAAACCTTCCTTACGTTTGGGGCGTTTTGAAACACGAAAGGTAGGCTATCTTTCAACCCCTTTTTTTCCTTCCTTCCCCTGCCTCCCCTGGGCCAGCTCCTCCTAGCACCTGGGTTTTGTTTGACACCACACATTGAAATTTCGATTTCAGCAAGAAAGCAATCATTACATTCGAAAAATTCCATGATTCCTCTTTTTTGTGTCTTCCTCCTCTCCCTAAAAACAATCTTCCTCCCTCCATTACTCCTTTTTCCTTTCCCTTTTCCTCCTTTTCCCTTATCATCTTACCTGTGCAGCGGAATCAATACAGGGGTTTTTTATGGGGTTTATCTTAAAAAATAAAGGGGGAAGGGGTGTGGGTTTCCCCGGGATTAAAAAAAAGGGTTTAAAAAAATTTCCCAGGAGGTAGATTTCAATTTTTTTTATTTTAATTTAGGGTTTTTTTTAACAGGGGTTGTTTTTTTTGGGTGTTTAAAAATTAGGACTGTTGAAAAATGGGGTTTTGTTTAGCCGGGTGGCGTGAAACACACACACACACACACACACGCTGTATGGAGGCAGATCCATAAAATACCTTTAAGCCAGAGGTAGAAAAAGCTCAGGGTTTTCGGGGAGAGTGACCTAGTAGTGACCAGTGAAGAGGCGGGGCCAGGAGTTTGGACTCGACCCCTGCAACCTCAACAAAGGGAGTAAACACACACACACACACACCACCACACACACCACACGGGGTTTAAAAGCAAAAGCTAAGGACCAACGGGACAACAAAGAGACCTGGACGGGCTGGAAGACGGGTTTCCAGCAACTTGCTCCTAAAAATTTAACCCTCCAATCCCAAAGGGTCATGAAGTTTGGGAAGGTAAAAGGGAAGACCGCAACGGAGTAAAAAGTCAGGGGGCCAAAGACTACAACCTCACTCGGTAAAACACCCGAGCACATCCCCGGGAAGCACACATAAACCCAATAACGTGCAGCATACGGGCCCTGAAAAACCCCTGAAAAACAGCTTTTCCCGTCCCCTTAGTAAAAAAACTTTTAAAGACTCTGTACCCCCGTGTATGTCAGGCCCTTTCTGGGAGGTTAGGGGAAAAATGAAAGGGAAAAACAAAAAAAAAAACTGCAAGAAACTGCCCAGGGGGACAAAAAGGATGTTCCAGAAGGGTGACTCAAAAATGAGCCACGGGATGTTAGGAAGTTTTTTCTTCAAAAACCTTTAAAACTCATTTATCAGAGTCCACAAAACTTTACTACTGAGCCAGATAAGTATAAATCGCAACTTTTGAAAACACACACACAAAATATATATATAAATATAATATAAAATATATATAAATTATATAATATATATATACACACACACACAATATACACACATCAGTAAAGGAAAAAAAAACCAAAAAAAAAAAAGGAAATGCCTTCTTGTTCTCTTCTTCTTTGAGGACATTGAGAAGTTTGGTTGCAACACAGCAGAAAGGGGGCAGAAACAGCACAACAACAGCAACAGCAGCAGTAACAGCATAACGGAAAGCAACAACAGCGAAAACACCATAAAGCAGAAACGGGCACAACAACACAGTAACAGCAGCATAACAGAAAGCAACAAACCAGTAACAGCAGTAACACAGCAACAACACAAAACACAGAAATGCAGCAGTAACAGCAGCAACACAATAACAGAAAAACCCGCAGCAGTAACGCAGCAAAAACACAGTAACAGAAAGAAAACACAGCAGAAACAGCAGCAAAAAACACCCAAAAACACAGTAAAAGCAGAAAACAGCATTAAAGCAGTAACAACAGCATCAGTAAAAACAGCATAAACACAGCAACAACAGCATAACAGCATAACAGAAACATTAACACATCAGTCACTCAGTAACAACAGCAGAAACAGCAGCAGTAACAGAAAGCAGTAAAAAGAGCAACAACACAGAACAGCAGTAACAGCAGCATTAACCCCGCAAAACCAGCACAAAAAAAGCAGTAACACCAGCATTTAACAGCAGCAACAAAAAGCAGCAACAACATAAAAAGAAACCCAACAACAGCAGCAAAAACGCAGCAACAACGAAAACAGCAGCAAAAACAGCAGTAACAGCAGCAACAACACAACAGCAGCAAAACCCGCAGTAACAGCAGCAACAACAGCAAACAGCACATAACACAGAAACCCCCACAAAAAACACAACAGCAGCATAACACCCAGTAACACAGCAAGAACAGCATTTAAAAACCGGGTAACAGCAGCAAAAAAACAGAAGTAACCCCAAATAACAGCAGAAAACAACACCAGTAACACCAGTAACACCCAGTAACAGCACAACAAAAACTTAAAAAAAGCACAAAACAGCACAACAACACAGTAAAAAGCAGAAAACCAAGCAGCAAAACAGAAATTTAACACAGAAAACGGCGAAAAAAAACAGCAGAAAACACAAAAACAGCGGGTAACACCCGCATTAACAGCGGGCAACAACAGCGTAAAACAGCAGTAACACAGCAGTAACAGCAGAAACAACAGCAATAACAAGAAACAGCAGAAACAGCAGTAACACAGTAACAACAGCATCATTAACAACAGCAGAAAACAGCGCAACAAAAAGCAGTAACAGCAGTAACTAACAGTAAAAAGCATCAGTAACAGCATCTTTAAAAAACCAGCAAAAACGCACCCGTAACAGAAAGCAAAAACACAGCAACAACAGCAGTAACACAAAACAGCACATAACAGCAGTAAAGAAAGCAGTAACACAGCAGTAACACAGCAACAAAAAGCAAAACAGCACCAGAAAACAGCAGCAGAAACACATCAGAAACAACAGCAGTAACACAGCAGTAACAGCAGCATTAACAGCAGCAGTAACAGAAAGCAGTAAAAAGAAACAAAAAACCCAGCAGAAACAGCAAAAACAGCAGCAGTAACGGGCAGCAGAACAGCAGCAAAAACAGCAGAAACACAGCAGTAACAGCAGGCAACAACAGGAGCAAAAACAGTAACAGACAACAACAGCAGTAACAGCAAAAACAGCGGGAAAACAGCAGAAACCCAGCAGAACACAGCAACAATGCTTTAACAGCAGCGTAAAAAGCAGCAACAAAAAAAGCAGTAACAGCACAACAGAAAGTAACAGCATCAGTAACACAGCAAAAACACAAAACCCAAAACAGCAACAGCACAACAACAGCAGTAACAGCAGCAGTAACAACAGCAAAAACAGCAGAAAACAGCATAACAGCAGCAGTAACAGCAGAAAACAACAGCATAACAGCAGAAACAGCAGCAAAAACCAGCAGCCCCAACACAGTAACAGCAGCAACAGAAAGCGTAAAGCACAAAAACAGCAGTAGTAACAGCAGCAGTAACAGCATAACAGCAGCATAACAGCAGCAACAACACATTAAAAGCATTAAACAACACAGAAACAGCAGCAACAACAGCAGTAACAGCAGAACAGCAAAAACCCAGCGGGAACGCAGTAACAGCAGCAACAACAGAAATAACAGCAGCAACAACAGCAGTAACAAAAATAACACAGCAACAAAACAGTAACACAGTAACAGCAGCAACAGAAAGAAACAACAGAAAATAACAGCAAACGGGCATCATAACAGCAGAAAACAACAGCAGTAACAGCAGTAAAAAGCAGCAACAAAAAGCAATAACAGCAGAAACAGCAGAAAAGAGCATCATAACCCCAAGCTTAACACAGCAACAACAGCAGAAACGCATTAACAACACCGTAACAGCACAAAAAACAGAGTAACGGGCAGAAAACACACAAAAACCAGAAATTAACAGCAGTAACAGCAACAACAACAGCAGAAAACAGTAGTAACAGCAGTAAAAAGCAGAAACCCAACAGCAGTAACGCAATAACAGCACAACAACAAAAGAAAACCACAGAAACAGCAGCAACACCCGCAACAACAAAACAATAACGGGGCATAACACCAGTAACCCATCAAAAACACAGAAACAACACAGCAACAACAGCAGTAACACAGCAACAGCAGAAACAACACAATAACGGGCAGCAACACGGGTTGAAATTTTAGAATCGGGGAAGGAAAAGCTGAAAAAACCCTCGAAAAGGGAAATTTTAAAGAGAAAGTGAGCTATTTAAGATAACCGGGGTTTGAAAAAGGTGAGAAATGTATATTGATGAGAGAGAGATACCGGGGTTGTTTTTAAATTGAGGGAAAAAAAACACATGTACAACACCTAGGTGCTTTATTAAATGAATAAACAAAAGTTTACAACACCGGGTTTTCTTTATTGATGAATAAGAACACATGTAAAAACACCTGGGTTTCTTTTTTTGATAAATTTAAGACACGTTACAACACCTAGGGCCCTTTATTGATAAAATAAGACACATGACAAACACCGGGGGTCTTTTTTGAGGGAATAAAACACATGTACAACACCGGGTTTTTTAAATTTGATAAAATAAGACAAAATTTTCAACACCTGGGTGTTTTTAATTTAAAAATAAACACATGTAAAAAACACCTATTTTTTTAAATTGAAATAAGACACAGTAAAAACCCCTGGGTTTTCTTTATTGATGAATAAGACCCCAGTACAACACCGGGGTGTCTTTTGATAATAAACCCCTTTTACAACACCTAGGTGTCATTATTGATGAATAAACACATGAAAAACCACCTAGGTGCCCTTTATTAAAGATTAAGACACATGTACAACCCCCTAGGGCCCTTTTTTGGAAGAATAAGACCATTTACAACCCCTGGTGTCAAAAATTTGATGAATAAGACACATGTACAACACCGGGGGGTGTTTTTAATAAAGAATAAGACACATTAAAAAACCCCTTTTTTTGCTTTATTGATGAAAAAAAGAAAACATTTACAAACCTAGGTTCTTTTTTTGAAAAGACACATGTACAACCCCGGTGTCAAAAGGGATGAATAAGACCCCAAGTACAAACACCTAGGGTCTTTTTTGATGAAAAAACCCTGTACAACCCCCTGGGTGTCTTTATTGTTTGAATAAAAACACATGTACAACACCGGGTGTTTTTAAATTGATGAAAAAGACAGTTACAACACCTGGGTGTTTTTAAATTGATGAATAAGACAAAAGGGTACAACACCGGGGGGGGTCTTTATTGATAAAATAAGACACATGTACAACCCCGGGGGGGCTTTTTTGTTTTAAATAAGACAAAAGTAAAAACACCTGGGTGTTTTTAATTAAAAATGAAAAAAGACACATGCCAACACCTGGGTGCTTTTTTGATGAAAAAGACACAGGGTAAAAACCCCTGGGTGTTTTTAAATTGATGAAAAAAAACAAAATGTACAACCCCGGGGTTCAAAATTTTAAAATGAATAAGACAAAATTAAAAAACCCCTGGTGCCCTTTTTGTTTGAATAAGACACGTTTTCCCAACACCGGGGTGCCCTTTTATTGTTTGAATAAACACATGAAACAACCCCTAGGTGCCCTTTTTTTGATGAAAAGACACGTGACAACACCTGGTTTTGTCTTTTTTGGATGAATAAGACCCCAGTACAACACCGGGTGTTTTTTATTTAAAGAAAAAGGAAGGGTTGTAAACACCTGGTTTTCCTTTATTGATGAATAAGACACATGTACAACACCGGGGTGTCCTTTAAATTTTGTTTAATAAACACATGTAAAAAACACCGGTTGTTTTAAAAATAAAAAAGACAATGTACAACCCCTTTGGGGGTCTTTTTTTGAGAATAAGACACGTGTCCCAACACCTGGGTTTTTTTAAATTGATGAATAAACACGTGTACAACACCTGGGTTCTTTTGGGATGAAAAAGACCCCTGTAAAACACCTAGGTGCCCTTTATTGATGAATAAGACACATGAAACAACCCCCTGGGGTTTTTTTTATTGATGAAAAAGAACTGTACAACACCTAGTTTTCATTTTTTGATAATAAGACACATGTACAACACCGGGGGTGGTCTTTATTGATGAATAAAACAATTTTTAAAACACCTGGGGGGTTTTTAAATTGATGAATAAGCCCAAAAGTAAAACCCCTTTGGGGCCCTTTATTGATGAATAAAAACAAAAGTACAACCCCTAGGTGCCCTTTATTGATGAAAAGAACATGAAACAACCCCTAGGTTTTTTTTTTTAAAAAAAAGACACAGTACAAAAACCTAGGGGGGTCTTATTAAAATAAAAACCCATGTACAACACCTGGGTTCTTTATTGATAAAATAAAACCCATGAAACAACACCTAGGTGTTTTTATTGATGAATAAACACATTAAAACACCTGGGTTTTTTAATTAAAGAAAAAGGGACACATTTACAACACCTGGGTGTCTTTATTAAATGAATAAAACACATGTACAAAAACCGGGGTTTGTTCTTTATTGATAAATTTAAGACAAAAGTACATCCACCAAGGTGTCTTTTTTGGGTGAAAAAGACCATGTACAACACCTAGGTTTTTTAATTGATGAATAAGACACAGTACAACCCCTAGGGTTTTTAATAGATAAAATAAGAACACATGTACCCCCCTGGGTGTCTTTTTTTTGATGAATAAGACACATTCAAACACCTAGGTGTCTTAATTAAAGAATAATACACGTGTACAACCCCTTTGGGGGTGTTTTTATTGGAAAAGACCAGGGTAAAACACCTAGGTTTTTTTAAATTGATAAAAAAGCACATTACAAAAAACCTAGGTGTTTAATTGATGAAAAAGACACATGTACAACACCTGGGTGCCCTTTATTAAGAATAAAAACCCCAATGTACAACACCTAGGTTCTTTATTGATGAATAAAACAATGTAAACACCTGGGTTTTTTTATTAAAGAAAAAGACACAGTAAAAACACCTGGGGTCTTTAAATTGTTTGAATAAGAAAACCATGTACAACACCAAGGTGTCTTTATTGATGAAAAAAACACGGGGGTCCCAACCCCTGGGTTTTCCCTTTATTGAGAATAAGACAAAATTAAAACACCTAGGTGTCTTTTTGATAAAATAAGAAACATGTAACAACACCGGGGTGCCCTTTTATTGATGAATAAGACACAGGGAACAACCCCCCCCCCTTAGGTGTTTTTATTATGAATAAGACACATTTTACAACACCTAGGTGTTTTTTATTGATGAATAAGACAAAAGACAACCCCCTGGGTGTTTTTTATTGATGAATAAGACACTTTAAACAACACCTAGGTGCCCTTTTATTAAATGAATAAAACACGTGTACAACACCTGGGTTTTTTTTAATTGATGAAAAGACCCCATGAAAAACCCCTTTGGGGGCCCCTTTATTGATAAATTTAAGACACATGAAACAACACCTGGGTGTCTTTATTGATGAATAAGACACATTTACAACACCTGGGTGTTTTTTATTAAAGAAAAAAACACATGTACAACCCCGGGGTGTCTTTATTAAATAAATAAGACACAATACAACACCAGGTGTCTTTTTTTTGATGAATAAAAAACCCCTTGTAAAAACACCTGGGGTTTTTATTGATGAATAAGACACATGTACAACACCGGGGTGCCCTTTATTGATGAAAAAGACACATGTACAACACCGGGGTTTTTTTTTTTTTTGACAAATAAGACACTTTGTACAACCACCAAGTGTCTTTTTGTTGAATAAGACCCCATGTACAACACCCTAGGTATTTTAAATTGATGAAAAAAGACACTTTGTACAACACCGGGGTTTTTATTGATGAATAAAAAACTTTACAACACCTAGGGTTTTTTTGGGATAAATAAGAACATGTACAACACCTGTGTTTCTTTATTGTGAATAAGACAAAAAGTACAACACCTTGGGGTTCTTTATTGATGAATAAGACACAGGGAACAACACCTTTTGTTTTTAAATTGAAAATAAGACAAAATTTTACAACCCTGGGGGTGTCTTTTTTGATGAATAAGACACAAGTCAACACCGGGTGTTTTTAAAGAAAAATAAGAACTGTAAACCCCCTGGGTTTTTTTTAAAAGATGAATAAGACACATGAAACAACCCCGGGTTTTCTTTATTGTTTAATTTAAGACACATGTACAACCCCCTGTGTGTCTTTTTTTGTTTGAAAAAAAAACACTTTGTAAAAAAACCTAGGGTTTTTAAAATTGTAAAATAAGACACATGAAACAACCCTGGGGTCTTTATTGATAATAAAACACATTACAAACACAGGGGTTTCTTTTATGAAAAAAGACCCCATTTCAACACCGGGGGTTTTTTTTACAAAATAAAATAAGACCCCTGTACAACACCTAGGTCCCCCTTTATTGTTTAATAAACACATGTACAACTCGTAGGTGACTTTTTTGAGAATAAGACACATGAAACACCTAGGGGGTCTTTATTGTATAAAAGACACATGTACAACACCTGGGTAAACTTTATTGATGAATAAGACACATGAACAACACCTAGGTGTTTTTAAAATTGATGAATAAGACACATGAAAAAAACACCTAGTGATTTTAAATTAAAGAATAAGACACATGTAAACCCCCGGGGTGTTTTAATTGAGAAAAAAGCCCAAAATGTAAAAACACCTGGGGCCCCCCCCCCCCCCCCCCCCCTTTTTTAAGATGAAAACGACATATTACAACACCTGGGTGATTTTATTGATAAGACACAGGGTAAACCCCCTAGGTTTTTTTATTGAAAAAAAAAGACCCCATGAAAGCAAAAACCTAGGTGCCCTTTATTGATGAATAAGAAAACCTTTACAACACCAGGGTGACTTTTTTGATGAATAAGAACATGTACAACACCAAGGTGTCTTTATTGATAAAAATAAGACACATTTACAACACCTATTGACTTTTTTTGATGAATAAGAAAACATGAACAACACCTGGGTGCCTTTTTTGGGATAAAATAAGACCCCTTTAAACAAACCTGGGTGTCTTTTTTTTAAAGAATAAAACCCACAGTAAAAAACCCCCGGGGTGTCTTTAATTATGAATAAAAAAACACTTTGTAAAAACACTTAAACCCACCAAAACAGCCAACCACCACCAAAAACAACCACAAACCACCAACATAAACCACCCAAATAAACCACCTAAACAATCAACCAAGCCAACACTCAACCACCGCCCCCAACAACAACCACCAACATCAACCACAGCTACCATCAAACCCAAAACCGGGCAATCCAAACCCCAACTACCCTAGAGAGACAGTTTATAATTTTGGGTTTAATGAACCGTCTTGGGTTGGAGGTAAGTGTTGAACCCTCCCCCCAACAGTACCGCTTGAAAGATCCCACAAAAAGTGAAACAACAGTGACAAAAAAGAACAACAGTAAAAACCGCCCCAACCAACCGTAACAACGCATAAAAAGTAAAACCACCCCTACAACCAACTAACAAGGGAAAAACCCAAAAAATAACAAAAGCACAACCAACAGTAACAGCGGTCAAACAACAGTAACAAGGGTAAAAACCAACAGTTAAAAAGCGGTACAAAAAAACATAACCTGCTACAACAAACAGTAAAAAGGCCACAAAAAAAAGAACCCTGTTACAAACAACAGTAACCGGCACAAACATAACAGTGCTACAAAAAACCGTAACATGCTACAACAGTAACATTTCTACAAACAACAAATGACAGTGCTACAAACCCAAAAGTAAAAATGCCCACAACAGTAACAAAACCAAAAAAAAAGCAAACAACAGCAGTAACAGAAATTTAAAAGCAAAAAGTACACAGCAGAAACAGTCAGAAAACAGAAAAAGCAACATAGCAGAAGCAGTATTTAAAAACCCGCAGTTTTCAGCAACCCCAGCAGCATTTAAAAGCAACAGTACTAAAAAGCAACGTACAGCAGTAACAAACAACAACAAATAGCAGCAGCTGAATTTGCAACAGTATAATAGGGAAAAGTAGTAACAGCGACAGTAAAAAACAACAGTAAACAGCAAAAAGTACATAACACAAGAGAACAGTAACAGTAGTAATAGCAACAGTAGTAACCGACAGTAACGGGAACAGTATCAAACAACAGTAGCATAACAGCAAGAAAGCACAGCAGTAACAGGGAAAAACAGTAGTAAAAAAAACCAAAATTAAACCCCCCACCTCCATAACCACACAACCCAACAAAACATACACAACGCACACAAACCGCACCAAAACCAAAACATATGCGCGCGCACAAAACACACACACTGCACGCACAAGCACACACACCCTGCACGGCCCCGCGCACACCACACACACACACACACACACACACACCCCACAACATATACCCAAAAAGGCCCCATGGGTTAAAACGAATGTGCCTAGAAAAAAATGGTAACTTTAAAAACACCCACACATACACACCACCACAAAACACAACCCCCACACAACACAACCCACACACCCCAACACACAACCCCCCCCACACCACCCACCACCAAACCCCACACCCCCCACACAAAAACACAACCACACACACCACCCCACACCCAACCACACAACCACACACACCACCCCACAACCACACCACCACAAAACACCACCCCACAAAACCCCAAAACCCACCCCACAACCACACACACCCCCCCCCCAAAAACCAAATACATCACAAAACAACCACACACGCCACAACCACACACCCCACCCCACAACCACACACATCCAACACCAACCCCACACACCACCCCACAACAACACCATCACAACACAACCACACACGGAAAAAACCACACCCCACCCCCACAACCAACACAACACAAAAACAACCCCCAAAAACCCACAAGCACACACAAAACCACCACACACACCACCCACAACCACCAAAACATCACAACACAAAACCCCACACGCCCCCCAACCACACACACCACCCCACAACCACACACACCACCCCACCAAAAACCCCACATTTCAACAACAACCACACTGCCCAAAACACCCACACCACCCCACAACCACACACCCCCACCCCAAAAACCCCCACCCATCCCAACACAACCCACACACCCACCCCACAACCACCCCCCAAAACACAACACAACCAACCCCACACCCACCCCACAACCACCCACACCACCCCACAACCACACAACCACCCCCACAAACCCACACACCCAACACAACCCCACACCCACAAGCAACAAAACCACCACACCAAAACACAACACAACCACACACACCACAAAACCCACACCCACCAAAACAACCACAAAACAACCCCCCCCACAACCACACAACCACACACACAACCAACAACCACACACCCAACCATAAAAACCACACACAAAAACCATAAAACCACACACACCACAACACAACCACAAAAAACCCCACCAAACACCACAACCAAACAACCACACCCCCCACCACAACAACCCCACACAACCACACAAAAACCACCACACACAAACCCCCACAACTACACACAAAACCCCCCCCCACCAAACCCCACCGACCCACACACCCGCCACACAAACCACACACACCACGACACAAAACCCCACACACCACCACACAAAAACCCAAAAACACCCCCACAAAACCAAAAAACAACCACAACCACAAAACCCCACACACCACCAAAAAAACCACAAAACACCCCACACACTACCCCCCCAAAAATCCAAAAAAAACAGTCGGAGTTTTTTTTTTTTCTTTATTTTGCACTGCTTGCTGCAGGAAATTTTTTTTTTACGCGCACACTAACCAAAACACAAACCCCCTTCTCTCACATGGGGGCCCACCAGCTTTCTCCCCCCTTGATTTGAAGCCCAGAATTTTTTGGGGTATATATATTCAAACACATTTGGGTCGTAAGATTTTAATATACAACCCCAAAACAGTCAAAGGGAAAAGACCAAGAAGGGAAAATAACCCCAGATAAGGACTTGGTACTTGAAGTCCCCTTTTGGAGGGGGATTCTCCTTTTCCCAAAAACTAAGTCCCCCCCTCTTTCCTCCCCATCTTTCCCGAAAACTTTCCCAAATACAAAATAATATATATAATATAAAATATATAAATATAAAATATATATTTTAAAAACAAAACCCCTCCCCACACACACACACACAAAGAAACCCGAAGTAAAACACCACAAGGTAAAGAATTAAACACGAGAGAGAGGGGTGGGTTGATTGGGATTTTTTCCAAAACTGCAGGAAAGGCCTTTTTACACAGTTTCCCCCCAAAAAAGATTAGTGCAGAAGCTGGAGGGTCAGGGGGGCATGTAACAGGGAGGGCACTGCAATGGACAGGGAATACCCGACAGGGGAACAGCAACGAGTCAGGTTGTGAAAGGGAAACACCGTGGCCCTGTTGACCCAGCGGGGGCCCCCCAGGGGTCATTCTAGGACCAAAGGGTATTTTTATTTAGCGAATGACATGATTTTTAAAGGGAAAAAACCCCTAAGTGTCCCCCTTCGCAGATGGGTGGAAGTTATGGGGAAAATTAAATCGGGTTTAGGGTTAGGCAGGACTTTCAAAGAGACCTGGACAGTGGGGGGGACATGTGGTAAAAACTGGGTTCCGAATTCAATCCTGCCAAAAGGGAAATTCCAAAGAAGATTGGGGAGGGGCAAAGAAGACCGCAGACAGAGTATAAAGGGTAGGGGGGAAAAAAGACTTTCAGACCTCACCAGGGAGAAAGACCTCGGGGTGACCATAACACCGAGCACATCAAACCCGGAAAGGGAAAAACATCAACTAAAAACTGCGCCTAAACGGGTGGCCGGCAAATTTTTAGAATAAACTTTTCCCATACCTTTAAAAAGGGAAACCCTTCAAGACACTGTACACTGTGTATGGGTTTGGGGCCCAAAACTGGAGATGCACACCAGTCTGGGAACCCACACCCCCGGTCAAGCACATCAAGAAGGGTTTGAGAAAGTACAAAGGTTTGCAACAAGGCAAATCCCCCCGGGGCTCAGGGGGAAAGTCTTTCGAGGAAAAGGGTTTAGGGAAATCGGAATGACGACCCTGGAGGACAAAAGGGTCAGGGGAGACATGATAAAGACATAAAAAGAAACGCGGGGGAAAAGACAAAAGGGGGGACAGAGAAAAGGGGTTTCCAGAGAGGGGAACAGGAACAAGGGGCCCCAACGGAACTAAGAACCCCAAAACGATTTACCGGGACAAAGGAAGATTTCTTCATTTATAGAGCCGTTTAGGGAAATGGAATAGCCTGCAAGTGAAGAAGTGGAGGGGGGGAACCAAACATAATTTTTTAAGAAGAGGTATTAAAAAACTCAGGAAGAAGGAAAAGAGGGGCCCAGTAGGGAATATAGGAAGAAGTGGGGCCAGGAGCTGAGTCTCGACCCCGCAGCCACAATTAGGGGATTTCAATTTGGTTATTTCATAAAACACAAAAACGCCAACAACCCTGCACACACACAACCCCACAAACACACAAAAACAACCAACCCAAAAAAAAAAACCCCACACACACCACCCACACACAAAACACCAAAACACTCCCCACGCACACAAACACCCCACAAAACAAGCACACTTTACACATTCACACACTTTTTACAAAAAGGCCAAGTGGGCTAAAACGACATGTGGCCCAGGACAGAATGGTAACTAAATAACTAACAACCCCCAAAAAACATAAAACCCACACAAACCCCTTACAACACACACAAAAACACACATACACACACAACCCAAAAACACACACACAACACACACACACACACACACACACACACACCCCACCACGACACACACACACACCCCCACACATACACACACACCCCAAACCCCACACAAACAAACACACACATACACACAGCAGCAGAAATCAAGAAAAGAGAGATTTAAAAAAGGAGTGAGACATTTGAAACAGCACAGAACAAAGATATTACAAAAGTAACATGGGCAATGGCACTCAAACACAGACAACAGGTCTGAAGGAGCAGGGAAACTAAACTGTTTGGCAGAGGTCCTTCAAACCCCCAAATGGGGCCAAAAAAAAACCCAGGAGCAACTGGACAGAACGAGGGGTTGGAAGTATTGGGGAAAACGGGACATGTGCCGGACCTTCCCAAATCCCCTGGGGGGGCCGGGAGAGGTGAGCGGAAGGAAAACCAAGAAGCAAGGGCCTAACGGGGGAAAGGGACTGAAGGAAGGAACCCCACGGGAAGGAACTAAAACACATCAAGGATGCATGGAGTCCAGGGGGAGGGGGAAAGGGAAAGATCCGTTTTGTCTAGGGCTAGACGAAGCAAAAGGGGGGAAACTTATGATAAAAGAAACGGAGGAAAAAAAAGCGATTGAAGATATCATGAAGGTGATAGGCGAGGGGACATCCCCCGGTGGAAAAATTTTTGGAGAATCGGGGGGGGTTCACAAAAAAAAGGGAATTTGGCCTCTCAAAGAAAATTTTAAGGCAAAATCAACCGAACCATGATCCTGCAGGAAAAGCCGGCTGAGAGGCAAGCAGGAGTTCCGATGTGTATCTCGACGAGAAGAACACAGGACAAAAGGGAAAGACAATGAAAGAGAAGTTCAAAAACGAAAGGGAAATGGGGGGAAAAATGAAAAAGGAAGCAGAATAATCCGGGATCAAAGGGAAAGGGACAAGCGCCCCCCCCAAAACACCGAAAGGACTTCACCCATAAAAACCCCCTTGGGCAACTAAACAACCCAAACCAACCATCACACACCCCCCCTCGTTTCCCCCCCCTGCACCACAGTTACAGTTTTAAAAAAGAAGCTAAAGGGTTTGGTATACAAATGCAATGGATTAACAAATAAACTTTGGGAATGGCAAAAAGAATCAATGAAAGCCCCCAAACATCAAGCTTACAGAAACAAAACTCAGGGGAGAAAATAAAGGGCAATCTTCCCCCCAGGATACCAGATCTGGGAAAATAGAAGGGGAGGGGGGGAGGGGGGTTTGCTCGCTCGGAAAAAACAGATGAAATTCGAAAAAAGGAAGGCATAGATGAATGGGAGAAAGAGCCCAGGTAACTTAAATTGGGGAAACAAAGTGGCTTTGCATGATTTAAAATCCACCAAGAACTGCAGGGGGGGGCCAAAGAGGGGTATGAAGGAGCAACGAGCAAGGGTGGACACACTTGCGAATGGCAAAAAAGAGCTCACTCCACAGAGAAAAGTTTGGTTAGGGGGGATTTCAACCACAGGAGTTTGACGGGGAAACCCCGGAGCCACAGGGGTCCTGAAACAGGAGAGCCAGGATGGGACGGGTGCTGAAAACCCATGCACCAACATTTAAAGGACACCCCAGAGGAAGGGGAGGAGAACCAGCAAGATTGGCCTTGTGTTCACCCGGGCAGCCAGACTTGGGACTCAAGATGAGAGCCCCCCTGGACTAGCGACCCGGGGTTTTTTGGCTTTGAATTTTTTGAAAGGCGAAAGGGGAGAAAATAACAGGATTTAAAGGGGAAAAGCCTGAAAAAAAAGGGGGGACTACTGGGTTTGAAAAATTTCCTGCGGGGGTCCCGCGGGACAGAGAACTGGCAGGAAAGCCTAAATGAAATGATGGAAAGTAACAACAAAATGCAAGGGGGCAGGGGAAAGGTTTTTTTCCCCCAAGGGAAACGTAACAAGGAAAAACCCAGAACGACCCCCTGGTTTACCCACAGTGAAAGGAGGCAAAAAAAAAAGTGCAATGAAATAAAAAAAGTACAAAAGGGAAAGGAACACACAAAATGGGGAGATCATCACAACCCGGGGAAGGTATGCACAGGAAAGGGAGGGGGGCCCAGGACAGTAAAAAAATGACATAGCATCGAGAATCAAACTGACCCGAAACTGTTTTATAGCCAATCAGGGGAAGACAAAAAAGACCGGGTGATCAATTAAGGACAGAAGGGGAGAACTCACAAGAAATGATCGGGAGGTATTGAGGAGCTAAAACGGGAGTTTAAAGGGAAGTTTTACAAGAACGGAAGGGCTGTGGGAAGACAGCACAAAAGGGGGAACATCAAGAGGGAATTTTACCAACAAGTGTTGGAGACTACGAACAATGGGGAGGGGGTAAAAAAGCTTTAAAGTGACCTTCCCCTAAAAGCAGGGCCCCCGGACATCCCCCCAAAGGGGTCCTTAAGAGGGCAAGATCTGGCGTGCCTCTAACCACAATCTTAAAACACACCCCTAAAACGGGGAACTCCCCGGGGAAAATGGAAGACAGCTAATTACCCCCCAAATTTAAAAAGGAAACAGAAACGAGGCACTAAACACAGACCGTCTCCCCCACATTTTGTGGCAAAGTCATGGAGAAGTTTTCGGGGGAGAGGGGTCAAACACTAAAAAGGAACAAGATTAAAATGAAAACCGCATGGGTTCAGGGAAAGGGGCAAATCTTTTCACAAACCTCCTGGAGTTTTTTGACAAGGAAACAAAGTAAGACACGAAAGAGGGAGGGAAATTTTGCGTTTTCCTAACTGCAGAAGGGCCCTTTTGACACATTTCCCCACAAGAGATTAGTGCAGAAGTGAGGATCGGGCGCATGTAAAAGGGGGGGCAGCAATGGATAAGGGAAACCTGCAGGGAGGCAGCAACGATCAGGGTACGTGAAGAGGTATCCAGGGGGGCGCCTGTTACGAGCGGGGGCCCCCACGGGGGGTCAGTTCTGGGCCAGTGCTTTTTTTGATTATTAACGACATGAGGGAAAGGAAAGATGAAGGCCCCTTTTTGCAATGGGAAGTTGATGAGAAAATTAATCGGATGAGGATAGGCAGGACTGCAAAAGAGACCTGGCGGGGCGGGCAGTTCCAAAGGGCTCTCGAATTCAACCAGCCAAATGCAAAGTCATGAAGATTGGGGAGGGCAAAAAGACCCGACGAGTATAGGCTAGGGGGACAAAGACTACAGACCTCACTCAGGAGAAAGACCTTGGGGTGCCCAAACCCCGACACATCACCGGGGGCACACAAAAAACCAAAAACCGCTCAGCATAGGCGCCGGCAAACCTGAGAATAGCTTTTCCATCCTTAATAAAAATGTTCAAACCTGTCACGTGTATTTAGGCCAAAATGGAGATGCACACCTCGGGGAACCCACACCTGGTCAACACTCAAAAGTTAAGAAAGTACAAATTTGCAACAGGTTTCCCCAAGCTCAAGGAATGTCTACGGGGAAAAGGGTTTTAAAGGGAAAGGGAGCACACGGGAGGACAGAAGGGCGGGGGAGACATGATAACACATACAAGAACTGGGGGGGGAATAGACAATGGACAAGACGGGAAATGTTCCAGAGAGGGGCACAGGGACAAGGGTACAACTGGAAACTGAAGACTCCCCCGACGACACAGGAGTTAAAGTTTTCTTTAGTCATGAGTTTCCAAGTGGAATAGCCTAGCAAGTGAAGTAGTGGGGGGCAGGGGCCATACAAGTTTTAAATAAGGGTATGAAAAAGCTCAGAAGCAAGAGAAGGGGGACCCAGTCGATCAGTGAAAGGGGGCCAGGACTAGTCTCGACCCCTCAACCCAATTAGGTGAGTAAATAGGTGAGTACACACACACACAACACACCACACAAAACCCCCACACCACCACACACACACACACACACACCAAAACCCCCAAAACACAACACACACAAACCACCCACCACACCCCACACAACACCACACCAAAACCCCACACACACACAACACACACCACCACACACACACACAAAACCACCCACCACCACACCCCACACCACACAACACACACACACCCACACCACAAAGCCACACCACCAAAATTGGTAACAAAAAGACCACAAATCTTGGTACGGTTTAGGTTGATGGTTGTGGTTGAAAAATGATCTTAAACACACATGATCATGTATTTATGGTTAAAATGGGGGAAAAGGAGGAGATAGTGGGGGGAGGATAGTGGAGGAGGATAGATGGAGGGGGTGATGGAGGAGGATGAGGAGGGGGGATAGAGGAGGGAGGATAGAGGGGGGGAGGATAGATAAGGGGGATGTAGGAGGGTAGTGGGGGGAGGATAAAATGGAGGGGATGGATGAGGGAGGGGGATGGAGGGGGGAAGATGGAGGGGGGGATAATGGAGGATAGATGGAGGAGGTAGATGGGGGGAGGATAGATGGGGGGAGGATAGATGGAAAAGGATGAAGGATAGATGAAAATGGGGGAAGAAGGGGGAGGGGAGGTTTGGGATCAAGGGGGAAGGGGCGGGGGGGGAAGGAGGGGAGTGGGATTGGGGGAGAGAAAGAGAGAAGAGAGAGAGGAGAGAGAAGAAGGGGAGAGAGAGAGAGAGAGAGGGAAACCCCCCCTTCGGGGCATTTTTATCACCCGCTGCCAAGGGCCTAATTCTCTCCTTCTCTCTTCTCTCTCACTTTCCCACCGATTCCCCCCCCCCCCAGCCTCCTTCCCCCTGTTTCGATCCCCACCACCCCTATACCCCTCGGGCCCCTCATGGGCCCCCATGCCAATGTTTCGGTGGAAGTTAGAATTTTGAAAGGATAAATAAGCCCCATAACCAGCGGGACTGGGGGCTGCCGGGAGGGGGTGCCAGGGAAGAAGGGGAGCAGGGGGGGGGGCAGCAGGGGGGGCTGGGGAGGGGGGGATAGCAGGGGAAAAGGGGTACAGGGGGGGGGCTGGCAGGGAAGGGGATACAGGGAGGGGGTGGCAGGGAAGTAGGGGTAGCAGGGGGAAGGGGGTGGCAGGGAAAAGGGATAGCAGGGGGGGAGTGGCAAGGGCAGCAGGTAGGGTCTGCAGGAAAAAGGGGGCAGGGGGGGGGGGTGGCGGGAAGGGGGGGGGCGGGGAGGGGGGGGCAGGGAAAAGGGTGCAGAGGAAAAGCTGGCGGGGAAAAAGGGGTGCAGGGAGGGGCGGGAAGAAGGAAAAAAGGTTGGAAGGCCCGGCAAAGTAGAGGGGCTGGGAGGGGGGTTGGAGGGTAGAGACTGGGAGGGGAGAGGGGGTACAAGAGGAGTGGCAGATAGAAGGGCTGGCAGAGTAAAGGTCTGGCAGGGGAGGGATCTGGGAGGGGCTGGGGAGGGTGAAGGGCTGGGAGGGGAGGGCTGGGTGGGGAGAAAGGCTGGGAGGGAGGGGGGCTGGCAGGTAAGGGGGTGGCAGGAGGGGGCGGCAGAGTAAGGGGGGTGGGAGGGGGGGCTGGGGGGATTGAGGGGGTGGCGGGGGGGGGGCTGGCAGTGAGGGGGCAAGTAAAAGGGGGGGTGGGAGGGTGAGGGGCTAGCAGGGGGGGGCTGGAGAGTAAGGGCGGAGGGGAAGGGGGTGGGAGGGGGGGGGCTGGAGAGTAGAAGGGGCAAAATGAGGGGGGGGCAGGGAGGGGGGCTGGCAGAGAAGGGGGGGGGAATAGAGGGCGGTAGAGAGGGGCGGCAGGGGAGGGGGGCAAAGAGGGGCTGGCAATAAGGGGGTGGCAGGGAGGGGGGGGGGCAGAGTAGAGGGGCTGGCAGGGAGGAGGTGGCGGGGGGGCGGCAGGAGGGGGGTGGCAGGTAAGGGCTGCGGGAGGGGGGGGCAGAGTAAAGGGGGGGCAAGTAGAGGGGGGTGGCGGGGGAGGGTGGCAAGGGGGGGGCAGGGGGGGGGTGGCGGTAAAGGGGGTGGCAAGTAAGGGGGTGGCAGGGAGGGGGGGGCGGGAGGGGGGGTGGCAGAGTAGAGGGGCTGGAAGTGAGGGTGGGAGGGAGGGGGGGTGGGAGGGGGGATGGCGAACGAACGAGATGAGAAAAATTTTGGGCTGCAAAGGGGCCAGAAACTAGGTACGTGATCCGTTTTGTGTGCGTGTCCGTTTGGGCTGTCCGTGTTCCGTTCCACAGGTGTGTGTGTAAACACTTTAGCGCCGCTGAAAGCCTTCAGCATCAGCTAAACTGACAGACCGCCCGTGTTCTATGCAAAACAACCGGGCCTTTCGTCTCGCGATCAAAAACTTATCGGGAGCTTGCAATGTTTTCAGAAATGCTAGAACGCCAGGCAGGGTTTGTTTACATGTAGGGCGTTCCTGCTAACCAATGTACTTGTTACCTGCACCCAGAAATACTTCCCGGGCGGGTTAGATATAAACGTACACATTAAACGCCCTGGGGTTTTTCAGTAGGGATCATTTGGTACTAGGGGGACGTGGGATAGGGGGCACGTGGGGGAAGGGAACGTGGGGACTAGGGACCGTGGGTACTAGGAAAACGTGGGTACTAGGGGCCGTAGGGCACTAAAAACGTGGGGACAGGGAAATGGTATGGGGCAGGGGACAGGACGCTTGGTACTAGGGGCCCGTGGGTATAGGGACACGTGGGTACTAGGGGCCGTAGGACTGGGCACGTGGGTACTGGAACACGGGGGACTAGGTACGTGGGGCTAGGGACACGTGGGGACTAGGGTCATGTGGGTACTAGGGGAAAGTGGGTATAGGTCATGTGGGACAGGGACAGTGAGTTTGGAACATGGGTATTAGGGGCATGGGGACTAGTGAAGTGGGTATAGGGACACTGGGTTAAAAAAACCGGGGGGTATAGGGGCATGTGGGTATAGGGAAAACGCGGGGGGACTAGGGACCGTGGGGACTAGGGGCATGTGGGTATTAGGGACACGGGGACTAGGGGAAAACGTGGGGACTAGGGACACGTGGGTACTAGTAACGTGGGTACAGGACACGTGGGTACTAGGAACACGGGGTAAGGGGCACTGGGTCTAGAACACTGGGTATAGGGACACGTGGGTACTGGAACCGTGGGGGTAGGAACACGTGGGGACTAGGACACTGGGTACAGGGACACGTGGGTATAGGGACACATGGGGGACTAGAACACGGGGGGTAGGGGAAAAAGGGAATAGGGGCACAGTATCCAGGGACATAAGGGGGGGATAAGAATGTATGTTGGAAAAGAACTTGTGGGGGGGACCAAGCTACCTACACCCCCTTCCTTCCCTTTTTTCCTTTCCCCCTTCCCCCCCTCATCCCTATACTTCACATAACATCCCCCCCTTTATCTGCCTATCATGTCAACAGGGGAAAAAAAAAAAGTTAGAAGGGCCCCCTTCCCCCTTTCCCACCTGACCCGTGTTACTCTCGCCAGCTTTTTTCATTTTTTTGTAGGCCACTGACCCAACAAGACAGGCCCCTCTAACCCAGCCCCTAAAGCCATTGTGTAGAGAGAGAGAGAGAGAGAGAGGAGAAGAGAGAGAGAGAAAAGGGGAGAAGAGAAGAAGCAACAGACAGACAACAGACAGAGAGAGAGAGAGAGAGGAGAGAGAAGAGAAGAGAAGAGAGAGAGAAGGGAAACAAAGACAGAGAGAACAGACAACGAGACGAGAAAGAGAAAAGAGAGGAGAGAGACAACAAAATTCGAGGACAGCGTGAAGCAAGCTTCTATACCACAAACGGGGAGCCCGCAGCAAAATTCCTCGGGTGTACCTTCTCCCCGAAAAATCACCCATCTGAGATCATACATCCCCAAAGACTCGATAGGAAACTTCTAAGATAAGATTTTCCCAAAGAGTAACGTCATGATCAAAAGAAAAACTGGGCCCCAGATGGCCAATTCATCCTGTTCCCTACTTGAGTCTCATAACAAAAAAATGCTTTTAAAGAGCTGATGTGGAAAACTCTTACTTGCAAAAAGTTAGGAATCCTTAACCTGTAAATAGCTGTCAATAAAGCTAGGGTCCCAACCTTGTCAAACCCGGGGAAAAGGAGAGAGAGAGAGAGAGGAGAGAGAAAGAGAGAAAGAGAAGAAGCACAATTTTCCTTAAAGTTTAAACAATTTACACTCGCTGGTTCCCAGAAAATTAACGAGAAATCGTGTATAATACCTATCAGATTTTTTTACGGTTGCCGAAAATCCATCCTGTGGTGGCCAGGGGGGGGGGAACAGGGAGGGAAGAGGGGGGAAGGAGGGGGTGGAGGGGGAAGGAGGGGGGAGGAGGGGGGAAAAAAGGGAGAGATTGGGTAGGGGGGGGTTTTTCTTGAGCGGGGTTAGGGGAAGAGAGATGATTTTAGGGGTGGGTGGGGAAAAGGGAGAGGGAGGGGGGGAAGGGGGGGGAAGGGAAGGGGGAGGGAAGAAAGGAAAATTTGGCAAAATTTTTGAACACTTTTTTCCTGTTCTTTTACACTTGTGTCGAGAAAGGGGGTTCCCGGCAGGGATAGCCCCCCTATCCACCTAGCCCCTCCCCATCCACCTAGCCCCTCCCATTTCCCACTCGCTATCCCCCCCCATCTTGTTTCTCTCCTGACTTTTTTTTACAAAATATTATTTTTGTTATCTGTCGAGGTAAATTTTTTAAGAGATTTTTTCTATCTGGAGGTTGTTGGGGGTCAGCGCCCCCTGTGGCCCGGGCCATGACCCGCCCCCACGGTGGATCAGCTCCTTCCACACCGGCTGGGCATACTGTCCAACTTAGTAACCACAGACAAACCCAAATCTTGAAGACAACCAGGGGGTTTAAGACAACGAGGTCTTGAAAAACCAGGGGGCGAAGACAACCAGGGGTCTGAAACAAAGGTCTTGAAGACAAAAAAGGGGGTTTAAACAAACCCGGGGTCTGAAGACAAGAGGGGGTCTTGAAGACAACCAGGGTTTAAAACAACGAGAGGTTTTAAACAACCAGGGGGCGAAAAACGAGGTCGTCTTGAAGACAACCAGGGGGGTTTAACACAACCAGGGGTCTGAAGCAACCAAAAGGGATAATTTGGGAAACCCATTTTTTTCCGAGAGGCTGCTGAACATCTTTTGGGGGCCCGACACTTACTGCTCTCTCAAGTACTCACAAAACTTTGCTTTTTATGATGGAATGTTGAACGTGCGTCAAGTCTTCTGCTGTCACAGGGAGTGATTTTTGATGTAGATTTGGCACCAGTTTCCCCTAGATTTTCCAGGGGTAAATTATGACGTATCTCAGTCTCCTCATTCCCGGGAGTACACGCAAGGGACTTCAACCATTCCCAGTAATTAAGGTGCTTGATTGTACCTAGACGTACAGTGAAAGTTCTCTGTACTTTCTCCAGTGCTGCAATTTTACCTTCCTTTAAAGTGGCTGTTAGAGTTCAACAAAATTCAACAGACAGAACAAGGATTAAATATACATCATTGTTTGGCAGTTTGAAGGTTTTTTCCCATCCCTGTTTTGAGGTTCTATTATCCTCCCTTGTTTTTAGGGTTCTATTATCCAACCCTTTTTTTAGGGGGCATTTTCCATACCTTTGATTGTTTTAGTTATTATCCCTTTTTTTGAAGGGCTAGTTTTTCCCTACCTTGTTTTGAAGGTTCTAGTTATCTGTCCCTTGTTTTGAAGGTTCTAGTTATCCACCCCTTGTTTTGAAGGTTCTAGTTATCCACCCCTTGTTTTGAGGGTTCTAGTTATCTATCCCTTGTTTTGAAGGTTCTAGTTATCCATCACTAGTTTTGAAGATTCTAGTTATCTATCCCTTGTTTTGAAGGTTCTAGTTATCCATCCCTTGTTTTGAAGGTTCTAGTTATCTATCCCTTGCTTTGAAGGTTTTAGTTATCTATCCCTTGTTTTGAAGGTTCTAGTTATCTATCCCTTGTTTTGAAAAGTCTAGTTATCCATACCTTGTTTTGAAGGTTCTAGTTATCCGTCCCTTGTTTTGAAGGTTCTAGTTATCCGTCCCTTGTTTTGAAGGTTCTAGTTATCCGTCCCTTGTTTTGAAGGTCCTAATTATCCATCCCATCATTTTCCCAGGTATTAATACCATGAGTAATAATACCCTGGGTATTAATTAAAACAACATTCTGGCATGTCAACTGTAACAATAGATAATAAAACACCAAATATTTATCAAATATCTATCGAGTATCAAATATATATCAATGTCTATCAACTATCTATCAATATATCAATATATCTATCAAGTATCTATCAAATATGCATTGATATTTAAAAATATATATGTATCAATATCTATCAATATCAATTAAGCTTGGTGTAAGCTTAGTAAGCTTGGTATAAACTTAGTAAGCTTGTTGTAGGCTTAGTAAGCCTGGTGTAAGCCTAGTAAACCTGGTGTGAGCTTAGTAAGTCTGGTGTAAGCTACGTAAGCCTGGTGTAAGCTACGTAAGCCTGGTGTAAGCTACGTAAGCCTGGTGTAAGCTTAGTGTAAGTTACGTAAGCCTGGTGTAAGCTTAGTGCAAGCTACGTAAGCCTGGTGTAAGCTTAGTGTAAGCTACGTAAGCCTGGTGTAAGCTACGTAAGCCTAGTGTAAGCTTAGTGTAAGCTACGTAAGCCTGGTGTAAGCTTAGTGTAAGCTACGTAAGCCTGGTGTAAGCTACGTAAGCCTGGTGTAAGCTTAGTGTAAGCTACGTAAGCCTGGTGTAAGCTACGTAAGCCTAGTGTAAGCTTAGTGTAAGCTACGTAAGCCTGGTGTAAGCTTAGTGTAAGCTACGTAAGCCTGGTGTAAGCTACATAAGCCTGGTGTAAGCTTAGTGTAAGCTACGTAAGCCTGGTGTAAGCTACGTAAGCCTGGTGTAAGCTTAGTGTAAGCTACGTAAGCCTGGTATAAGCTTAGTGTAAGCTACGTAAGCCTGGTGTAAGCTTAGTGTAAGCTACGTAAGCCTGGTGTAAGCTTAGTGTAAGCTACGTAAGCCTAGTGTAAGCTACGTAAGCCTGGTGTAAGCTACGTAAGCCTGGTGTAAGCTACGTAAGCCTGGTGTAAGCT
The DNA here is from genome assembly GCF_026875155.1 of Cherax quadricarinatus. Lineage (NCBI taxonomy): Eukaryota > Metazoa > Arthropoda > Malacostraca > Decapoda > Parastacidae > Cherax > Cherax quadricarinatus. The sequence continues at coordinate 7,938,813 of NC_069496.1, forward strand.
TATTACTCTTGTTGCATGCTAAGCTTAGCGTATATATTTGGTCAGCTTTTAAGCTTTTAATTTTTTTTTCAGATGTGAGAGGAGATGGAGGAGCTTCCTGGACCTACAGTGGTCAACATGGTGAGTATCCCTTGTGTGTGAGTATCCCTTGTGTGTATCTCGTGTGTGAGTATCCCTTGTGTGTGAGTGTCCCTTGTGTGTGAGTATCCCTTGTGTGTGAGTGTCCCTTGTGTGTGAGTGTCCCTTGTGTGTGAGTATCCCTTGTGTGTATCTCGTGTGTGAGTATCCCTTGTGTGTGAGTGTCCCTTGTGAGTATCCCTTGTGTGTGAGTATCCCTTGTGTGTATCTCTTGTGTGTGAGTATCCCTTGTGTGTGAGTATCCCTTGTGTGTATCCCTTGTGAGTATCCCTTGTGTGTGAGTATACCTTGTGTGTGAGTATCCCGTGTGTGTGTGTCCCTTGTGTGTGAGTATCCCTTGTGTGTGAGTATCCCTTGTGTGTGCGTATCCCTTGTGTGTGAGTATCCCTTGTTTGTGAGTATCCCTTGTGTGTGAGTATCCCTTGTGTGTGAGTATCCCTTGTGTGTGTGTCCCTTGTGTGTGTCCCTTGTGTGTGTGTGTCCCTTGTGTGTGAGTATCCCTTGTGTGTGAGTGTCCCTTGTGTGTGAGTATCCCTTGTGTGTGTGTCCCTTGTGTGTGAGTATCCCTTGTGTGTGAGTATCCCTTGTGTGTGCGTATCCCTTGTGTGTGTGTCCCTTGTGTGTGAGTATCCCTTGTGTGTGAGTATCCCTTGTGTGTGAGTATCCCTTGTGTGTGCGTATCCCTTGTGTGTGTGTCCCTTGTGTGTGAGTATCCCTTGTGTGTGAGTATCCCTTGTGTGTGAGTATCCCTTGTGTGTGAGTATCCCTTGTGTGTGTGTGTTCGTAGCACTTTTGTGTATCCCTTGTATATGCCTTGTGTGTGTCTGTATCCCTTGTGTACCTTTGTGTGGTGTGTGTGTGTGTGTGTGTGTGTGTGTGTGTGTGTGTGTGTGTGTGTGTGTGTGTGTGTGTGTGTGTGTGTGTTTTGTGTGTGTGTGTGTGCGTGTGTGTGTGTACTTCCTGCTCTGGGACTGACCCCTAAAACCAAATATCCTCAAAAAAACAATAACCCAGACTGTTGGCTACGACGTCTCGCCCTCCAGGTCCAAGGCACTGGGGGACGATGTTTCGAACCTGCGCTGGTAACCGTCAGTCGCCCATCAACATCGAGACAGCCAACGTCAAGACAGAGTTCTGGAAGCCGCTGCGCTTCAAGAACTACGATGACCCACCCACGCGCATGCGCGTCAAAAACAACGGCCACTCTGGTACGTTCGTAGTTTGCGTCAGAATGACGTAGTGCGGGGAATAACGGAGGTGGGAGTAACTATATGTGACGTTTCTCTCTGTGTAGAGCTTCGTGTTTCACTCTGTGTAGAGCTTTATCTTGTTTCACTCTGTAGAGCTTTATCACTACTTGTGAAAGCTCTACATAGAGCTAAAACTTTTCCCAACAGAAGCTAGGGATGTTAGGAAGTATTTCTTCAGCCATAGGATTGTCAGAAAGCGGAACAGTCTGGAGAGTGATGTAGTGGAGGCAGGACCTATACATAGCTTTAAGAAGAGGCATGATAAATTTAATGGAGCAGGGTGTGTGTGTGGACCTAGTAGCAACCAAGAGGCGGGGCCAGGAGCTGTGATTCGATCCCTGCAGTCACATATAGGTAACCCCCCCCACACACATAAGGTCAATGGAGCAGGGAGTGGACCTAGTTGCAACCAACGAAGAGAAGGGGCCAAGAGCTGTGAATCAACCCCTGTAACCACATATAGGTGAGTGTACATACACACACAGGACAGGAAACACTACACCAATGCTTTTATTGTCAGGGAAAATCAGGAAATCTGACTCTGGTTCAGGTGGACACAGATTTTCCTGGGAAATTCTGTTGTGTTGAGAGATATTGATGTCTAGTTGACCACATCATCAATGTTGCTAGACTCATTTACACCGTAATTTTAACTGCAGCTTTGTGCATTGTAACCTTTGAGGCTCCTGTAGCTACTGAACCATAGTGGAATGTTTGACAGTATCATCATCACTACTGAAGTTGTCGTAGCTACTGAACCATAGTGGAATGTTTGACAATATCATCATCACACTACTGAAGTTGTCGTAGCTACTGAACCATAGTGGAATGTTTGACAATATCATCATCACTACTGAAGTTGTCGTAGCTACTGAACCATAGTGGAATGTTTGACAATATCATCATCACTACTGAAGTTGTCGTAGCTACTGAACCATAGTGGAATGTTTGACAGTATCATCATCACTACTGAAGTTGTCGTAGCTACTGAACCATAGTGGAATGTTTGACAATATCATCATCACACTACTGAAGTTGTCGTAGCTACTGAACCATAGTGGAATGTTTGACAATATCATCATCACACTACTGAAGTTGTCGTAGCTACTGAACCATAGTGGAATGTTTGACAATATCATCATCACACTACTGAAGTTGTCGTAGCTACTGAACCATAGTGGAATGTTTGACAATATCATCATCACACTACTGAAGTTGTCGTAGCTACTGAACCATAGTGGAATGTTTGACAATATCATCATCACACTACTGAAGTTGTCGTAGCTACTGAACCATAGTGGAATGTTTGACAATATCATACATAGTGTATGGTAGACCTACACAGTGTATGGTAGACCTACACAGTGTATGGTAGACCTACACAGTGTATGGTAGATCTACACAGTGTATGGTAGACCTACACAGTGTATGGTAGACCTACACAGTGTATGGTAGATCTACACAGTGTATGGTAGACCTACACAGTGTATGGTAGACCTACACAGTGTATGGTAGATCTAGTGTATGGTAGACCTACACAGTGTATGGTAGATCTACACAGTGTATGGTAGATCTACACAGTGTATGGTAGACCTACACAGTGTATGGTAGATCTACAGTGTATGGTAGACCTACAGTGTATGGTAGACCTACACAGTGTATGGTAGACCTACACAGTGTATGGTAGACCTACACAGTGTATGGTAGACCTACACAGTGTATGGTAGACCTACACTGTGTATGGTAGACCTACACAGTGTATGGTAGACCTACACAGTGTATGGTAGACCTACACTGTGTATGGTAGACCTACACAGTGTATGGTAGACCTACACAGTGTATGGCAGACCTACACAGTGTATGGTAGACCTACACAGTGTATGGCAGACCTACACAGTGTATGGTAGACCTACACAGTGTATGGTAGACCTACACAGTGTATGGTAGATCTAGTGTATGGTAGACCTACACTGTGTATGGTAGACCTACACAGTGTATGGTAGACCTACACAGTGTATGGTTTGACCTACACTGTGTATGGTAGACCTACACAGTGTATGGTAGACCTACACAGTGTATGGCAGACCTACACAGTGTATGGTAGACCTACACAGTGTATGGCAGACCTACACAGTGTATGGCAGACCTACACAGTGTATGGTAGACCTACACAGTGTATGGTAGACCTACACAGTGTATGGTAGATCTACACAGTGTATGGTAGACCTACACAGTGTATGGTAGACCTACACAGTGTATGGTAGATCTACACAGTGTATGGTAGACCTACACAGTGTATGGTAGACCTACACAGTGTATGGTAGATCTAGTGTATGGTAGACCTACACAGTGTATGGTAGTCTACACAGTGTATGGTAGATCTACACAGTGTATGTAGACCTACACAGTGTATGGTAATCTACACAGTGTATGGTAGATCTACACAGTGTATGGTAGACCTACACAGTGTATGGTAGACCTACACAGTGTATGGTAGACCTACACAGTGTATGGTAGACCTACACAGTGTATGGTAGATCTACACAGTGTATGGTAGACCTACACAGTGTATGGTAGACCTACACAGTGTATGGTAGATCTAGTGTATGGTAGACCTACACAGTGTATGGTAGATCTACACAGTGTATGGTAGATCTACACAGTGTATGGTAGACCTACACAGTGTATGGGAGACCTACACAGTGTATGGTAGACCTACACAGTGTATGGTAGATCTACACAGTGTATGGTAGATCTACACAGTGTATGGTAGACCTACACAGTGTATGGTAGATCTACACAGTGTATGGTAGATCTACACAGTGTATGGTAGACCTACACAGTGTATGGTAGACCTACACAGTGTATGGTAGACCTACACAGTGTATGGTAGACCTACACTGTGTATGGTAGACCTACACAGTGTATGGTAGACCTACACAGTGTATGGTAGACCTACACTGTGTATGGTAGACCTACACAGTGTATGGTAGACCTACACTGTGTATGGTAGACCTACACAGTGTATGGTAGACCTACACTGTGTATGGTAGACCTACACAGTGTATGGTAGACCTACACAGTGTATGGTAGACCTACACAGTGTATGGTAGACCTACACAGTGTATGGTAGACCTACACAGTGTATGGTAGACCTACACAGTGTATGGTAGACCTACACTGTGTATGGTAGACCTACACAGTGTATGGTAGACCTACACAGTGTATGGTAGACCTACACTGTGTATGGTAGACCTACACAGTGTATGGTAGACTACACAGTGTATGGTAGACCTACACAGTGTATGGTAGACCTACACAGTGTATGGTAGACCTACACAGTGTATGGTAGACCTACACAGTGTATGGTAGACCTACACAGTGTATGGTAGACCTACACAGTGTATGGTAGACCTACACAGTGTATGGTAGACCTACACAGTGTATGGTAGACCTACACAGTGTATGGGAGACCTATACAGTGTATGGGAGACCTACACAGTGTATGGGAGACCTATACAGTGTATGGTAGACCTACACAGTGTATGGGAGACCTACACAGTGTATGGTAGACCTACACAGTGTATGGTAGACCTACACAGTGTATGGTAGACCTACACAGTGTATGGTAGACCTACACAGTGTATGGTAGACCTACACAGTGTATGGTAGACCTACACAGTGAAATGGTAGACCTACACAGTGTATGGAGACCTACACAGTGTATGGTAGACCTACACAGTGTATGGTAGACACTACACAGTGTATGGTAGACCTACACAGTGTATGGTAGACCTACACAGTGTATGGTAGACCTACACAGTGTATGGTAGACCTACACAGTGTATGGTAGACCTACACAGTGTATGGTAGACCTACACAGTGTATGGTAGACCTACACATTTGTATGGTAGACCTACACAGTGTAATGGTAGACCTACACAGTGTATGGTAGACCTACACATGTATGGTAGACCTACACAGTGTATGGTAGACCTATACAGTGTATGGGAGACCTACACAGTGTATGGGAGACCTACACAGTGTATGGTAGACCTACACAGTGTATGGTAGACCTACAATCTCAGTATATGATCCATCAACTTTGTTTACGTGTTCGTGCCTCTCGTAAACAACTGTTTATTACCAACAAGTTGATAAATCACTTGAGCAACACTTGTGTATGTTTACTGAGGAAATGTTTCACCTACACAGTGGCGTCATCAGTCCAATACAGTAAAGAATGGTGAAGATCTGGAGGAGTTTGACGTAGTCAGTCCCTCAGCCTTGAGTTGATGTGATCAATCCATCAATCTTGAAGAAGGAATTGAAAGTAGCAGTAGTAGTAAGTGTTCAATACAACTGTTTGTAAACCAGGGCAAGTGGCAATAATACTTGTCCTGGGTATTAGAGGTAGATCATAGAGCTTTATCAAGCTCTACACAGAGCGAGACGTCGTCACAATACTGTCTCTCACCACCTATGTATACTGTCTCTCTCCACCTATGTATACTGTCTCTCTCCACCAATGTATACTCTCTCCCACCTATGTATACTGTCTCTCTCCACCTATGTATACTCTCTCCCACCTATGTATACTGTCTCTCACCACCTATGTATACTGTCTCTCTCCACCTATGTATACTCTCTCCCACCTATGTATACTGTCTCTCCACCTATGTATACTCTCTCCCCCTATGTATACTGTCTCTCCACCTATGTATACTCTCTCCATCTATGTATACTGTCTCTCCACCTATGTATACTGTCTCTCCACCTATGTATACTGTCTCTCCACCTATGTATACTCTCTCCATCTATGTATACTGTCTCTCCACCTATGTATACTGTCTCTCACCACCTATGTATACTGTCTCTCTCCACCTATGTATACTCTCTCCCACCTATGTATACTGTCTCTCCACCTATGTATACTCTCTCCATCTATGTATACTGTCTCTCCACCTATGTATACTTCTCTCCATCTATGTATACTGTCTCTCCACCTATGTATACTCTCTCCATCTATTGATACTGTCTCTCCCCCACCTATGTATACTCTCTCCCACCTATGTATACTGTCCCCTCCACCTATGTATACTCTCTCCATCTATGTATACTGTCTCTCCATCTATGTATACTGTCACTCCACCTATGCATACTGTCTCTCCACCTATGTATACTCTCTCCCACCTATGTATACTGTCTCTCCACCTATGTATCCCCTCAGATCTGTCTCCCACTATGTATACTGTCTCTCCACCTATGTATACTCTCTCCATCTATGTATACTGTCTCTCCACCTATGTATACTCCCCACCACCTATGTATACTGTCTCTCTCCACCTATGTAAACTCTCTCCACCTATGTATACTGTCTCTCCACCTATGTATACTCTCTCCCATCTATGTATACTGTCTCTCCACCTATGTATACTCTCTCCATCTATGTATACTGTCTCTCCACCTATGTATACTCTCTCCAAACTATGTATACTGTCTCTCCACCTATGTATACTCTCTCCATCTATGTATACTGTCTCTCCACCTATGTATACTCTCTCCATCTATGTATACTGTCACTCCACCTATGTATACTCTCTCCATCTATGTATACTGTCTCTCCACCTATGTATACTCTCTCCATCTATGTATACTGTCTCTCCACCTATGTATACTGTCTCTCCACCTATGTATACTGTCTCTCCACCTATGTATACTGTCACTCCACCTATGCATACTGTCTCTCCACCTATGTATACTCCTCTCACCTATGTATACTGTCCTCTCCACCTTAGTATACTGTCACTCCACCTATGTATACTCTCTCCACCATGTATACTGTCTCTCCACCTATGTATACTCCTCTCCACCTATGTATACTGTCACTCCACCTATGTATACTGTCTCTCCACCTATGTATACTGTCTCTCCACCTATGTATACTGTCACTCCACCTATGCATACTGTCTCTCCACCTATGTATACTCTCTCCATCTATGTATACTGTCTCTCCACCTATGTATACTGTCTCTCCACCTATGTATACTCTCTCCATCCATGTATACTGTCTCTCCACCTATGTATACTCTCTCCATCTATGTATACTGTCTCTCCACCTATGTATACTGTCTCTCCACCTATGTATACTGTCTCTCCACCTATGTATACTGTCACTCCACCTATGTATACTGTCACTCCACCTATGTATACTGTCACTCCACCTATGTATACTGTCACTCCACCTATGTATACTGTCACTCCACCTATGTATACTGTCACTCCACCTATGCATACTGTCTTTTTAACCTATGTTAAAAGTTATTAAGATCTCAGGAGTGAAATGTTTTCCAACATGTCCTAGTGTTTACTCCTCTCTAAATCAATTTGTTGGTATCTATTATCAGGGGTTATACCATCCTTATCTGTATATGTACCTAGATTTAGAAAGGACATAGATAAGTACTGGTTTTCAGAGTTGTAGACGAGTGGAACAATCTCCCGAGCAGTGGAACAATCTCCCGAGCTCTGGTGGCCTGGTGGTTAACGCTCTGGCTTCACACGGTGAGAGCCTGGGTTCGATTCCCAGCCAGAGTAGAAACATTGGACGTGTTTCTTTCCACCTGTTGTCCATGTTCCCCATCAGTAAAATGGGTACCTGGGTGTTAGTCGACTGGTGTGGGTCGCATCCTGGGACACTGACCTAAGGAGGCCTGGTCACAGACCGGGTCGCGGGGGCGTTGACCCCCGGAACTCTCTCCAGATAAACAGAAGCTAAAACCTTACGTAGCTTTAAGAGAGATTGGACAAATGTATGAGTAGGAGGGGCTGGGTTTGAGAAAGACCTGTCTAGCATGGGCCCAGTAGGCCTACTATAGTGTTCCTCCATTCTTATGCACTTATTCACACCCCAGCTCAGGTTGAGATAGATGCAGCATCGGCTCCCCGCGTCACTGACGGTGGGCTTAAGGGAGATTATATCTTTGCTCAGTTCCACTTCCACTGGGGAGCTGACTCGGCACTAGGCTCTGAACACACCATTGATGGAGTCAGGTAAGCCTACTCTCAGTGTATACACACCATTGATGGAGTCAGGTAAGCCTACTCTCAGTGTATACACACCATTGATGGAGGCAGGTAAGCCTACACTCAGTGTACACACACCATAGATGGAGTCAGGTAAGCCTACACACACCATAGATGGAGTCAGGTAAGCCTCCACAGTGTAAACAACACATACAGAAGCAACACAAAGAACAACAACTCTCAACATCCTGACCGCAACACTACACAACTAAAAAATTTAGAGTGATCCTTTGTAGTGATTAAAATTGGGTGTAAGCAGTCTCCCACTGGAAATACAAGGTTCCCACTGGAAATACAAGGTTCCCACTGGAAATACAAGGTTCCCACTGGAAATACAAGGTTCCCACTGGAAATACAAGGTTCCCACTGGAAATACAAGGTTCCCACTGGAAATACAAGGTTCCCACTGGAAATACAAGGTCCACATTGGAAATACAAGGTCCACATTGGAAATACAAGGTCCACATTGGAAATACAAGGTCACACTGGAAATACAGGGTCCCCACTGGAAATACAAGGTCCACACTGGAAATACAAGGTCCACATTGGAAATAAGTCAATTTTAACTTTTTTGGGTTATCATGGCTGGCTAACACTCCCTACCCCAGGTTATCTTGGCTGGCTAACACTCCCTACCCCAGGTTATCCTGGCTGGCTAACCCTCTGGGTTAAAAATCCGAGCAAATGTGACCTGGCAAATCTGACCTGGCCGCGGGGGCGTTGATCCTCGGAGCTGTCTCCAGGTATCTAACGAGTCAGATCAAGGAATAATTTTGTGTCACGAGTCGTCTGACACAGACCTGTGTCAGGAGACACTTTGTCTTGTTCGCTGACAAATAAAACAAGTGTCAGGAGACACTGGTTTGCTGACAAATAAAACAAGTGTCAGGAGACACTGGTTTGCTGACAAAGAAGTGTACTGACACCCTCCACCAGTTGAAGGAGGAGGAGACGACGAGGAGAAGAAGAACCAGGAAGAAACGAAGATGAATAATACTTTAAACGCAAATCATAAGTGTGACCAGAGTTAAGGAAGGTGAGTTCTGGAGCGCCTCAGCCAGGAAGGTGAGTTCTGGAGCGCCTCAGCCAGGAAGGTGAGTTCTGGAGCGCCTCAGCCAGGAAGGTGAGTTCTGGAGCGCCTCCGCCAGGAAGGTGAGTTCTGGAGCGCCTCAGCCAGGAAGGTGAGTTTCTGGAGCGCCTCAGCCAGGAAGGTGAGTTCTGGAGCGCCTCAGCCAGGAAGGTGAGTTCTGGAGCGCCTCCGCCAGGAAGGTGAGTTCTGGAGCGCCTCAGCCAGGAAGGTGAGTTCTGGAGCGCCTCAGCCAGGAAGGTGAGTTCTGGAGCGCCTCCGCCAGGAAGGTGAGTTCTGGAGCGCCTCAGCCAGGAAGGTGAGTTCTGGAGCGCCTCAGCCAGGAAGGTGAGTTCTGGAGCGCCTCAGTCAGGAAGGTGAGTTCTGGAGCGCCTCAGTCAGGAAGGTGAGTTCTGGAGCGCCTCAGCCAGGAAGGTGAGTTCTGGAGCGCCTCAGCCAGGAAGGTGAGTTCTGGAGCGCCTCAGTCAGGAAGGTGAGTTCTGGAGCGCCTCAGTCAGGAAGGTGAGTTCTGGAGCGCCTCAGCCAGGAAGGTGAGTTCTGGAGCGCCTCAGTCAGGAAGGTGAGTTCTGGAGCGCCTCAGCCAGGAAGGTGAGTTCTGGAGCGCCTCAGCCAGGAAGGTGAGTTCTGGAGCGCCTCAGCCAGGAAGGTGAGTTCTGGAGCGCCTCAGCCAGGAAGGTGAGTTCTGGAGCGCCTCAGCCAGGAAGGTGAGTTCTGGAGCGCCTCAGCCAGGAAGGTGAGTTCTGGAGCGCCTCAGCCAGGAAGGTGAGTTCTGGAGCGCCTCAGCCAGGAAGGTGAGTTCTGGAGCGCCTCAGCCAGGAAGGTGAGTTCTGGAGCGCCTCAGCCAGGAAGGTGAGTTCTGGAGCGCCTCAGCCAGGAAGGTGAGTTCTGGAGCGCCTCAGCCAGGAAGGTGAGTTCTGGAGTGCCTCAGCCAGGAAGGTGAGTTCTGGAGCGCCTCAGCCAGGAAGGTGAGTTCTGGAGCGCCTCAGCCAGGAAGGTGAGTTCTGGAGCGCCTCATCCAGGAAGGCGAGTTCTGGAGCACCTCAGCCAGGAAGGTGAGTTCTGGAGCGCCTCAGTCAGGAAGGTGAGTTCTGGAGTGCCTCAGCCAGGAAGGTGAGTTCTGGAGCGCCTCAGCCAGGAAGGTGAGTTCTGGAGCGCCTCAGCCAGGAAGGTGAGTTCTGGAGTGCCTCAGCCAGCATTCTGCCTTCCCTGGAAGTCAAATCAATTCTTAATGTGTTCACTGGACGACAGTAAGATGTATATATACGAGGAGAGGAACTTCAACTACCCTCCTCCTCCTCCTTCATTGGAAAGACATTGTTATTGGCTGCTTAAGCCAGTCTGATTTACATCTTTATATTCAATTGCTGGAGACGAGATTCCGGAGGCGTCCATTGATCTGTACTCGCGAGATGAGGTGCTTCTCTGCCACTCCTGGAGGTTCCTGAAGCCTCCCCCCATGCAAGAGCTGGAACACTCTATTGCAACACGAAACTCTCTTGTTGCAACCTGCAACATCCTACTGCACCCTGGAACATGATAGGCCTATCACAGGCCTATCATGATGCTTACCATGAGCAAAATTTTGGTCTTGTCCCATGACTACTTCAAAATTTGGAAAAAGTGTGTTGTTAATATTGTAGTTGTCATGTGATGACTCATGTGACTGATGTGATAACTGTCATATGACTTACATGATGACTCATCTGATGACTGATGTGATAACTGTCATGTGATGACTTATGTGATATGTGATGACTGATGTGATAACTTATGTGATGACTTATGTGATAACTGTCATGTGATGACTTATGTGATATCATGTGATGACTGATGTGATAACTGTCATGTGATGACTTACATGATTTGTAGAAGAATGGTTCAGAGAACCGACATGTTGATAAATTAGACACATGTGCAACTCTTGGGTATCTTTATTGAGGAAACGTTTCGCCACACAGTGGCTTCATCAGTCCATACACAGGAGAAACTTGAAGAACAGGAGAAGAATGAGGTAATCAGTCCCTCAACCTTGAGTCGATGTGTTCAGTCCATCAATCTTGAATAGAATACGGCATATCAGCGGAGAAACAGCTTATAAACCGTATGGCTTGCCTAATTCTTGGGCACGACCGTATGGCTTGCCTAATTCTTGGGCACGACCTACTTCCACATTGAACAAATGTGACACCACCTATGACTGCTGCACCTCTCCTGCCATACGGTTTATAAGCTGCTTCTCCGCTGATATGCCGTATTCTATTCAAGATTGATGGACTGAACACATCGACTCAAGGTTGAGGGACTGATTACCTCATTCTTCTCCTGTTCTTCAAGTTTCTCCTACGTATGGACTGATGAAGCCACTGTGTGGCGAAACGTTTCCTCAATAAAGATACCCAAGAGTTGCACATGTGTCTAATTTATCGACTTACATGATGACTGATGTGATGACTTATGTGATAACTGTTGTCATGTAGGGGGGTAATGATTAGGGGAATATGGGGGTAAGAGGAGGGAGTCAGTAGGTAGGGGACAGGCGAGGCAGTAGGAGGGATGAGTGCAGAGGTCGGTAGGTAGGTGAGGTCACTGGTGACTACAACTTCACCTCTCATTACTCTACCCACCACTCCACACTACACTACTCACCCTCTCACTACTTGAACTAAACATAAATAAATGGAAATAAGAATAAATAACGGGGACAGTGAATATTACTATTCTACTCAAACACAGTTTATTATTAAGTCCTTGTACAATAATATATTTGGGAACAGGAGTACATCATTGTGGTTTAGATAAATGGGATGGTATGTATAAGCAGTGAGACAGGGAACACAATCAACCTGACGAGAATGAATATAACTTACAATATAGTTCAGAGGACAGTTCATCACAGGAACTAAGCCACAGGTCCCAAGACCTACACAGCACGAGTACTGCGCCAAGCCAGTACTCTGCCCAATGTCTCCAACAGTCTCTCCTCCAGAGACTTCAGCAGCCTTCTCCCGAGCCCTGCACCCCAGCAGCAGCTCCGCTCGAATCTCTGCTCAGGCTCTTCCTTGGGCTTTTATGGTGGTCCAAGCACCCTCCACAACCACGTGTACGACCTGACGCCTAGGTCTGACGCCGTCAAGAACAAAAGACCTCAGACGTGGGCGTGGCACAGACGTTTGCCAAGGCAAGGTGTGACCATATAATTGGTTAAATTAGGTCTCCCCAGAGATCTCACAAGCCCAGCTGAACTACATCACATCCCCCTTTCTCCCCCAATTTAAAGTATCTGAGAACTAGGACAATTTGTCCTAGTTATTAGACTATTTTAATCCTAACCCCTTAATTCTATTACAATACAAAGACAAAATTATACATAATACAAAATTATTCAACTACATATATTTCCCTCAACCTTCTCATCTACCACAAGGCAGCGTAATCAGTACACCTGGCAGTTGGCCAGCATAACAGTTGCTCTTTGGTGCAAAGCCTCCTTACCCGTCATTTCTCCTTAAACCTAAATATCGGGCTCCAGTGCCTTCCCTACTTCTACTAGAAATGCACTAGCCAATGCTAGTCACCCTCGCACGTTAACCATTGGGCCAAACCTCTCTAGGCTTCTATGACGTGGAAAACTGCTCCAACGGGTTACATTCTTTCAAGTAACTGCAACTGGACCACTTCACGACCACCAAGGTCGCATTTTCGGCACACTTCACATGCACACTACAACATCTGAAAATCGAGACAGGGCAGGCATCGCAGCTAAGACCCTCCATTATCCTATGCCACTACTAGGATTCACTGGCCTCATAAAACAAGGCGGCCATAATCACTGGACAGTATTCAAGGTCACCTTATTTCACACAGGTAACACTAACACTTCTATCAAAGTAGGCTGGGGACACACTCTTAATTGTCTCTCATGGCTGGCAGGACATCACCGCATACCGGTCGTACAGGTCGACCAGCAAGGCAGGATACACCTCCATACCGCTCTTGAAAACAGGCTGGTCCCAGCAGCTGGAGTCCATCTCCACGGCTCATGTCCTAACACATCTCCGAGGATGGCAACTCCTTCATAGTAGATTCTCCTGTCCTGGCACACCAGCCAGAATCCCTCACACACCACTGCAGCATCACCGCCATCTCCTCTTGAGCTAGGCAGCATCGCAGCACGGCCACAGCATATCCATCATCACAGCACGGCCGTATCACAGCAGCACACAGCACGGCCACAGCATCGCAGCATGGCTACAGCATCGCAGCACGGTCCCAGCATCACAGCACGGCCGCAGCGTCTCAACATCACCGCACAGCCACAGCATCTGATCACAGCAGCACACAGCACTGCCACAGCATCACAGCATGGCTACAGCATCTCAGTAAACCGTAGCATCATAAGCAGCAGACATCAGCAGCAGCAAGCTATGGACAGTTGCTCGAGGTTAGGTGAGGTGAGGTCACGTCATGTCATCAACAGCAGGTGCGGTCACCCATCCCTGGCAACTGCGGGTAACTGGCGGTCCGTGGGTGATGGTCACAGAGGCTGGGTGACGCAGACAGACACCCACTACAATGGATGACAGACCAGGGCAGCAATACATCTACTGGGGCACATCAACTGAGTGACTGGGCACATCAGGTGGATAATAATCATAGGCATCTCTTCAGTGGGTGACAGTTGTGGGCTAGTCTTCCCAGGCAGGCTGGGTGACTTCTCGTTCCTCTGTAAATATTCAATTTCGGCCAGTAATTGCTTCCACCAAAAGTCTCACCCAAATACTGATATTCTCCACCATTTGTCTCAAACCAACAACCAACTCCACCGTCTGAAAAAAGGTCAGTTAAGGTCACTAGGATTATAATATCACATTGATATTTACTTTACACACACAAGAAAAAAAAATGGTAGCATAACATAAGTATAACCGAGCAGTCAAAAATAAGGCACATGGGACTGGTTCCTACTATAAAAATAAGAACCACCACCACCGCTTAGACACCATGTCATGTAGGGGGGTGATGGTTAGGGGAATGTGGGGGTAAGCAGAGGGAGTCAGTAAATAGGGGACAGGCGAGGCAGTAGGAGGGATGAGTGCGGAGGTTGGTAGGTAGATGACAGGAGAGGTGAGCGGTAGGTAGGTAGGTAATGTGAGGTCACTGGTGACTACAACTTCACCTCTCATTACTCTACCCACCACTCCACACTACTCACCCTCTCACTACTTTAACTAAACATAAATAAATGGAAATAAGAATAAATAATGGGGACAGTGAATATTACTATTCTACTCAAACAGTTTATTATTAAGTCCTTGTACAATAATATATTTGGGAACAGGAGAACATTATTGTGGTTTAGATAAATGGGATGGTATGTATAAGCAGTGAGACAGGGAACACAATCAACTTGACGAGAATGAATATAACTTACAATATAGTTCAGAGGACAGTTCACTACAGGAACTAAGCCACAGGTCCCAAGACCTACACAGCACGAGTACTGCGCCAAGCCAGTACTCTGCCCAATGCCTCCAACAGTCTCCTCCAGAGACTTCAGCAGCCTTCTCCCGAGCCCTGCACCCCAGCAGCAGCTCCGCTCGAAGTCTCTGCTCAGGAGCTCTGCACCCCAGCAGCAGCTGCGCTCGAAGTCTCTGCTCAGGAGCTCTGCACCCCAGCAGCAGCTGCGCTCGAAGTCTCTGCTCAGGAGCTCTGCACCCCAGCAGCAGCTCTGCTCGAAGTCTGCTCAGGAGCTCTGCACCCCAGCAGCAGCTCCACTCAAATCTCCTGATCATGCTCTTCCTTGGGCTTTTATGGTGGTCCAAGCACCCTCCACAACCACGTGTACAACCTGACGCCTAGGTCTGACGCCGTCAAGAACAAAAGACCTCAGACGTGGGCGTGGCTACAGACGTTTGCCAAGGCAAGGTGTGACCATATAATTGGTTAAATTAGGTCTCCCCAGAGACCTCACAAGCCCAGCTGAACTACATCACACTGTCATGTGATGACTTACATGATGACTGATGTGATGACTTATGTAATGACTGATGTGATGATTTGTGATAACTGTCATGTGATGACTTACATGATGGCTTATGTGATGACTGATGTGATAACTGTCATGTGATGACTTACATGATGACTGATGTGATGATTGATGTGATAACTGTCATGTGATGACTGATGTGATAACTGTCATGTGATGACTGATGTGATAACTGTCATGTGATGACTGATGTGATAACTGTCATGTGATGACTGGATGAAAGCTGACTGGTAGTCACTGTAACCTGTGTCAAGGACAGATCTATAAAACTAATAAAGGGCCCCTAATCCTGAATGGGCCTCTGAAGCCACTTTAGTCTACACTGTTTTCAAAAATTTGGGTCTAACTTATGAGGGTCTACAGGTGACAGTGGTTACACGGACCTTGTTGTTAACTGCAAAGGGCCCCATGGTTCAAGCTTCAGGGGTCCCCATGGTTCAAGCTTCAGGGGTCCCCATGGTTCAAGCTTCAGGGGTCCCCATAGTTCAAGCTTCAGGGTCCCAAAAATATAGATCCAAGACTGACCTGTAGTAATGAGTACCTCACCCCAGGTACCATCAGGTGTAAAAAAGTTTACCTGTGATAACAAGTGTATCTTCCCTAGTTAGTTAGTTTAATGTTTATTATGCACCCCATACCCATCCTGTGGGCGGTAGTCAAAAGATTACAAATGTACATAATGGGTCCAGGAACTGGACACACATTTAGCTGTAGTAATTGCTCATCCGTATCCAGGTACAACCAGGTATCCAAATCTACCCGTGATATTGAATCTACCCCAGACTATGCTGCTCAGTTCTGGTCACCGTATTACAGAATGGATATAAATGCTCTGGAAAACGTACAAAGGAGGATGGCAAAGATGATCCCATGTATCAGAAATCTTCCCTATGAGGATAGACTGAGGCCCTGAATCTGCACTCTCTCGAAAGACGTAGAATTAAGGGGGATATGATCGAGGTGTATAAATGGAAGACAGGAATAAATAAAGAGGATGTAAATAATGTGCTGAAAATTTCCAGCCAAGACAGGACTTGCAGCAATGGTTTCAAGTTGGAAAAATTCAGATTCAGGAAGGATATAGGAAAGTACTGGTTTGGTAATAGAGTTGTGGATGAGTGGAACAAACTCCTGAGTACAGTTATTGGGGCTAAAACGTTATGTAGTTTTAAAAATAGGTTAGATAAATATATGAGTGGGTGTGGGTGGGTGTGAGTTGGACCTGACTAGCTTGTGCAGCTGGGTCTGGTGCCGTGCTCCTTCCTTGAGTGGCGGTGACCAGACTGGGTGGGTCACTGGGCTTATCGGGGGGGGGGGCATGGACCTGCTCCACATGGGTCAGTAGGCCTGCTGCAGTGTTCCTTCTTTCTTATGTTCTTATATATATTTACCTGTGCAGAACAACCACTGTGAAAAAATAGTGAAATTCCAAGCACTTTCATGACTCCTCACAAAATGTGAAGTCACGAAAGCGCTTGGAATTTCACTATTTTTTCACATTGGTTATTCTGCATATTGTGATATCAACTGTTTACTGTGATCTTACTGCACATTTACCTGTATTAACTATTGCCTTGTACCCCAGGTACCCCATGGAACTCCACCTTGTACACTACAATGGTGCCTATGGTTCACTAGCTGAGGCTATCAAGAGGCAGGATGGTCTGGCAGTGTTGGGAGTGATGCTGGAGGTGTCAGAAACTGATAACCCAGCTCTCACACCTCTCACTAATGCTCTCCTTAATATCACCGAATCTGGTGAGTAATATCTTGGTGCTGGGGCGGCAACTCGACCCCAGTATCTCGCTGCAGGAGTTTACATGTTATGATGGAGGAGCTAGCTAGCTATCTAGCTCTCTCTCTCTGTTCCTGTCTCTCTCTGTTTCTGTCTGTCTCTAGTTCTGTCTTTGACCTACCTATGTTGATCCCTTATTTAGCTCTGTTGGCCCCCAAACCTACCACTACTAACACCTGACCTGCCCCACAGGTATGTTCTCTGGTGTGAGTGCGACCTACCCGCTGCGGGCCTTCCTGCCCAACAACGTGGATAAGTTCTACAGATACGAGGGATCGCTAACCACACCCACCTGTAACGAGGTTGTTACCTGGACGGTCTTCGCCCATGCTATTCCCATCTCAGAGAAACAGGTAGGTCGTTCTCTCTACTGCAAGTGACAAGTATTTCTAATTTGGATTAGTATTTATATATTTTTCTTGACCTTACAACATATGAAGGTACATATAAAATTATATAAAATTAAATAAAATTCAGCTTTACCAAGTCTACTTATAGACGAAGTTCAGTCCTGAGTGAAACTTAGGGTTGAACTTGTGGATAAGTTAAGCTACAACTCAGGGACTCATGGACCTCAAAATTCTTTTCACTAACTTGTTCACATCGCCCGGGATGACACTATTGAACCACCATGACATGACAGGCCTAGCGATGGGCCCCAAAGTGTTGACAGCCTACCTAGCCTATTACACTTTGGGGCCCAGTTCCTTGACTCATTGTATGCCTATGTACCCCTTTTGACTGATGCCCACTGAACGGGTATGGGTCCCAGTCCCTGGACCCATTATGTGCCTCTAATATTTCAACAGGGCAGGTAAAAGGCTACATAATAAGAGATATTAAGCTAACAAGACAGTCTATAGGTCAGTACCAGTATTTAACACAGAGGAATCATGGGTCATGGGTACCAATGTTACTGCTACTTGTGGTGACCGGCATCTTTGTGTGTGTTTTGTCCGCTTTCCGCTCGGTGGGTAGACGGTGTAGATGATTAGTGAGAATTTTTACATTTCAAGAAGAAAGCACTACAAGAATGTAGAATAATTTGTCCTGTAGTTATTTTAACTTAGTACAACACTAAATATGAAAGGTATACATAGTACACTAAATATGAAAGGTATACATAGTACACTAAATATGAAAGGTATACATAGTACACTAAATATGAAAGGTATACATAGTACACTAAAAAAGAAAGCTATAGTACAACACTAAAAAAGCAGAAAGATTTACTTAATACAAGACTAAAAAAAAGAAAAAACTAGGAACTCATGAAAGGTTTATCAAAGGTTTATTCTTAGCATAAAATACACAGTTATCGTCACCAAGTTAAGGCACAAAACAGTCCACTGCCTAACACAAACATCGTCACTGCTCGATAATAACCCACATGATGACAAAGATTATGGGGGAGCGCTAAACTGGTAGGGATTATACAGCGCTTGTGAGGGTGAGGGATGGAAGGCATTCAGGCTTGATTCAGGGAATTGGAGCACAGATCCAATTCCCTAGATCAAGAGCCCCTCACCAGCATCATAGAACCTCCCTTGAGGGGAAACAACTTAGATTACTTCAAATTCAAAATTTTATTTCTTTTTATGCTGTACAAAGTGTAATTAACATGTTAATAAAATACTGATCGGCACTGAAACCACTTGTATACCAATGCAGTTCGACTGGTCTGTATATTCTGTTCCCTTCCTGGGGTCCTCTTCAGCAGATGAAGAGGATGAATTAAGACACTTATGCAACATACGGGAATCTTTATTGAAGAAACGTTTCTTCAGTAAGATTCCCATATGTTGCATCAGTGTCTCAATTCTTCAACTTGTCGATTTTCAAAACTATTCATCACAGATGAAGAGGATCTTGAGATCTGCTGAAGAGGACACAAGAAGGGGGTCAAAATATATGGAATAATTAATCTATTGAGTTTCTGTCTCCATGTGGGTCATTATCGAGCAAAAATATAAAAGTTTTCGGTGTACTGCAAAGCGAGAAGTGTAAACATACATCCTGGCTTTATCTATATCCTCTGTACCGTTACACTTCCATATTGTAATCAAATGTTCATTGATTCAATAAAGATACATAGTCCATTTTGCTTTTAAAAAATGTATGCATTTCAGTGGTGACAAAAAAGAAAATCACAAATCCAAAAAATGTAGACCGCAAAATATTTTTTCGATTACATTATTGCTGCTGTACTATCATCATAATGCAGCATTTTCAGAAGTGGTAAACCCATTTGGGTCATTTGGCATAGGAAAAGTGTGGGAGGCTCGCTTCTCCACTGATCACATGACGACACCTACACACTTGGTGGCAAGGGTCACTTGAAGTGCCAAAAATTCGAAGTCCGCATTTTTTCCCCTGTTTACTGTGCAACCTCAGCCACACATGGTAGAATACAGCAGACAATGGTAGTAGAGGAGCTGGTGAAGAACCATGATACAAGACCAACACTTGAAGCTCACAATGGTAGATACAGAAAGTTACTTAGTTACAGCAGAAGTACACTGGGACAAGACTGGTAACTAATTTTCTGCAGGAAGACAACTGAAAGAATAAAGAAAGAATTGTATGAGCTGGGTTTGTTTTGGTATACTGTATTGCTGTACAAGAATAATGATGCAACAGCAATACTACAAGCAACATAGAAGAGCATCAACAACACTGCCACAGTTATACATGGTATAAGACACCATAAGCATGGTACTGTAGTGGTGGTGGTTATGGTGGTAGTGGTGGTAGTAATGGTGGTGATGGTGGTAGAGTAATTCATTTATTTTGAGACACTAGAACAAGCCACAAGTGCAACATCAACAGCAATTCCACTACAGTCTGTAACTTCAATTATACAAGGGAAAATACAGTAGTGGTGGTGGTGGATGGTTTAATACAACAGTCACGATACAAGCCCACAACATCAGCAGATTACAACAGCAGCAGCAGCAGCAGCACTACTAATGCACAATACTACAGCAGATCTCAACAGTACCTCCAGCCACAGCAGCAGCAGCAGCAACACACCTACACACAATACCAGGTGAGTTTAGTCTTCACATAGTCACTAACACACAATTAAAACGGTCACAATACCCTGACTGGAATAATACACAAATAACCCAGACATAGAAGACTGAATCTTATGATGTTTCTGTCCGACTTGGTTTATTAACTAGTCACACGACTGGATAATAGTCCAAGTCGGACTGAAAGTAAGTTTAAGTACAGGTGCACATAAGTACAATAATCACATACAGCAACATATGCAGAATAACCACTGTGAAAAAATGGTTCAATTCCAAATGCTTTAGTGATTTTTCAAAATAAAGGGAATGTAAAAAAAAGAAAGGTGAAGGCTTATAAGGCTGGATGTGCCTCAATATACCTAAGGGGCTTGTTTTAGCCTTTTTAAACCTTTTAAATTTTGACAATTAAAAACTGGGAAAATTAAAAAAAATGGGCTTTTTTTTTTAAGGGGAGGAAAAATTTTGGGTTTTTAAGTATACAAAAAATAAATTCCGGGGATTTTAAATAAACCTGTTTAATTAAAAAACCTTTAAATTAAAAATTTTGCATTTTTTTTAAAAGGAAATTTTACTTTTTTTTTGAAGGGTTTTTTTTAATTTTAATCCCGTTTTTTTTATTTTCAAATTTGTTTTTTTAAAACCCAAATCCCTAAAAACCAGATAAAAATTTTTTTTAAAAAAAATCGGGGAAAAAACCCCCCCGGGGGAAAAAAAGGGTTGATCTCAAAATATCGGTTTGCCCTGAAAACTGACCAGTTGGTTTTTTTTATTTCTACGGTCTAGGCAAGGACGGGGTGGGGGGGTTTTTGGCTCTGCCCCGGGCTCCCCCCCGGGGGTTTTTTTCAATCTGCAAAGAAATTTTTTAAGCTTTTAGGAAAAAGGACTAAATTCCAACCAGTGAATTTTTTTAAAAAATTTTTTTCAATGGGGGGCCTATGTTAAATTCCATGGTTTTGAAAAAACTTTTAAAGAAATTTTTTTTCTCTGGGTTTTTGGGGTAAGGGGGGGATTTGGGCTTAAACCCTTTCCCCTTTTTTTTTAAATCTTTTTTTGCAAAATTTCCCCCCAATTGGAAATAAAACTTTTTTTTTTAAAATTTCTAAAATTTCCCATTTTGGCATATTAGGGACTTTTTACAAAATATAAAAAACCCCTCTTTTAACCAATTTTATCAAAGGGGCTTGGGACCACATTTTTTAATATTTAAAGGGCCCCCGATGGGTTTTTATCAAATACCCCCTTTAGCTTTTTTTTATTAAATAGCTTTTTACCCCTTTTTAAAATTCCCAAAATTCTAATCCAAAAAGTGACTTCTATGTGCGAATATTTGCACACTAACACACCTACTACCTGGCCATCAGTACAACTCACCTTGTCATCTATAAACATTTTCTCACCTATATGTGTACTGTATTTTCCGGCATATAAGGTCAGCTTTTTTCCCACGATAAGTCATGGAAAATGAGCCTGCGTCTTATATGCTCAAAGTGAGGGTCGAGGGTAGACTGTGTGTTACACTTGAGCAGTTGTTTACTAATGTTACAAGTGTTTCCTGATGCGGATCTTAGTCAGATGATGACCTGCCTTTGGAGCTTTTGGTCATCTGACCGAGGCCTTCCGCTGGCTTACCGCTCAATATTACAACTGCTTGCCAACACTGTCATATATTCTCATGCATTTTATATGCAGGAAAATACAGTAGTATTGACATAGAAAATATCTCAAATTATTACAAGTGTACTTTTGCTTTTAAACAGGGTGATTTAAAATGATGGACCTCATTTGCATAGATAGTGATTACAAATACGGGTCCATCTTTTTGAAACACCCGGTATACTGATTTTAATTATCCCTCCTGCTTTTAATGTTGCTATTGTTTGTTTGTGTTGCTATTCTTGGTTTTGCTTTACTACATCTCACTTTACTACATCTACTTTAAGTATTTTGTAATTTTTTTTTGTTATGCATAATTTTCTTCGCTATTTTTTTGGAAGATAAATCTCATTTATTTTTTTTGTCTTCTGTGGGCTGTCAGATTTCTTATAGCTCCACCACACAACTCATTACCACACTTTTTACGCATGATGATGCATGACCCATTTTCCTATGACAGTCAAAATTATTTTTGAAAGTTTCTCTACCCTAGACCAGACTTTGCCTATTTCAAGCAGACTCGACAAGTCAATTTCTCTGACTCGACGTTAATGGGAACCACAGGTAATGACTCTGCTTGCATAATCCAAATTCAATTATTTTACTTCCCTAAAGCTTTTTGTGAATTATATACTCTAGTCTTGAAAATTAAAGTCACAAATCCGTTGTGGGAAAATTCCATACATAACCAAAGTCTCGGAGTGGAAGAATGAGCCATTTCTGTTGATTCTGGACCACTGTCACCTGATAATGGTCCAGGATGCACTGAAATGTGTCAAGGATAGACCAAAATGTGGCCCACGATGGACCAAAACATGGCCCAGGATGGACCAAAATATGGCCCAGGATGGACCAAAATATGGCCAGCATGGACTGAAGCCACTGAGTTCAGTGCCTATTTTGTACCTACCAATATTTCATTAAATGTAAATTACATTATTTTTGTACCACAAAGAAATAAAAATTTGTAAGAAAATAACTTGCTAATACAAAATGATTCTTTGATCTCCCTGAGGCACATTTTACCTTATACAGTAAACTCTCTTACAGAGCTGTCTTATATGTTATAAGTGACTATGTTTGTTATAAATGACTATAATTCCTCGTAGGAACATAGTACAACAACGATTCTTATACCAGAGTGTTGCTAAAGTCTTAAGATATTTTTCTATATCATTAGTTCAATTTTCATATTTTTTTCTATTTTTTTTTTTTTTTTTACTTTAGGTGCCACATGCGTTAGCCGCCCCAAGTCGCTGTTTTAGTCAGAGTTTTTTCTCATTATGCACCGCGCGCTGCAGGATTTTTTCTATACAGTGGAACCTCAAATATCGAACTTCCTTCGGTCCAGAAGGCTGTTCGAGTCCTTTATCGAATGAATTTATTCCCATCAGGAATAATGTAAATTAGATTAGTCCATTTCAGACCCTCAAAAATACACTTATAAAAGCACTTACAAAAATACACTTACATAATTGGTCGTGTTGGGAGCAGTTCGATATTTGAGGTTCCACTGTATAGTGCACACACACCACACAGACCTATTCTCTCATATGTAGGTCTAAATTTACCAGTCACAGCTTATCTGAGTGAGCTGAGCTCATGGCGACCAACAGCGGCATCAAAGCCACCTTATCTTTATGGACAATGTGCAGTGTATGTGTTTAACAGAACGGGAAGCATTTCTTTTATTCGTAGGAACCATGGCTAGAGCTAAAAGCAGGTTATAACAATAAATGGAGAAAAAGAAATTGGAATGACTTATGCAGCAAGTAGTGCCACCAAACAGTAGCGGCAGGTTGGTGTGGCAACCCTGGAAATTTGAAATTATGCTAGCCGAAATTAGTGCCGGATTACTGATGGAATTGGATTACCAATGGAACAGAATTACTGATGGAACTGGATTACTGATTGCCGGATTATTGATGGCCGACCTGAATATTGTTTTTATTATATTGGAGGTATATCTAGACCTTGATTAATGCAAACAAATTCTGGCACCTAGGCCTCAATATTATTATTTTTATTATCACACTGGCCGATTCCCACCAAGGCAGAGTGGCCCGAAAAAGAAAAACTTTCACCATCATTCACTCCATCACTGTCTTGCCAGAAGGGTGCTTTATACTACAGTTTTTAAACTGCAACATTAATACCCCTCCTTCAGAGTGCAGGCACTGTACTTCCCATCTCAATATTACTGTTAATAATAAATTCTGGCACCTAGACCTTGATTAGCATAAATAATAAATTATGGCACCTAGGTCTTGATTAATGTAAATAATATTCTGGCACCTAGGCCTCGATTAGTGCAAATAATAAATTCTGGCACCTAGGCCTCAAACAGTGTGAATACTGAATCCTATGAGGTGGTCACAAAAATAAAAACAAAATAACTGAAAACGGCAGAAAATCATCTTAAAAACAAGGCAAGCGGTGAAAATAAAAGTGAATATAACTGAAAAGCAACATGTTATCAAAGTGCTTTAAAGTGAACGTTGCATTAACCAGGCAAGTCTGTACCATATAGAGGAGTTTTATAACCCTACGCTATATAAATACATACTTGCAACTTACCTTCCCCATTGCAGCTGTTTCTGCAATGTACAATGTATATTATAATGTATATTATAATGTACAATGTATATTATAATGCACAATGTATATTATAATGTACAATGTATATTATAATGTATATTATAATGTACAATGTATATTATGTAAATATTTTAACAATATTTCTTAATTAATTTAATTATTTGTTTAGTTTTCAATCTTGTTATTCTTTCTCTCTCAATATATATTTTCTTTTACTTCATCTCTCTGTTTTGTCTTAATATTTTAGGTGCAATATAATGATTTATTATTTTAAGCTTGTTGATAAGTATCTTTAATATCCTTGTTATGTCTCCCCTGTCAATGTTGGCTGCACTCTTTATATACATTATCTTGCTTTCTCTTTCTTTATATAATCAACACTGTCTTCAATATTCATTATTTTATCTTTCATTTGTCTCTACCTGGCTGGATAACAAAGGAATTAGGTAACAGAAGATTGGATATCAGACTGGAGGGAGAGAGAGTATGGAGGAGGTGAATGTGTTCAGATACATGTATTTGGGAGTGGACGAGTCAGCAGACGGGTCTATGAAGGATGAGGTGAATCATAGAATTGACGAGGGGAAAAACGTGAGTGGTGAACTGAGGAGTCTGAGGAGACAAAGAACTTTATCCATGAAAGCAAAGAGGGGAATGTATGAGAGTATAGTTATAACAACACTCTTGTACGGGTGTGAGGCACAGTTAAGGTGCAAACAGATGTCTTCCTGGAGAGGCCAGGCCGAGGTTTGGCAGACGGTAACTCGACACTGTCACCAGCCTTGAAACACTGCACCCATTTCCTCACTGAACGCTCACACACACTAACATTCTCCACTATTTCTTTCGTTCGGTGCCCAGCTTTGTGAAGCCCTATGATTTGAGCTATAGTTTCAGGTGTTAAAGACTTCCTTTTACCCATAATTAAACATGTACAGCCCCTACACCAAAGGGAACACCGGAAAAAAGATGGGGCGGGTGAGAGACAACAGTGCAACACTTCCTCTCACACAGCAGCCATGTGAGCAATGAGAGATCACTGTGAAGTGTGGCAGCAGGCTGAGAGGTCATGCTTATGGCTGCTATCCAGCAGAATGCACTGACAAAAAAAGACCCCACTGTATGGTAGGCCATTGATTTTCGTCATGGCATTATGCCGGGGTGCTCACTTGGCATAATGCCATGACTAGCACTGTAGCTCTGGGCCCCAGTGACCAATATCAATAATTGATCTTTAGAATAGGCCTATTTATACCTACACACGAGGGAGCATTCACCAAATTCAACTTCAATAACAAAAACATAAAGTGGGACCAAGTAAACCAAGTCCTAACCGATATAAGCTGGGAAGATATACTAAGCAACACAGACCCCAACTTATGCCTAGAACAGATTAACTCGGTGGCACTCGATGTATGCACAAGGCTTATTCCTCTAAGAAAAAGGAGGAGTAGATGTAAAATAGAAAGAGACAGGCGCTCCCTTTACAGGCGACGGAAAAGAATAACAGAGCGGCTAAAAGAGGTCAATATATCTGAAATGCGTAGGGAGACACTGGTCAGAGAAATAGCAAGCATCGAACTTAAGCTAAAAGAATCCTTTAGGAGTCAGGAATCGCGGGAAGAACTAAAAGCCATAAATGAAATCGAAAGAAACCCAAAGTATTTCTTCTCCTATGCCAAATCAAAATCGAGTACAACGTCCAGTATTGGGCCCCTACATAAACAAGATGGGTCCTACACAGATGACAGCAAGGAAATGAGTGAGCTACTCAAGTCCCAATATGACTCAGTTTTTAGCAAGCCGCTAACCAGACTGAGAGTCGAAGATCAAAATGAATTTTTTATGAGAGAGCCACAAAATTTGATTAACACAAGCCTATCCGATGTTATCCTGACGCCAAATGACTTCGAACAGGCGATAAATGACATGCCCATGCACTCTGCCCCAGGGCCAGACTCATGGAACTCTGTGTTCATCAAGAACTGCAAGAAGCCCCTATCACGAGCCTTTTCCATCCTATGGAGAGGGACATGGACACGGGGGTCGTCCCACAGTTACTAAAAAACAACAGACATAGCCCCACTCCACAAAGGGGGCAGTAAAGCAACAGCAAAGAACTACAGACCAATAGCACTAACATCCCATATCATAAAAATCTTTGAAAGGGTCCTAAGAAGCAAGATCACCACCCATCTAGAAACCCATCAGTTACACAACCCAGGGCAACATGGGTTTAGAACAGGTCGCTCCTGTCTGTCTCAACTATTGGATCACTACAACAAGGTCCTAAATGCACTAGAAGACAAAAAGAATGCAGATGTAATATATACAGACTTTGCAAAAACCTTCGACAAGTGTGACCACGGCGTAATAGCGCACAAAATGCGTGCTAAAGGAATAACAGGAAAAGTCGGTCGATGGATCTATAATTTCCTCACTAACAGAACACAGAGAGTAGTCGTCAACAGAGTAAAGTCCGAGGCAGCTACGGTGAAAAGCTCTGTTCCACAAGGCACAGTACTCGCTCCCATCTTGTTCCTCATCCTCATATCCAACATAGACAAGGATGTCAGCCACAGCACCGTGTCTTCCTTTGCAGATGACACCCGAATCTGCATGACAGTGTCTTCCATTGCAGACACTGCAAAGCTCCAGGCGGACATCAACCAAATCTTTCAGTGGGCTGCAGAAAACAATATGAAGTTCAACAATGAGAAATTTCAATTACTCAGATATGGTAAACATGAGGAAATTAAATCTTCATCAGAGTACAAAACAAATTCTGGCCACAAAATAGAGCGAAACACCAACGTCAAAGACCTGGGAGTGATCATGTCGGAGGATCTCACCTTCAAGGACCATAACATTGTATCAATCGCATCTGCTAGAAAAATGACAGGATGGATAATGAGAACCTTCAAAACTAGGGAGGCCAAGCCCATGATGACACTCTTCAGGTCACTTGTTCTATCTAGGCTGGAATATTGCTGCACACTAACAGCACCTTTCAAGGCAGGTGAAATTGCCGACCTAGAAAATGTACAGAGAACTTTCACGGTGTGCATAACGGAGATAAAACACCTCAATTATTGGGAGCGCTTGAGGTTCCTAAACCTGTATTCCCTGGAACGCAGGAGGGAGAGATGCATGATTATATACACCTGGAAAATCCTAGAGGGACTAGTACCGAACTTGCACACGAAAATCACTAACTACGAAAGCAAAAGACTTGGCAGACGATGCACCATCCCCCCAATGAAAAGCAGGGGTGTCACTAGCACGTTAAGAGACCATACAATAAGTGTCAGGGGCCCGAGACTGTTCAACTGCCTCCCAGCACACATAAGGGGGATTACCAACAGACCCCTGGCAGTCTTCAAGCTGGCACTGGACAAGCACCTAAAGTCAGTTCCTGATCAGCCGGGCTGTGGCTTGTACGTTGGTTTGCGTGCAGCCAGCAGCAACAGCCTGGTTGATCAGGCTCTGATCCACCAGGAGGCCTGGTCACAGACCGGGCCGCGGGGGCGTTGACCCCCGGAACTCTCTCCAGGTAAACTCCAGCTAAACACAGCCCAAAACTAGTCCATCCTTCCTTTAACCCTCTCAAGTGTTAATTGTATAGGACTACGTCACTGAGGTCAGGGGTCCCTGATGTAGGTGTTACCTCCCTGAGGTCTGGGGTCCCTGATGTATAGGTGTTATCTCACCGAGGTCAGCTGCAAGTGGTAGATGGGAGGGGTAGATGCTGACCAGGGGGGTGGATGCTGGCAGGAGGGAAGCAGAAGGGTGGATGCTGGCAGGAGGGAAGCAGAAGGGTGGATGCTGGCAGGAGGGAAGCAGAAGGGTGGATGCTGGCAGGCGTGAGGGTATGGGTGGATGATGGCAGGCGTGAGGGAAAGGGTGGATGCTGGCAGCCAACAAGAGGCAGTGAGATTTATAGCATCTCCGGCAGCGTTAATTGGGCCTACTGATGTCCTCCCTGGTTTACCACACAGATTCTCTCTCCTCCCTTTCCCCTCTTCCCTCTCTCTCCCCTCCCACTCTCTTTCACCCCCCGCTCTTGACTTCCACGTTCCTCATCCCACTACTTTATCTCCCGCACACTCTCCCTCCTGCAGCATCATCAATCTCTACTGGACTGCCTTATAAACCTGTTGGTGCTAGTAATAGTACTAGTATTACTACTACTACTAGTACTGCTACTACTAGTACTGCTACTACTAATAGTACTGCTACTACTATTAGTACTGCTACTACTAGTAGTACTAATGGCTGTCGCAACTTAGTGGTTGTAGTAGTAGAATAGTAATAGTAGCAGTTTATTACTATTAAAATAAATGCTGTAATAATAGTCACAATGTTCTGGGAAGGATAAATAATCAAGTTTGATCCAAGGGGCGGGGAAGCACAGCTCCAGTACACGATAGTGTACACCAGTGTACTGTAACACTGTACTAATACCAGGAGCTGGTGTACACTAGCTGGTGTAGGGCTCTTGATCCTGGGATCAAGAACAACTCTCTCCTTCCTCACATCAAACCTGATTGTCTACCATTGACCAGGTGCTGACCCATAGGCAGCATTTACAAATAATAATAATAATAAATAATAATAATAATAATAATAATAATAATATATAACTACTACTACTATTAATAATAATAATATTTATATTATTACTACTACTACTAACAGTGATAATAGTAACAATATTTATATTAAATATTAGACTACTATTACTACTACTACTAATAATACACATCATGACAGTGAGAGCAATAATAATAATAATAATAATAATAATAATAATAATAATAATAATAATAATAATAATAATATACATCATGATAGTGAGAGGAGTAATAATAAACACTGTGAAAGAGAAGTAATAACAATAATAATGATTGCAGATGAAGGAGTTTCAAGGATTGCACGAGGACAGGGTGAAGTACCTGCGCAACAATTACCGTCCCTTGCAAGACCCGGGCACCAGGAAGGTGTATGTCCGCCATCGCTACCGCCCTCGCAGGGTCCTCGCCTGCACCACTCACTGACCACTCTTATTTCAACTACAGCTCCTCCTTCACTTACGATGGGGGTTACGTTCCCATGAACCCATTGTAAGTTGAAAATATCCTAACTCGAAAATGTTGGAATTGTGTTCCAACAAACCCACCGCCAGTCAACAATATCCTAACTCAAAAATATTGTAAAACTGATAATACTGGAATTACGCTCCAATTGCCCCAACATAAGTCGGCAATATCCTAAATCGAAAATATTGGGGTTAAATTCCAACGAACCCATCGTAAGTTGCCAATATCCTAAGTCGAAACTATTGCAAATTGAAAATACAGTATTGGGATTACATTCCAGTGAACCATCATAAGTGAAAAATATTGTTAAGTTGAAAATATTGTGAGTCAAATATAAATATGATATGCTAAGTAAATAAATAACTACTGTCACCGAATAAGTAAATAAACAAATAATTACTATAACTAACCGAATACCAGTAATAAAAAGCATATACAGTAGAATCCCTGTATCAGCGGGGGATACATTCCAGGTATCCACGGGGGATACATTCCAGGTATCCACGGGGGATACATTCGAGGTGCCCGCAGGGGATACATTCCAGGTACCTGCGGGGGATACATTCCAGTTACCCGTGTGGGATACATTCCAGGTACCCACTGGGGATACATTCCAGGTACCCATGGGGATACATTCCAGGTACCAGCAGGGGATACATTCCAGGTACCCATGGGGATACATTCCAGATACCCATGGGGGATACATTCCAGGTACCCATAGGGGATACATTTCCAGGTACCGCTGTGGATACCAAAACCACGAATAGTAGCAAACCCTACAGTATATAGAAAGCCACTTGTTATGCTGAGCATTTCCCGCAAATTAGGTCAATTTTGTCCCAGGATGCGAACCACACCAGTCCACTAACATCTATACATATTGTGATCTTATTGCATACCTGTTATAAAATTTAATTGATAAATTATGCACAGTATGTGGAGACTGATCACTTTGTCACTGATGGGAAGCAATTCACAACTTCTCTTAGGCTTTGAACAACTGTCAACTTCTCTACTCTTGTGCTTTGGGGCCGTTATTATGTACAAGTTAGGAACTTTTGGGGCAGTTATTATGTACAAGTTAGGGACTTTTGGGGCCGTTATTACGTACAAGTTAGGGACTTGTCACCTTCATGCTGGGTAATTATCTTAAGTGACATCTCCAAAGTACAGTGGACCCCCGGTTAACGATATTTTTTCACTCCAGAAGTATGTTCAGGTGCCAGTACTGACCGAATTTGTTCCCATAAGAAATATTGTGAAGTAGATTAGTCCATTTCAGACCCCCAAACATACACGTACAAACGCACTTACATAAATACACTTACATAATTGGTCGCATTCGGAGGTAATCGTTATGCGGGGGTCCACTGTAATTGCTGCCCCACCATCGTAAGTTAAAATATCAAAAGCCAAACCACTGTAGTCAAAATATTGTAATTTAAAATATCTGAAGTCAAACCATCGTAAGTTGAGGAGCACCTGTGCTGTACATTATTGGGAAGTATTGTACAGTAGTGGGAAGTATTGTACAATAGTGGGAAGTACTGCCCAATCGTGGGTTGTACAATAGCGGGAAGTGTTGTAAAACAGTGAGAAGTACTGCCCAATCGTGGGTTGTACAATAGTGGGAAGTGTTGTACAATAGTGAGAAATACTGCCCAATCGTGGGTTGTACAATAGTGGGAAGTGTTGTACAACAGTGAGAAATACTGCCCAATCGTGGGTTGTACAATAGTGGGAAGTGCTGTACAACAGTGAGAAATACTGCCCAATCGTGGGTTGTACAATAGTGGGAAGTGTTGTACAATAGTGAGAAATACTGCCCAATTGTGGGTTGTACAATAGTGGGAAGTGTTGTACAACAGTGAGAAATACTGCCCAATCGTGGGTTGTACAATAGTGGGAAGTGCTGTACAACAGTGAGAAATACTGCCCAATCGTGGGTTGTACAACAGTGGGAAGTGTTGTACAATAGTGAGAAATACTGCCCAATCGTGGGTTGTACAACAGTGGGAAGTGTTGTACAATAACTATATTTTTTACACTGAAATTGTATGTTGTACAGTGTTGCGAATAAGAAATTTTTTTTAAAGAACTTCAGAATGTGGCCTGTTACCATTTATTTCTTATGCAACAAGATTTTTGGATCCGAGTTATAGGTAATTTAGAGTCTAGGGGAAATAATTTCAACTGGGAAACTCCATAGAATAATATTCAAATTTATTAAAGTATTTAAATACAATACTTTATCTTCTCTTTGTAGTTAATGTAACTTAATACTTTGTACAATAAATTTAACATATACATTTAGTTCAAAATCATGGAAATGTCACATTAATAAGAAAGTTTAATTATTCTTCCTGTAATTCAGTCTTCAATAACATTTACGTCTTTGTCTTAACAAGACTGTAAACTCAAAATACAAAAGGTACAAGATTTAACAAGACCTTTGAATCTGGCCGTAAAGTATCTCTATGGATTACTGAACTGACCAGGAATATAAATATCAAAAGAATCTTTCAGAGTAATGAGGAACAAAGTGAGTCAGCTCTAGAGTCCAATTCTCAAAACCATTCAACTGTACACCGTAAGAGCCAACATACGATCAGTTGTCAGGGCTAGAGCAGGGAGCGGACTGACTACTTGCCAGTCTGTTGATGCGTCGTCAGGTTGGATCACCTGACCCAACGTCAGTCAGCCGGACATAAACAATTGAACAATTCACCGGATGGTTCCGAGACTTAAACTCTATATACACAAGAAATCCTACCTAACAATAATAGTGACAATAATAACAATAATAGTGATAATACCATGGTATTTTTCATATATTAACAGATAATAATATAACGCCGAAAGTCTCTATTTTAGCTATAAACGGGGACTTTCGCGCTATAATATTAAGTGATGAACATATTCTCTTACAACAGTTAAATAACACAGGATGACCAATTTCGAAGATATAACAGACAGAGTTATATAAATGTATATTTTTTTATAGTAGGACAGAGATTTCAACTGGTATTCACCTGATGACCCCCATTACCAATTAAGACTTTATGGGGGCTGGAATGTCTATGCTGTGAAGGATAGCCCCCACTCTGTTTAAGCTGTGACAGATAGCCCCCACTCTGTTTAAGCTGTGACAGATAGCCCCCACTCTGTTTAAGCTGTGACAGATAGCCCCCACTCTGTTTAAGCTGTGACAGATAGCCCCCACTCTGTTTAAGCTGTGAAGAATAGCCTGCACTCTGTGTAAGAATTATCCAATGTCTGTGAAATCAAAATAATGCAAAAAATAATAACAAAAAAAATAAATTAATATATTACCATAGCTTCAACTTCCAGTACATATATTACAAAAAATAAAACAAAAATGAATGCAGTAAGAGTACAATATAGCCAGTGGAGCAATAAAATCACAAACAGGTAATCTCAAAAACACAAAATAAGCCACTTGGGAATGGAAATCTTTAGATCTTTCATGTTCACTGTGCATCATCAGGAGCTATGAAATATTGCAAGACAGTAACATATGCTATGGGAAATTCTCTGAGGTATCAATGGTGGCCCATGACACTTGCTAGTCTTCAAACACTGCACAGCTCCTGATGACGTACAGAATGCAAAAGACCTTAAGCTATAGATTTCCATGTGACTTGTTCTGTACACCCAGTGAATTTTTAAAACTCCCCTATATCAATGGTGTATATCTGTAGAAAGTTCCGGGTGGTCAACGTCCCCATGGCCCGATCTGTGACCAGGCCTCATGGTGGACCAGGGCCTGATCAACCAGGCTGTTACTGGTAGCTGCACACAGTCCAACGTATGAACCACAGCCCAGCTGGTCAGGTACTGATTTTATGTGCCTGTCCAGTGCCTGCTTGAAGACAGTCAGGGGTCTATTGGTAATCCCCCTTATGTATGCTGGGAAGCAGTTGGGCAGTCTTGGGCCCCTGACACTTACTGTGTTGTCTCTTATCATGCTAGTGAAACCCCTGCTTTTCATTGGGGGGATGGTGCATCGTCTGCCAAGTCTTTTGCTTTCATACAGTGATTTTCGTGTGCAAGTTTGGTACTAGTCCCTCTAGGATTTTCCAAGTGTATATAATCATGTATCTCTCCCGCCTGCATTCTAAGGAGTATACCTGCAGTATACCTGGAGTATACTTGTAATTATTCGTTCCAAACACGTTATACTCGTGAAACTGAACCTTTTGTTCGGTATACCATACTGAACAACGTACAAGTGAGGAGTCAGATCCACGTCCAAGATCACAAGCCCTTGTTAACTGTCTGGTCAACCAGACTCTTGCTGCTAACAAACTACAAAACTATAATAATCAATTATAAACAAATATATTAACTTTATATATGTCCTTTGTGTTTTTTTTATCCTATGATAAACAATATTTTCAATTTGTATGTATACAGATGTGTATATGTATGTATACATGTGTAAACAAAAGTGTATATGTGTATAGATGCACAAGCTACACATGCAACATTCAGGTACGTAAACAATGGAGTCTGGAGCTACAAAGCTCACGTTACCATCCTTAATTAATGGACTCTGGGCCTAACATACAGATGCACAAGACAATATCAACATATCCACACACTTTAATAACAAATATATATTATATATATTATATATATATATATATAATATATATATATATATATATATATATATATATATATATATATATATATATGGTTGGTGCAATTATTTAATAAATGTATGGAAGAGGGTAAGGTACCTAGGGATTGGCAGAGAGCATGCATAGTTCCTTTGTATAAAGGCAAAGGGGACAAAAGAGAGTGCAGAAATTATAGGGGGATAAGTCTGCTGAGTATACCTGGTAAAGTGTATGGTAGAGTTATTATTGAAAGAATTAAGAGTAAGACGGAGAATAGGATAGCAGATGAACAAGGAGGCTTTAGGAAAGGTAGGGGGTGTGTGGACCAGGTGTTTACAGTGAAACACGTAAGTGAACAGTATTTAGATAAGGCTAAAGAGGTCTTTGTGGCATTTATGGATTTGGAAAAGGCATATGACAGGGTGGATAGGGGGGCAATGTGGCAGATGTTGCAGGTGTATGGTGTAGGAGGTAGGTTACTGAAAGCAATGAAGAGTTTTTACGAGGATAGTGAGGCTCAAGTTAGAGTATGTAGGAAAGAGGGAAATTATTTCCCAGTAAAAGTAGGCCTTAGACAAGGATGTGTGATGTCACCGTGGTTGTTTAATATATTTATAGATGGGGTTGTAAGAGAAGTAAATGCGAGGGTCTTGACAAGAGGCGTGGAGTTAAAAGATAAAGAATCACACAAAGTGGGAGTTGTCACAGCTGCTCTTTGCTGATGACACTGTGCTCTTGGAGATTCTGAAGAGAAGTTGCAGAGATTGGTGGATGAATTTGGTAGGGTGTGCAAAAGAAGAAATTGAAAGTGAATACAGGAAAGAGTAAGGTTATGAGGATAACAAAAAGATTAGGTGATGAAAGATTGAATATCAGATTGGAGGGAGAGAGTATGGAGGAGATGAATGTATTCAGATATTTGGGAGTGGATGTGTCAGCGGATGGGTCTATGAAAGATGAGGTGAATCATAGAATGATGAGGGGAAAAGGGTGAGTGGTGTGCACTTAGGAGTCTGTGGAGACAAAGAACTTTGTCCTTGGAGGCAAAGAGGGGAATGTATGAGAGTATAGTTTTACCAACACTCTTATATGGGTGTGAAGCATGGGTGATGAATGTTGCAGCGAGAAGAAGGCTGGAGGCAGTGGAGATGTCATGTCTGAGAGCAATGTGTGGTGTGAATATAATGCAGAGAATTCGTAGTTTGGAAGTTAGGAGGAGGTGCGGGATTCCCAAAAAACTGTTGTCCAGAGGGCTGAGGAAGGGTTGTTGAGGTGGTTCGGACATGTGGAGAGAATGGAGCGAAACAGAATGAACTTCAAGAGTGTATCAGTCTGTAAGGAAGGAAGGCGGGTAGGGGTCGGCCTAGGAAAGGTTGGAGGGAGGGGGTAAAGGAGGTTTTGTGTGCGAGGGGCTTGGACTTCCAGCAGGCATGCGTGAGCGTGTTTGGTAGGAGTGAATGGAGACAAATGGTTTTTAATACTTGACGTGCTGTTGGAGTGTGAGCAAAGTAACATTTATGAAGGGGTTCAGGGAAACTGGCAGGCCGGACTTGAGTCCTGGAGATGGGAAGTACAGTGCCTGCACTCTGAAGGAGGGGTGTTAATGATGCAGTTTAAAAACTGTAGTGTAAAGCACCCTTCTGGCAAGACAGTGATGGAGTGAATGATGGTGAAAGTTTTTCTTTTTCGGGCCACCCTGCCTTGGTGGGAATCGGCCAGTGTGATAATAAATATATATATATATATATATATATAATATATATATATATATATATATATATATATTTATATTATATATATATAGTAAGTATTTACTATGTATGTAATTCACACAGAGGTGGACCCCATTATATATATATATATACAGTGGTCCCCCGCTTTTCGTAGTTCCCGGCAATCGTAAAATTCGCCAATCATAGAGGTATTTTCGTATAAACATGGACTCGCTTTTCATAGGTTGACTCGCGAGTCGTAGTTCGTCCGGGACGCGTACCCACGGCGTGAGCCAGGGCGGCAGCCAGTCTGGCATTGTTTACCAGTGAGCGAAGGTCCCCTCACGTGCTCCAGCGAAATATTTCATAATATTCCATTTATTTTAGTGCTTGCAAGTACTAAATAAGCTACCATGGCTCCAAAGAAAGCTCCTAGTGCCAAGCCTGTGGTGAAGAGGGTGAGAAATATGATTGAATTTAAGAAAACCATCATTGAACAATATGAAAGTGGTACAAGTGTGGCCGAACTGTCCAGGATGTATAAGAAACCCTACACAACCTTATGTTCCATAGTGGAAAAGAAAAAGGAAATCAAGGATGCTGTTGTTGCAAAGGGAGTAACTGTGCTGACAAAAATGAGATCACCAGTACTGGAAGAGGTTGAGAAGTTATTATTGGTGTGGATAAATGAGAAACAATTAGCAGGAGATACTCTTATGACTTCGTTTATTTGTGAAAAGGCTAGGCAGTTGCATGAAGATTTGGTAAAGAAATTGCCTGCAAATAGTGTTGAAGTGAGTGAATTTAAGGCCAGCAAAGGCTGGTTTGAGAGATTTAAGAACCGTACTGGCATACACAGTGTGGTAAGGCATGGTGAGGCTGCCAGTTCGGACCACAAGGCGGCTGAAAAATATGTGGTTCAATGAAGTGTTTGGCCCTAGTGTGAAGGAGTATCTCCTGGAAAAGAAATTGGATCTCAAGTGCCTGCTAGTAATGGACAATGCACCTGCTCATCCTCCAAACTTGGATGACCTAATTTTCGAGGAGTTTGGGTTCATCACAGTAAAGTTCTTGCCCCCGAATACCACTCCTCTCCTCCAACCCATGGACCAGCAGGTTATTGCAAACTTTAAAAAACTCTACACAAAAACAATGTTTCACAGGTGCTTGACTGTGACCACAGACACTCACTTGACCCTAAGGGAATTTTGGAGAGAACACTTCAGCATCCTCCACTGCATAACCCTTATAGGTATGGCTTGGGAGGGAGGGACTACCAGGACTTTGAACTCTGCCTGGAGAAAATTGTGGCCAGATTGTGTCGACAAGAGGGATTTTGAAGAATTTGGGACTGACCCTAATGAGCCTATGTCTGTTGTAAAATCAATTGTGGCACTGGGGAGTTCCGTGGGGTTGGATGTCAGTTTGGAGGATGTGGAAGAATTGGTGGAAGACCACAATGAAGAGCTCACCACTGAGGAGCTGCAAGAGCTTCAGCAGGAAGAGCAACACATCGCAGCTCAGAATCTTGCTGCAGAGGAGGAGGAAGAGAGATGGAAGAAGGTGCCTTCTTCAGAAATTAAAGAGATTTTTACTATGTGGGGTAAGATGGAAAGCTTTATGGAGAAACATCACCCTAACAAGGTTGTTGCAAGCCAGGTTGGCAACATGTACAGTGACAAAGTCTTGGGCCCATTTTAGGGAAAGTGTTAAAGAGACGCCAGAAACAGAGCTCTCTCCACAGTTATTTTGTGAGACAGGACTCTAGTGACTCTCAAGGTGGTCCTAGTGGCATTAAGAAACAGAGAAGAGAAGCAACCCCAGAAAAGCAAATGGTACCTGAGGAGTTGATGGAAGGGGATTCCCCTTCCAAACTATAAACAATCCACTCTCTCCTCCTCCACCAGTCTCCTATACACTAAGAAGAATCTCCAATAAAGGTAAGTGTTATGCTGTTAATGTTTTATTCATCATTTCCCATTGTATTGTTTATGTACTACATGTACATTTCATGTTAAAAATTTTTTTGTTTTAATACTTCTGATTGTCAGGAACGGATTAATTGTATTTACATTATTTCTTATGGGGAAAATTGATTCGTAAATCGTAAATTTCGTTTTTAGTAACGGCTCCAGGAACGGATTAATTACGAACAACGAGGGACCATTGTATATATGTATACAGTGGACCCCCGGTTAACTTTATTTTTTCACTCCAGAAGTATGTTCAGGTGCCAGTACTGACCGAATTTGTTCCCATAAGGAATATTGTGAAGTAGATTAG
The DNA here is from genome assembly GCF_026875155.1 of Cherax quadricarinatus. Taxonomy (NCBI): domain Eukaryota; kingdom Metazoa; phylum Arthropoda; class Malacostraca; order Decapoda; family Parastacidae; genus Cherax; species Cherax quadricarinatus. The sequence continues at coordinate 7,977,241 of NC_069496.1, forward strand.
TCCATTTCAGACCCCCAAACATGCACGTACAAACGCACTTACATAAATACACTTACATAATTGGTCGCATTCGGAGGTAATCGTTATGCGGGGGTCCACTGTATGTATTATATATATATATATATATATATATATATATATATATATATATATATATATATATATATATATATATATATATATATATATATATATTATATATATATATAATGGGGTCCACCTCTGGTTTGAATTACATACATACATACATACATACATACATACATGCATAAAGAAAATATTGCAAACCAAGAGATACAAGATGCAAAACAGCCATGGGGGGAGTAGAATGATAGCTTTAGGCCTTTCGTGTTGCAATCAACACATCATCAGGAGCTTGCAAAATTGCGTGGAAACCCTCCTCTTTTCTGGAATTTTGCAAGCTCCTGATGATGTGTTGATTGCAACACGAAAGGCCTAAAGCTATCATTCTACTCCCCCCGTGGCTGTTTTGCATCTTGTATCTCTTGGTTTGCGATATTTGCTTTATGTATGTATGTATGTATGTGTATATATTTTATTTATTTATTTATTTATTTATTTATTTATTTATTTAATGTCTTTGCACAGTACATTGAGATTGTGTATATACAATAGTGGGTTGTAATACAAAGAGAGCCTCTATTATGCCTAGGCATTATGGGCCAACTTAACATTATTGGGTTACAGACTACTTAACACTAAGTAGTAGTATGTCATAGTTGTACAGTAGAATATTAATTATAAATGAATCAACATTTGTATAATACAAAGATATACGTATTTATATTCTAAAATGCTTTTGTGAAAAACAATGATTTAATTATATTCCTGTCAACAATGGATAAAAGGTTCAAAGTGATTGTTGAAGTTACGATGTGGGAGTACATAAGTGAGTATGTGTGTACTGAGTATTTAGCATTTACTCTAGGGTGATTAAGTGCCTTTTGAGAAGAATCTTAAATTGATTTTCAGACCGGGTTACTTAAGTGTTTTCTGGTAATGAATTCCATATTTTGGGGCCCATTATGTGCAGAGAGTTTTTACACAGTGTGATATGGACACGAGGTGTATCAAAAAGAGATCTGTGTCTTGTTTTGTGGTCATGTGTCCTGTTTAGGTTGGTGAGGAGAAGTTTGAGTGGGGGGTTTATATTTGTGTGTATTGTTCTGTGTATGTAGTAGGCACATGAATAAGTATGGATGTTCTTAATGGTGAGCAGATTTAGACTTTTGAAAATTGGTGGAGTATGCTGGCAGGAGTGGGAATTTGTTATCATTCTTACTGCTCCCTTTTGCTGGGTTATTAGGGATTTTAGGTGATTGGATGTTGTTGATCCCCATGCACAAATTCCATATGTAAGATAAGGGTATATGAGTGAATGGTACAGTGCCAGGAGAGCTGATTGTGGAACGTAGTACCTTATCTTTGATAGTATGCCTACAGTCTTGGAGATTTTCTTGGTGATTTGTTGTATGTGTCTGGAACTTAAGGCTACTGTCAAGGTGGATATCTAGGAATTTTCCCTCTGTGAGTCTTGTGACTGATGATCCATTTAGCGTCTTTTAAATGGATCGTTTGCAGTTTGTTTCCAAAATAAATAAAATGGTTTTATCAGGTTCAAGGTAAGTTGTTAGCATCATCCAGGCAGATTTTTTCTGCAATTCGATTGACGTGTTTGTGTTGATGTGTTTGGGTGGGAAAAGACGTATGTTGTGTCATTGCAAATATATGGGTTTGAATAGCTGTGATGCATTGGGTTTGATCATTGTGTAGATGGAAAGAGGATGGCCCAAAGGGACACTTCCTTGTGGGACTCCAAATGTGATTGGGTTGGGTGGAAGAATTTGCATCTTTTTCTTTCCAATTGAGTTTGTTACTAAGGTTGATTTTAGGTAATTGAGGGAGTGGGCCCCTACCCCTAGTGCATTAAATTTGGAGTCAGTGTTCATGGGCGCTGTATCAAAAAACTTTACATAATCAATGAAAATGCCCCCCCGGGGGGAATTTTTTTCAAGGTGATATATATTAGTTTAGATGTGTAGATAGGTCATTTGGTTTTATTATTTTTGAAACCAAATTGACAAGGGGTTTTAAAATGTTGTGTGAAACGAGGGGGAATAGATCCGTCTCGAATTAAATTTTTTAAAAAATTTTAGAGAACAGTGTTAAAATTAGTATTGGTCTATAGTTATTAAGTCGCTTTGGGCACCTCCTTATGGATCGGGGAGTACCCCCGCTATTTTTTAGGTTGTTGGGGAAAGGTTTTATGTTCAAAGGATTTGTTAAAGGTTTGAAATAATTGGTGACAATACTTGAGAAGCTTTTTTTACATAAAAGCAGGCAAGTTGTTTATGTCTCCTCCCTTGTTTTTAAGGATTTTTATGATGAGCATAAACTTCTAGGGGGTTTGGGTTGGAGTGGGAATAGCATACTTGGATAGGTACCTATGAGGTAGTCTGATGGACGGGTGTTTGTGTTTGGTATTTTGTTTGCTAATTTTTTTCTGGGGGGGAGAAAAAAACATTAAGTCTTTTGCTGTTTCGGTTGGAGTGATTTGGGGTTTCATCTGATTTTGTTTTTTGATTGCTTTGTTTTTGGATAACTTTTTAGTTCCAAAAATTTTTTCAGATATTTTTTTCCCAGGTTTTGTATATCACCTTTGAGTTATGAAAATTATTTTCATAAACAATTTTTTATCATCTTATCAGCGGGGTAAGTCTGCGATAATTCTCGACGTTTCTTGTTATTTGACCCATTCATATTTTCATATTTGTGCTTTGTTTAAGGGGATTGGGGAGGATGCTTGGTGTTACCCAGGATTATTCATTTCCTTTGCTGTAAATCTGTTTAGCTTTTCTGGGGAAATTTTTTGTTATAGAGGTTTTGGGCATTTTTTTAGAAAATTATTTATACATTCTTCATATCGATAGTTTCAAGCCCCTTTTCTGCCAATCAATTTTTATTCATAGCTGCTAAAAAGTTGTTAATGCTGCTGTCTCGTTATGTAGTTGAAGGTTACTTTAGTAAAGTTTTGTGGTAGTTTGCTCAGATAGTTATGAGAAAGGGTTTGAGTGGGGTCTGTATTTGTCGTGAGTATCCCTGTTTTTAAAAGGGGGATCTGGTGTTTGTCCAATGTGGTCTATTAAGGAGTATTTTGTCTCGGTGATTCTTGTAGCTTTAGATTTTGCGGTAGCAACGGAGTTACTCATTTTTTTTTGTAAAATTCGTTACTTGTGGGCCCTGGTCGTGTAGTTGTTTATGTTGAAAAAACCCCGTTAGTAGTAGGTGGTCTTTATTCATGTGGCATCAGAGTCATGTTTTAGTTTTTCACTAAAGTGATAAATGTTTGACTGTGGTATCTGTAGATGTATTAACGAAAGGGGTTTTTTTGCAGGTCTTTTTTTTTTTAAAATTTTGGGCTAAATATATTCTCCATGTTTGTTCCTTGTGCAGATTATTGAAAATTGGGTTTGATTTGAATATAATAGGTGTTCCCCCCCCTTGCGGTCTGTTTCATTTGTGTATGGCCAGTACCCAGGAAGGGTTATAGATATCTGTAAATCAGGCTTAACCCAGGTTTCTGTGAGTGTATGATGATTTTTTAAAATTAAAGGGGAAACTGAGTAAGCTGTGGGGTCAAAATAATAAAATAATAATAATAAAAATAATAATAATAAAAAAAAATAATAATAATATATTATACATTATATAAAAATTATACATTATATATATATATTATATATATATATATAATATAAATAAAAATTATATAAAATATATATATATATTTTTATATATATATTATTATATACCCAAAATCCCGGTGCCTTCCCCCCTTTCATTTTACCTACGCCTACAAATTTCCCCCACATCACAACTGGCTCTTCCCATCCTAAAGATGTTTTTCCCTCCTTGCCCTATACACAAATCACGTTTCCCTATCTTCATAACATTTAAAAATTCCTCAAAATATTCCCCCCATCTTCCCAATACCTTAACTCTCCATTTAATAACCCCCCCCTCCTATTTTTAACTGACAAATCCATTTGTTCTCTAGTTAAGAAAGCCTAGAGAACAAATGGATTTGTCAGTTAAAAATAGGAGAGGAGAGTTATTAAATGGAGATTTAGAGGTATTGGGGAAGGGACGGAATTTTTGAGGAATTGTTAAATGTTGATAAAGATGGGGAAGCTGTGCTTTGTGTATAGGAAAAGGGGGAATAACATCTTGTAGGATTGGGGAAGAGCCAGTTGGGGTGGGGGGAAGTTCGTGAGGCAGTAGGTAAAATGAAAGGGGGTAAGGCACCCGGGTTTGATGGGATAAGATGAAATTTTTAAAAGCAGGGGGGGATATAGTTTTGGAGTGGTTGGTGCAATTATTTAATAAATGTAAGAAGAGGGTAAGGGACCTAGGGATTGGCCAAAAAGCATGCATAGTTCCTTTGTATAAAGGCAAAGGGGATAAAAGAGAGTGCAAAAATTATGGGGGAAAGTCGTGAGTATACCTGGGTTAAAATGTATGGTAGAGTTATTATTGAAAGAATTTGAGTAAGACGGAGAATAGGATAGAGATGAACAAGGAGGTTTAGGAAAGGTAGGGGGTGTGTGGACCAGGGTTTTCAGTGAAAAATAAAAGTGAACAGTATTTAGATAAGGCTAAAGAGGGCTTTGTGGCATTTTTGGATTTGAAAGGCGTATGACGGGTGGAAGGGGGGCAATGTGGCAGATGTTGAAGTGTATGGTGAGGAGGTAGGTTACTGAAAGCGTGAAGAGTTTTTACGAGGATAGTGAGGCTAAGTTAGAGTATGTAGGAAAGAGGGGAAATTATTTCCCAGTAAAAGTAGGCCTTAGACAAGGGTGTGTATGCACCGTGGTTGTTTTAAAAATTTATAGATGGGGGGTTTTAAGAGAAAATAAATGCGAGGGTCTTGACAAGAGGCGTGGAGTTAAAAGATAAAAAATCCACACAAAGTGGGGGGGGTTTTCACAGTGCTCTTGCTGATGACCTGTGCTCTTGGGGGGATTCGAAGAGAAGTTGCGAGATTGGTGGATGAATTTGGTAGGGGGTTTCAAAAGAAGAAAAATTTAAAGGTGAATACAAAAGAGAAGGTTATGGGTAACAAAAAGATTAGGTGATGAAAAATTGAATATCAGATTGGAGGGGAGAGTAGGGGATGAATGTATTCGTATTTGGGGGTGGACGTGCAAACGGATGGGTTATGAAATGAGGGAATCATGAATTGATGAGGAAAAAAGGTGGGGTTTCACTTAGGGGTCGTGGAGACAAGAACTTTGTCCTTGGAGGCAAAAAAGGGAAGTATGAGAGTATATTTTTTCCCAAAGCTCTTTTTGGGTTTTGAAACATGGGGGATGAATGTTGGGAGGAGGGGAAGGCTGGAGGCGTGGAGATGTCATTCTGAGGCAAGGGGGGGTGTGAATTAATGCAAAAATTCGTAGTTTGGAAGTTAGGAGGAGGGGGCGGGGATTACCCAAAAATGTTGTCCCGGGGCTGAGGGAAAGGGGTTTTTGAGGTTTGGTTCGGGGAAAAGTAGAGAGAAGGAGCAAAAAAGAAGACTTCAAAAGTGTATCAGTCTTAGGGAAAGGGAAAGGGGGGTAGGGGTCGGCCCAGGAAAGGTTGGAGAGAGGGGGGTAAAGGGGGTTTTGTGTGCGAGGGGGTTGGACTTCTAGCAGGGATGCATGGGTGTTTATAGGATGAAGGAGCAAATGGTTTTTAAAACTTGGAGTGCTTTGGGGTGGGCAAAGTAACATTTATGAAGGGGTTCAGGGAAACTGGCAGGCCGGGACTTTAGTCCCGGAGAGGGGAATACAGTGCCCGCATTGAAGGAGGGGTGTTAATTTGCAGTTTTAAAAAAAGTAGTGTAAAGCACCCCTTTTGGCAAGACAGTGATGGAGTGAAAAGATGGTGAAAGTTTTTTTTTTTTTCGGGGCCCCCCCCCGCCTTGGTGGGAAAAGGCCCGTGTGTAATAAAAAAAATATTTTTTATTTATACTATTAATATAAATATATATTTTATATATATATATCATATATAGTATCAATATATAAATATATATATATATTATATATATATTATATATATATATATATAATATATATATTATATAAAATTTTATATTTTATACCTGGATCCGGTTTGTTATATATATATATTTTTATATAATATATATATATATATTATATTATATATTATATATATTTTATTAATATATAAATTATAAAATATAATAATTTATATATGTATATATATTATATATATAAAAAATAATATATGTATATATATTTAAAATATATATTATTATATATATAAATTATATATTAATATATGTATATTATGTATTATATTATTATATAATATATTTTATAATGTATATATATTATATATATAATATATATATATATATATTAATTTTATATATTATATATATATAATTAATACATTTATTATAAAAATATATATATATATATATTTAAAAATATATTTTAAATATATATATATATATATATATATATATTATATATATATATAAAATATATATACTATATATATCCACATGGAGACAAAAAATTTAGAAGATTAATTTATCTGTATATTTCGACTCCTAGCTGGGGTCCTCTTCCGCTGAAGAGGACCCCAGGAGGAGGTCAAAATACACAGATAAATTATTCTAATTTCTGTCTCCATGTGGGTTATTATTAAGCATTGAACATTAATACGTTATATTATGATTAATCACGATTATTATTACTGATAAGAATTCATTCCACTTTAGTTATTTATAATGATGTATATGTATAGTTGCAACCTTGTATTCATAGGCTGGATTATTCATGCAATTTAGTATACATACTCACCAGTGAATCTGCATCAATGTTTAGGGAAAATAAAGTAAGGAAGATTAAATAATTTATCCGAGATGCTACTCATAACTAGGTCTGTTGTACTCACCTAGCTGAGGTTGCAGGGGTCGAGTCCTAGCTCCTGGCCCCGCCTCTTCACTGTGTTAGATATTGTTTGTTAACTCTTAAACTGTTCAAACAGATCTACGTTCACATGCGTAGCGCTCCAAAAGTAGATTGACTTTTTTTTTCATATTTTCAAATATATAAAAAAAACGTAGATCAAGTTTTTTTTACATGCTTTCATATTTAAAAAAAAAAAAGATGATGATCTACGTTTTTTTACATAGTTTCAAATGTTGAAAAAAAACGTAGATCTACGTTTCGACTGTTTAAGGGTTAAAGGTACTTGTTTATAGTGTGTGTGCACGTGCATGTGTGTGTGCGTGTACGTCTGCGTGTGTGTGTGCGCGCGTGTGCAAGGTTTTTTTCACATGCTCTCATATTTAAAAAAAAAAAAAGATCTACGTTTGGACAGTTTAAGGGTAAAAGGTACTTGTTGATAGTGTGTGTGTGCATGTGTGCGTGCATGTATGTCTGCATGTGTGTGTGTGGTGTGTGTGTGTGTGTGTGTGTGTGTGTGTGTGGTGTGTGTGTGTGTGTGTGTGTGTGTGTGTGTGTGTGTGTGCATGTGTGCGTGCATGTGTGTGTGTGTGTGTGTGTGTGTGTGTGTGTGTGTGTGTGTGTGTGTGTGTGGTGTGTGTGTGTGTGTGTGTGTGTGTGTGTGCATGTGTGCGTGCATGTATGTCTGCATGTGTGTGTGTGTGTTTAACTCACAATTATAACAAGGAGTGTTAATATTGCTATTTTTAAGCACATATGTGGGAATTAATATTTTAAATAGAATTGGCTGGTATTGGCTGATTTTTTACCAATACCAATACCATGAAAATGGCCAATACTGATACTTCGGCACATCCCTAGACTAAATTAACAATAATAAACCCCCGAAAAGAAGTCAAAGTGACTTATTTCTACTGGGATGTGACCAACCACTTAGTTTGTTCTTCACTATGGTACTGACTAATATATTTAGTTCTCTATGGCTAATTCGGATAATGAGTGACCTTCTTCTCCCCAGCTGAGGAACTTCCGAGCCATGATGAACGATCATCACGAACCTTTGGTTAACAACTTCCGTCCACCTCAGCCACTGAACAATCGCAAGGTAGGAGTTCCCTGCAGGCGGAGGCTCTGCAGGTGCAGGAAACCTACACCTGGAGGCCTATACCAGGGGGAGGTGCTGATGCCTACACCAGGATACTAGCAATGTCGCACATGCACACACAGTTGCAACTACCTGCAGTAGAAATAAAAGCTTGCACAGCCTTGCATTTTAAGTTGTAGTTAGTTTAACATAGATGCTTATAACTGCTTCTACCAGAGTCAACCTCTACATTAACATTTCTCTAGCTACAGGCACTCTTCGACTTACAATGGGGTTACGTTCCAATTAAAAATCCAACTTAAGTTGTAAATATCGTACATATGTGATAAATAAATACCTAGTGTCACTTAAGTAAATAAACAAACAATTACTGTAACTAAATACCATTACTGAAAAGTAAATATATGAAGACAACTTTATTCCATCAATAAATACACAGTACTGTAGAGTACAAAGAAAACTTTTGCAGTTATCGCAGCATCGACAAGTTGAAACATAAGTCAAACCCCGGTAAGACGACGATCACTTGTGCTTACACTTGAGGCTCTTCATACAATAACACACACATACATAACTTATACAAGTTCATTCATACATGGAGTTTATATGTAATGAAACACTGATAGACAAAAAACGAAAGATACTAGTATACAGTGGACCCCCGCTTTACGATCAGTTCCCAATGCAACCAATTATGTAAGTGTATTTATGTAAGTGCGTTTGTACGTGTATGTTTGGGGGTCTGAAATGGACTAATCTAATTCACAATATTCCTTATGGGAACAAATTCTGTCCTTACTGGCACCTGAACATACTTCTGGAATGAAATAATATCGCAAACCGGGGTCCACTGTATAATGAACCTCGGTCAAATTAATCCTAGATGCTTATTACTTATATGATTCCATTCATACATTAACACACATGTATCTACAACAACCAATGTGTGAAAAAATTGTGAATTTCCAAGTGCTTCTGTGATTTCTCCCATTAACAAGGAGCTGTAAAAATAATACGACAGCAGAAGACTTCTGCTGCCAGGAGCTGTGACTCAACCCCTGCAGCCACATATAGGTGAGTACACACACACACACACACACACACACAGTAGCAACCAGTGAAGAGGTGGGGCCTGGAGCTATGACTCGACCCCTGTAACCACAATTAAATGAGTACATACCTACACGTGACTCTGGCAGACAGAATATTGCACAATTACTGATACCAAGATCACAAGAAATGCATGTTGCAGTACAAGCATGATAATGCCCAGCCTGCTATCCACCAGTACCCAGCCTGATACCAATATCCAGCTTGCTATCCACCAGTGCCCAGCTTGATATCAATATCCAGCCTGCTATCCACCAGTGCCCAGCCTGATGCCAATATCCAGCCTGCTATCCACCAGTGCCCAGCTTGATATCAATATCCAGCCTGCTATCCACCAGTGCCCAGCCTGATGCCAATATCCAGCCTGCTATCCACCAGTGCCCAGCTTGATACCAATATCCGGCCTGCTATCCACCAGTGCCCAGCCTGATGCCAATATCCAGCCTGCTATCCACCAGTGCCCAGCTTGATATCAATATCCAGCCTGCTATCCACCAGTACCCAGCCTGATGCCAATATCCAGCCTGCTATCCACCAGTGCCCAGCTTGATATCAATATCCAGCCTGCTATCCACCAGTACCCAGCCTGATGCCAATATCCAGCCTGCTATCCACCAGTGCCCAACTTGATATCAATATCCAGCCTGCTATCCACCAGTGCCCAGCCTGATGCCAATATCCAGCCTGCTATCCACCAGTGCCCAGCCTAATACAAACATCCAGCCTGCTATCCAGCAGTGCCCAGCCTGATGCCAATATCCAGCCTGATATCCAGCACTGCCCAGCCTAGTATCTACCAATATCTTGCTTGAGACCTACCCTACTATTCATCAATATCCAGCCCAGTGTACTACCCAATTAATGCCCAGCCTACTATCCATCAATACCCAGCCTACAACCCCATCAATGCCCAGCTTATTACCCATTAATGCCCAACCTACTACCCATCAATGCCCAGCTTACTATCCATCAATCCCCAGCCTATTACCCATTAATGTCCAGCCTACTACCCATCAATGCCCAGCCTACTACCCATCAATGCCCAGCCTACTACCCATCAATGCCCAGCTTACTACCCATCAATGCCCAGCCTATTACCCATCAATGCCCAGCTTACTACCCATTAATGCCCAGTCTATTACCCATCAATACCCAGCCTACTACCTATCAATGTCCAGCCTACTACCCATCGGAACCCAGCCTACTACCCATCAATGCCCAGCTTACTACCCATCAGTGCCCAGCTTACTACCCATCAGTGCCCAGCTTACTACCCATCAGTGCCCAGCTTACTACCCATCAATGCCCAGCCTATTACCCATCAATGCCCAGCTTACTACCCATTAATGCCCAGTCTATTACCCATCAATACCCAGCCTACTACCTATCAATGTCCAGCCTACTACCCATCGGAACCCAGCCTACTACCCATCAATGCCCAGCTTACTACCCATCAGTGCCCAGCTTACTACCCATCAGTGCCCAGCTTACTACCCATCAGTGCCCAGCTTACTACCCATCAGTGCCCAGCTTACTACCAATCAATGCCCAGCCTACTACCCATCAATGCCCAGCTTACTATCCATCAATGCCCAGCTTACTACCCATCAGTGCCCAGCTTACTACCCATCAGTGCCCAGCTTACTACCCATCAGTGCCCAGCTTACTACCCATCAGTGCCCAGCCTACTACCCATCAATGCCCAGCTTACTACCCATCAATGCCCAGCCTACTACCCATCAATATGCAGCTTACTACCCATCAATGCCCAGCCTACTACCCATCAATGCCCAGCCTACTACCCATCAATACCCAGCTTACTACCCATCAATGCCCAGCCTACTACCCATCAATACCCAGCCTACTACCCATCAATGCCCAGCCTACTACCCATCAATGCCCAGCTTACTACCCATCAATGCCCAGCTTACTACCCATCAGTGCCCAGCTTACTACCCATCAATACCCAGCCTACTACCCATCAATGCCCAGCTTACTACCCATCAATGCCCAGCTTACTACCCATCAATACCCAGCCTACTACCCATCAGTGCCCAGCTTACTACCCATCAGTGCCCAGCTTACTACCCATCAATGCCCAGCCTACTACCCATCAATGCCCAGCCTACTACCATCATGCCAGCCTACTACCCATCAATGCCAGCCTACTACCCATCAATGCCCAGCCTACTACCAATCAATGCCAGCCTACTATCATCAATGCCCAGCCTACTACCCATCAATGCCCAGCCTACTACCATCAATGCCCAGCCTACTACCCATCAATGCCCAGCCTACTACCATCAATGCCCAGCCTACTACCCATCAATGCCCAGCCCTACTACCATCAATGCCCAGCCTACTACCCATCAATGCCCAGCCTACTACCCATCAATGCCCAGTCTACTACCATCAATGCCCAGCCTACTACCCATCAATGCCCAGCCTACTACCATCAATGCCCAGCCTACTACCCATCAATGCCCAGCCTACTACCATCAATGCCCAGCCTACTACCCATCAATGCCCAGCCTACTACCATCAATGCCCAGCCTACTACCCATCAATGCCCAGCCTACTACCCATCAATGCCCAGCCTACTACCCATCAATGCCCAGCCTACTACCATCAATGCCCAGCGCCTACTACCCATCAATGTCCAGCCTACTACAATCAATGCCCAGCCTACTACCCATCAATGCCCACCTACTACCATCAATGCCCAGCCTACTACCCATCAATGCCCAGCCTCAACCATCAATGCCCAGCCTACTAACCCATCAATGCCCAGCCTACTACCATCAATGCCCAGCCTACTACCCATCAATGCCCAACCTACTACCCATCAATGCCCAGCCTACACCCATCATGCCCAACCTACTACCCATCAATGCCCAGCCTACTACCCATCAATGCCCAGCCTACTACCCATCAATGCCCAGCCTACTACCCATCAATGCCCAACCTCTACCCATCAATGCCCAGCTACTACCCATCAATGCCCAGCCTTACTACCCATCAATGCCCAGCCTACTACCCATCAATGCCCAGCCTACTACCCATCAATGCCCAGCCTACTACCATCAATGCCCAGCCTACTACCCATCAATGCCCAGTCTACTACCATCAATGCCCAGCCTACTACCCATCAATGCCCAGCCTACTACCATCAATGCCCAGCCTACTACCCATCAATGCCCAGCCTACTACCCATCAATGCCCAGCCTACTACCATCAATGCCCAGCCTACTACCCATCAATGCCCAGCCTACTACCCATCAATGCCCAGCCTACTACCCATCAATGCCCAGCCTACTACCCATCAATGCCCAGCCTACTACCCATCAATGCCCAGCCTACTACCCATCAATGCCCAGCCTACTACCCATCAATGCCCAGCCTACTACCATCAATGCCCAGCCTACTACCCATCAATGCCCAGCCTACTACCATCAATGCCCAGCCTACTACCCATCAATGCCCAGCCTACTACCCATCAAGCCAACTACCTCAATGCCCAGCCTACTACCATCAATGCCCAGCCTACTACCATCATGCCCAGCCTACTAACCCATCAATGCCCAGCCTACTACCCATCAATGCCCAGCTACTACCCTCAATGCCCAGCCAACTACCATCAATGCCCAGCCTACTACCCATCAATGCCCAGCCTAACTACCCATCAATGCCCAGCCTACTACCCATCAATGCCCACCTACTACCTAATGCCAGCATACTACCATCAATGCCCACCTACTACCCATCAATGCCAGCCTACTACCATCAATGCCCAGCCTACTACCATCAATCCCAGCCTACTACCCATCAATGCCCAGCCTACTACCCATCAATGCCCAGCCTACTACCCATCAATGCCCAGCCTACTACCCATCAATGCCCACCTACTACCATCAATGCCCAGCCACTACCCATCAATGCCCATCTACTACCATCAATGCCCAGCCCACACCATCAATGCCCAGCCTACTACCCATCAATGCCCAGCCTACAACCATCAATGCCCAGCCTACTACCCATCAATGCCCAGCCTACTACCATCAATGCCCAGCCTACTACCATCAATGCCAGCTACTACCATCAAAGCCCAGCACTACCCATCAATCCCACCTACTACCATCAATGCCACCTACTCCCCTCAATGCCCACCTATACCATCAATGCCCACCTACTACCCCATGCCCACCTACTACCCATAATCCCCGCCTACTCCCCATCAATCCCTAGCTACTACCATCAACCCACCTACCTAATCCCCAGCTACACCTAAATCCCCACCTACTACCCATCAATGCCCAGCCTACTACCCATAATGCCCAGCCTACTACCCATCAATGCCCGCCTACTCCCAAACATGCCCACCTACCCCCCAAAAATCCCAGCCTATACCCACAATCCCCAGCCTACACCCATCAATCCCAGCCTACCCCCCACAATGCCCAGCCTACTACCCATAAATGCCCACCTAACCCATCAAGCCCAGCCTACTCCCCATCTTGCCCACCTACTACCTCAAGCCCACCCACTCCATCAATGCCCCCTACTCCCATAAATGCCCGCCACACCATCAATCCCCAGCCTCTACCCATCATGCCCACCTCTACCCATCAATCCCCAGCCTACTACCATCGTCCATCTACTACCCATAAAATTTCCCCAGCCTACAACCCATCAATGCCCACCTACTACCCATAAATGCCCGCCTACTACCCATAAATTGCCCACCTCTCCCCACATCCCAGCCTAACCATCAAGCCCAGCCTACTCCCCCATAAAAGCCCAGCCATACCCATCAATCCCCACCCTACACCCCCAAAAGCCCAGCCTACCCCTAATGCCCACCTACTACCCACAATGCCCGCCTATATCATCAATGCCCAGCCTACTCCCCCACAATGCCACCTACTACCACAATGCCCGCCACTACCCATCAATGCCCAGCCTACTACCACAATGCCCAGCCTACTCCCCTCAATGCCACCTACACCCCAATGCCCACCTCCCCTACCCCCTTCCCCCATAAATGCCCCCTACTACCCATAAATGCCCAGCCTACTACCCTAAATGCCCACCTACACCCCCCATGCCCACCCCTACCCCCACAAGCCCAGCCTACTCCCCACAATGCCCACCTACTACCCTTTCAATGCCCACCTACTCCATCAGTCCCCCACTATCCCCAAAATCCCAGCCCTACCCATAAATGCCCACCCTACTCCCACGGGCCCCACCCTACTACCCATCAATGCCCCAGCCTACTACCCATCAATCCCCAGCCTCTCCCCATCAATGCCAGCCTCTCCCCATCAATCCCCAGCCATACCCATAAATGCCCAGCCTACTACCCATCAATCCACCTATACCCATCAATGCCCACCTACACCCATCAATGCCCACCTACTACCCTCAATGCCCAGCCACTCCCCATCAATCCCCAGCCTACTACCCATAAATGCCCACCTATCCCCATCAATGCCCAGCCTACTACCCATCAATGCCCAGCCCTACTACCCATCAATCCCACCACACCCACAATGCCCAGCCTATACCCTCAATCCCAGCCACTCCCTCAATCCCCCGCCACTACCCAACAATCCCCAGCCACTACCCTAAAATCCCCAGCCTATACCCATCAATGCCCAGCCTACACCCTCAAAGCCAGCCTACTACCCATCAAATCCCAGCCCTCCCACAATGCCAGCCACCCCCTCAATCCCCCAGCCTACTCCCCATCAATGCCAGCCTACTACCCATCAATGCCCAGCCTACTACCCATCAATGCCCAGCCTACTACCATCAATGCCAGCCTACTACCCATCAATGCCCAGCCTACTACCAATCAATCCCCAGCCAATCCATCATGCCCCCTACTACCATCAGTAATGCCCAGCCTACTACCCATCAATGCCCACCACTACAAACCCATCAATGCCCAGCCTACTACCCATCAATGCCCAGCCTACTACCCATCAATGCCCAGCCTACTACCCATCAATGCCCAGCCTACTACCCATAATGCCCACTATACCCATCAATGCCCACCTACAAACCCAAATCAATGCCCAGCCCTACTACCCATCAATCCCCAGCCTACTCCCCATCAATGCCCAGCCTACTACCCATCAATGCCCAGCAAACACCCACAATTTCCCAGCCTACTACCCATCAATGCCCAGCCTACTACCCATCAATGCCCAGCCTACTACCCATCAATGCCCAGCCTACTACCCATCAATGCCCAGCCTACTACCCATCAATGCCCAGCTTACAGTTATTATGTTTTAATAACATAGAATAAGAAGTATTTATATATGTTAGTATATAACCAAAAAAAAATATATATATATATATACATCTCTCCTGCAATATATACATTGTTTTATTCTATCAATTTCGACGTTTCGAATGTTGAGTCGACGTTTCGAACGTTGAGTCGACGTTTCGAACGTTGAGTCGACATTTCGAACGTTGAGTCGACGTTTCGAACGTTGAGTCGACGTTTCGAACGTTGAGTCGACGTTTCGAACGTTGAGTCAACGTTCGATGTGTAGTGCTCGTGGGGGAGCTGTAAACCCACAGGGGGCCCCCCCCCACCAGGTGGGGTAACAGGTGGTGGTCAGGTTTGATCTGAGGGGGAGAGGGGCCACTCCACCACCCTGGATCAAGAGACCAGCCAGGGAGGGGAACACTGCATGATCTCAATACTAACACTATAATTATTGTGCATGAATTACCATAATTATTATTTTAATATTTAAGTTGCTTATAGCATCATTTATCAGTATAATAATTATTGAAAAAATGATAGAGCCAAAATGGGTAATATTATTATTATTATTATGATTATTATTATTATTATGATTATTATTATTATTATTATTATTATTATGATTATTAATTATTATTATTATTATGATTATTATTTATTATTAAATTATTAAAGATTATTATTATTATTATGATTATGATTATTATGATATTATTATGATTATTATTATTATTAAGATTATTAATTATTATTATTATTATATATAAATTTTTATTATTATTATTATAAATTTTTGATTATTATTATTATTATTATTATATTATTATTATTATGATTATTATTATTATTATTATTATTATTATTATGATTATTATTATTATTATTATGATTATTATTATTATTACGATTATGATTATTATTATTATGATTATTATTATTATGATTATTATTATTATTATGATTATGATTATTATTATTTTATTATTATTATATTTTTATTATAATTATATTTGAGGGAAGTGCTAAACCTGGAAGGGTCATGCATCACATGGGGAGTTAAACGTAATCACATTTCGGTGAAACACTAAAGGTGGGGGAATGTAAGGGGGTTTGTTCCAATTTCTTGGATCAAGAGCCCCTTAATCGGCACAGTCATGAAGGGTTAGATGGCCAGAATAACTCACGACCAACGACCGAGGCGGAGACGGACACTTCTGTTGTTTACCTGTTGCTTCCAGGGTCGTTGCCCCCCCCTGGCCAGGTCCTGGATCAAGTTAATGATGGCCAGGTGCTGCATCAGGTCTCCTGATGGCCAAGTCCTACACCAGGTCTCCTGATGGCCAGGTGCAGCACCAGGTCTCCTGAAGGCCAGGTGCAGCACCACGTCTCCTGAAGGTCAGGTTCTGCACCACGTCTCCAGATGGCCAGGTGCTGTACCAGGTCTTCTGATGGCCAGATGCTGCACCAGGTCTCCTGATGGACAGGTGCTGCACCAGGTCTCCTGATGGACAGGTGCTGCACCAGGTCTCCTGATGGCCAGGTGCTGTACCAGGTCTCCTGATGGCCAGGTGCTGTACCAGGTCTCCTGATGGCCAGGTGCTGTACCAGGTCCCCTGATGGCCAGGTGCTGTACCAGGTCTCCTGATGGCCAGGTGCTGTACCAGGTCTCCTGATGGCCAGGTGCTGTACCAAGTCTCCTGATGGCCAGGTGCCGTACCAGGTCTCCTGAAGGCCAGGTGCAGCACCACGTCTCCTGAAGGCCAGGTTCTGCACCACGTCTCCAGATGGCCAGGTGCTGTATCAGCTCTCCTGATGGCCAGGTGCTGTACCAGCTCTCCTGATGGCCATGTGCTGTACCAGGTCCCCTGATGGTCAGGTGCTGCACCACGTCTCCTGATGGCCAGGTGCTGCACCACATCTGATGGACAGGTGCTGTACCAGGTCTCCTGATGGCCAGGTGCTGTACCAGGTCTCCTGATGGCCAGGTGCTGTACCAGGTCTCCTGATGGCCAGGTGCTGCACCACATCTTCTGATGGCCAGGTGCTGCACCAGGTCTCCTGATGTTAGTTAGTTTAATATGTTTATTATGCACCACATACCCATCCTGTGGGCGGTAGTCACCACATACCCATCCTGTGGGCGGTAGTCACCACATACCCATCCTGTGGGCGGTAGTCACCACATACCCATCCTGTGGGCGGTAGTCAAAAGATTACAGAGGTACATAATTGGTCCAGGGACTGGACTCCAAAGTTTTGATAGCTGAGCAAGTTACAGAGGTAATGAACTCACAATTTACAAAGGTAATGAACTCACAATTTACAAAGGTAATGAACTCACAATTTACAAAGGTAATGAACTCCAGGTAAGTCTGGTCACAATCATGACAAGTTACAAAGGTATTTACAGATTACAGAGGTACGTAATGGGTCCAGGGACTGGGCCCCCAAAGTTTTGATAGCTGAACTAGGTACAAAGGTAATGAGTTCAGGTGCTGTATCAGGTCTGATGGCCAGGTGCAGCACCACGTCTCCTGATGGCCAGGTGCTGCACCACATCTTCTGATGGCCAGGTGCTGCACCAGGTCTCCTGATGGCCAGGTGCTGTATCAGGTCTCCTGATGGCCAGGTGCAGCACCACGTCTATTGATGGCCAGGTGCAGCACCACGTCTATTGATGACCGGGTGCTGCACCACGTCTCCTGATGGCCAGGTGCTGCACCACATCTGATAGCCAGGTGCTGTCCCAGGTCTCCTGATGGCCAGGTGCTGCACCATGTCTCTTGATGGCCAGGTCCTGCACCAGGTCTCCTGATGACCAGGTCCTGCACCAGGCCTCCTGTTGACCAGGTCCTGCACCAGGTCTCCTGATGGCCAGGTCCTGCACCAGGTCTCCTGATGGCTGTGTCCAACATCAGGTCTCCTGATGGCCAGGTCCTGCATCAGGTATCCTGACGGCCATACCTACATTACATCTCTTGATGGTCAGGTCCTGCACCAGGTCTCTTGATGGTCAGGTCCTGCACCAGGTCTCCTGATGGCCAGATCCTGCACCAGGTCTCCTGATGGCCAGGTCCTGCACCAGGTCTCCTGATGACCAGGTGCAGCACCAGGTCTCCTGATGGCCAGGTCTTGCACCAGGTCTCCTGATGACCAGGTCCTGCACCAGGTCTCCTGATGACCAGGTCCTTCACCAGGTCTCCTGATGGCCAGGTCCTGCACCAGGTCTCCTGATGACCAGGTGCAGCACCAGGTCTGATGGCCAGGTCTCCTGATGACCAGGTCCTGCACCAGGTCTCCTGATGACCAGGTCCTGCACCAGGTCTCCTGATGACCAGGTCCTTCACCAGGTCTCCTGATGGCCAGGTCCTGCACCAGGTCTCCTGATGGCCAGGTCCTGCACCAGGTCTCCTGATGACCAGGTCCTACACCAGGTCTCCTGATGGCCAGGTCCTGCACCAGGTCTCCTGATGGCCAGGTCCTGCACCAGGTCTCCTGATGGCCAGGCCCTGCACCAGGTCTCCTGATGGCCAGGTCCTGCACCAGGTCTCCTGATGGCCAGGTCCTTCACCAGGTCTCCTGATGGCCAGGTCCTACACCAGGTCTCCCGATGGCCAGGTCCTGCACCAGGTTTCCTGATGGCCAGGTCCTGCACCTGGTCTCCTGATGGCCAGGTCCTGCACCTGGTCTCCTGATGGCTAGATCCTGCACCAGGTCTCCTAATGGCCAGGTCCTTCACCAGGTCTCCTGATGGCCAGGTCCTACACCAGGTCTCCCGATGGCCAGGTCCTGCACCAGGTTTCCTGATGGCCAGGTCCTGCACCTGGTCTCCTGATGGCCAGGTCCTGCACCTGGTCTCCTGATGGCTAGATCCTGCACCAGGTCTCCTGATGGCCAGGTCCTTCACCAGGTCTCCTGATGGCCAGGTCCTGCACCAGGTCTCCTGATGGCCAGGTCCTGCACCTGGTCTCCTGATGGCTAGATCCTGCACCTGGTCTCCTGATGGCTAGATCCTGCACCAGGTCTCCTGATGACCAGGTCTCCTGATGGCCAGGTCCTGCATCAGGTTTCCTGACGGCCATACCTGCATTACGTCACTTGATGGTCAGGTCCTGCACCAGGTCTTCTGATGGCCAGGTCCTGCACCAGGTCTCCTGATGGCCAGGTCCTGCACCAGGTCTCCTGATGACCAGGTCCTGCACCAGGCCTCCTGAGGACCAGGTCTCCTGATGGCCAGGTCCTGCACCAGGTCTCCTGATGACCAGGTCCTGCACCAGGTCTCCTGATGACCAGGTCCTGCACCAGGTCTCCTGATGGCCAGGTCCTGCACCAGGTCTCCTGATGGCCAGGTCCTGCACCAGGTCTCCTGATGGCCAGGTCCTGCACCAGGTCTCCTGATGGCCAGGTCCTGCACCAGGTCTCCTGATGGCCAGGTCCTGCACCAGGTCTCCTGATGGCCAGGTCCTGCACCAGGTCTCCTGATGGCCAGGTCTTGCACCAGGTCTCCTGATGGCCAGGTCTTGCACCAGGTCTCCTGATGGCCAGGTCCTGCACCAGGTTTCCTGATGGCCAGGTCCTACACCAGGTCTCCTGGTGCAGAACCTGTACCAGGTCTCCTGATGGCTAGGTCCTGCACCAGGTCTCCTGATGGCCAGGTCCTTCACCAAGTCTCCTGATGGCCAGGTCCTTCACCAAGTCTCCTGATGGTCAGGTCCTGCACCAGGTCTCCTGATGGCCAGGTCTTGCACCAGGTCTCCTGATGGCTAGGACCTGTACCAGGTCTCCTGATGGCCAGGTCCTGCACCAGGTCTCCTGATGGCCAGGTCCTGCACCAGGTCTCCTGATGGCCAGGTCCTGCACCAGGTCTCCTGATGGCCAGGTCCTGCAACAGGTCTCCTGATGGCCAGGTCCTGCAACAGGTCTCCTGATGGCCAGGTCCTGCAACAGGTCTCCTGATGGCCAGGTCCTTCACCAAGTCTCCTGATGGCCAGGTCCTTCACCAAGTCTCCTGATGGTCAGGTTCTACACCTGTTCTCCTGATGGCCAGGTCCTGCACCAGGTCTCCTGATGGCCAGGTCTTGCACCAGGTCTCCTGATGGCTAGGACCTGTACCAGGTCTCCAGATGGCCAGGTCCTTCAAGTCTCCTGATGGCTAGGACCTGTACCAGGTCTCCTGATGGCCAGGTCCTTCACCAAGTCTCCTGATGGTCAGTTCTACACCTGTTCTCCTGATGGCCAGGTCCTGCACCAGGTCTCCTGATGGCCAGGTCCTGCACCAGGTCTCCTGATGGCCAGGTCCTGCACCAGGTCTCCTGATGGCCAGGTCCTTCACCAGGTCTCATGATGGCCAGTGCCTTGCACCTGGTCTCCTGATGGCCAGGTCCTACACCAGGTCTCCTGGTGCAGAACCTGTACCAGGTCTCCTGGTGCAGAACCTGTACCAGGTCTCCTGATGGCAAGGTTCTGCACAGTCCTGATGCAGGTCTGCACAGTCGGGATGGCCCGGTCCTGCACCAGGTCTCCTGATGGCCAGGTCCTGTACCAGGTCTCCTGGTGCAGAACCTGTACCAGGTCTCCTGATGGCTAGGTCCTGCACCAGGTCTCCTGATGACCAGGTCCTGCACCAGGTCTCCTGATGGCTAGGTCCTGGACCAGGTCTCCTGACAGCATAGTTAACCAAAAACCAGAAATCCTTTATTAATTATGCTGTGCCCACACAGAGGATTTAATCACGTCATACAGAAGTTTACCTGAGCAGAGTACCTGAGTACACACAGGTCGGCCTCAACTTATGATGGGTTTACCTTACAGTAAACTCATTAATTATGAGTTGCACATGATAAATATGTCACTGAATAAACAATTACTATAATTATCTAAATGACAGTGTTGAAAATTCAACAAATGAAGACAAGTTGTGAACCTGTCACTTTCCAAAGTAATTACTGCCGCACCGCTGTAAATGTGGATTATTGTGAGCTGAGGAACACCTGTGCTAGTAGTAGTAGTAGTGGTAGTAGTAATGTTGGTGGTGGTAGTAGTAATGTTGGTGGTGGTAGTAGTAACAGTAATGGTAGTAGCAGTAAGAGCAATAATGGTAGCAGTAAGAGTAATGGTAGTAGTAGTAGTGGCAGTAATAGCAATAATAGTAGTAACAGTAATGGTAGTAGTAGTAGTGGCAGTAATAGTAGTAGTAGTAGTGGCAGTAATAGCAATAATAGTAGCAGTAAGAGTAATGGTAGTAGTAGTGGCAGTAATAGCAATAATAGTAGCAGTAAGAGTAATGGTAGTAGTAGTGGCAGTAATAGCAATAATAGTAGCAGTAAGAGTAATGGTAGTAGTAGTGGCAGTAATAGCAATAATAGTAGTAACAGTAATGGTAGTAGTAGTAGTGGCAGTAATAGTAGTAGTAGTAGTGGCAGTAATAGCAATAATAGTAGCAGTAAGAGTAATGGTAGTAGTAGTGGCAGTAATAGCAATAATAGTAGCAGTAAGAGTAATGGTAGTAGTAGTGGCAGTAATAGCAATAATAGTAGCAGTAAGAGTAATGGTAGTAGTAGTGGCAGTAATAGCAATAATAGTAGTAACAGTAATGGTAGTAGTAGTAGTGGCAGTAATAGTGTAGTAGTAGTGGCAGTAATAGCAATAATAGTAGCAGTAAGAGTAATGGTAGTAGTAGTGGCAGTAATAGCAATAATAGTAGCAGTAAGAGTAATGGTAGTAGTAGTGGCAGTAATAGCAATAATAGTAGCAGTAAGAGTAATGGTAGTAGTAGTGGCAGTAATAGCAATAATAGTAGCAGTAAGAGTAATGGTAGTAGTAGTGGCAGTAATAGCAATAATAGTAGCAGTAAGAGTAATGGTAGTAGTAGTGGCAGTAATAGCAATAATAGTAGCAGTAAGAGTAATGGTAGTAGTAGTGGCAGTAATAGCAATAATAGTAGCAGTAACAGTAATGGTAGTAGTAGTAGTAGCAGTACTAGTGGTAATAGTAGTGTTAGTAGCAAAAGTAGTGGGAGTAGTGGTAGTTGTGGTAGTGGTGGTAGTAGTAGTAGTGGTGGTAGTACTAATGGTGGTGGTGATAGAAATAGTAACCATAGTATTAGTAGTAGTAATGGTAGAGATAGTAATAGTAGTAGTGGTAGCAATGGTGGTGATAGTGGTGGTAGTAGTAGTAATGGTAGTGGTAGTGATGGTAGTGGTAGTGATGGTAATGGTAGTGATGGTAGTGATAGTAATGGTGGTGGTGGTAGCAGTAGTAGTAATGGTAGTGGTAATAATAGTAGTAATAGCAGTGATAGTACAAGTGTTGTGAGATAGGTTGGGTGTGAGTCGGACACACCAACACAGTGTTACAATGGTCTCCAGAATGGGTAATATCCTGTGGGTCAACAATTTACATATACCACAACTCCTGCATCTTCGATGGAGTGCATTACTGACGGCAATTAGGCCAGCCTCTATATACATTCTCGTAGTCATAAATCTTTCCCCTAGCAATTGCTACAGCCTCACTGAACTTCTTGAGGTGTCCACCATTGTCTGCGTGTTGGACACATGCGTTTATATGGTAATCATGGTTGCAGGTGATCTCGTTCTCCCGATCCAAATATCCAGAGATCTCGCTGACTTCCTGCATCAGGGGCAGATCTATCAAAATAATGAAGGGGCCCTTGAAGCCACACTGTTTTAAAAATTTTGGGTCTACTGTATGAGAAGGGGTTGTGAAGGGGCCCCATAACAGCTCCAGCTTCATGGCCCCCAGAAATGTAGGTCTCCCACTGCCCTACATACTGTATATACACAATACCATGTAGGGGAGGCGGCAGGGTATATGTGGGGGAGACAGCAAGATCTATGTATAATTCTGGTTCATCCCTCCAAGATTACCTGCTGGATGTATATAATTACCAGCTGGATGTATATAATTACCAGCTGGATATATGTAATTACCAGCTGACTACCAAAACAAAGGAAAATATGCTTATTTATTAAGATGCATTTTTGCATTTGATATTAAAAATACGCCGTTTTTACATCCTTTTCATGCCGGTAGTCACTCCAAGTTACTTTTCATTACTATTTATTTAAGGTTTTAAGTGTCAGTACTATTAAGGTTATAGATATAAGGTTATAGGCAAGTTGTTTTCTCTCGACTGCCGACATTACATTGTAAGTGAAGGAGGTCGTCTCATGTTTGCCATTAACTATGTCACTGCCAGTTGTGTTACCACCACTTTCTTGCTGCAGGTATTTGCCAATTTTGCTCGAAGTGCCGGTTTGGTGACACAGCCTCACCGGGGCCCAAGCGGACCACGCCACCGCCATCGTGGCCCACCGCCTCATGGCCAAAGGAGGAGGAGCTAACTCTCCATCTGTATGCAGAAAAAATGCACAAATGCTGTGCTCTGTGGACATTCCAAACTCACGGTCATTTTGAAATGTCATTTACTCCAAAAATTACCTATATAAAAAATCTGGAATGGTGATAAGTCATTATCCTCAGTGTGCCTGGAGCTGCACCAGCTTGGTGCCCGGGGTATCAACCTGCCAAGAGGGCACATGAGCATGTAACACAGAAGCTTTATGTCAGATTTTGATCAGGCTTAAGCTCCCTCAAGTCAGACTTGATGAACTGCTGAGTGGGTGGAGTTGGAACCCATGGCAAGCAACCCCTAAAATTCCAGGCTAGTGTACTACAGGTGTACTACATAAAGGAGCTTCTTAAGAAAGCTTACTGAAGCTTAATCCTGAACAATATTTCAGTTACAATACTATCTGTGTCTGTGTTACTGAGCTGTGACCAGCTTGACCAGCTTATTCAATATCCACAAATATCATGATTTTATCTGCTTGATGCAGGTAACTCTCAGCTTAATGAGATTTATTCGAGGATTCGCTTTGCATATGGTTAATCCGTTGGATTTGCTTCGCCTACGGTTAATCCATTTGATCTGCTTCATCTACAGTTACTGTATCCGATTCACTTCGCCTACAGCTAATCCAGTTAATCCGTTGTTTTTGCTTATGGCTTCATTTCGCACAATGCATTTCCCAAGCTCACTACCAACCCCCCACTTGGTATGTGGTTTTTTGTGGGGTTTATTTGGTTTAATCAAGGAATTGCTTGGCCCAAAATTGGTCTCCTGGTTTTGCTTAGCATTTCTCTCTCCGATTTTTTTTTCCACACACCGGCCATCTCCCACCGAGGCAGTGACCCGAAAACTTAGAAATGAACGTTTTTCGTCTTTTTACATTTAGTAATGTATACAGCAGAAGGTGCTACTAGCACCTTTGGTCCTGGCATTTAGAAATGTATACAGTAGAAGGCACTACTAGCACCTTTGGTCCTGGCATTTAGAAATGTATACAGCAGAAGGTGCTACTAGCACCTTTGGTCCTGGCATTTAGAAATGTATACAGCAGAAGGCACTACTAGCACCTTTGGTCCTGGCATTTAGAAATGTATACAGCAGAAGGCACTACTAGCACCTTTGGTCCTGGCATTTAGAAATGTATACAGTAGAAGGCACTACTAGCACCTTTGGTCCTGGCATTTAGAAATGTATACAGTAGAAGGCACTACTAGCACCTTTGGTCCTGGCATTTAGAAATGTATACAGTAGAAGGCACTACTAGCACCTTTGGTCCTGGCATTTAGAAATGTATACAAGAGAAGGTGTTATTAGCACCTTGATGCCAGCATTTTAGTCGCTTCTCTGAAATTGCATTCCTCAATGGAGAAGTGCTAAACCAAAAAGGGCCATACAATGCCTCACAGATGCAAAATAATCAGGCTTGGCCCAAGGACGGGAAGGCTTAGAATCAAGAGTCCTTGACTTAACATCAAGAAACTCACCTCATGAAGGGTATTGGCCCCTTGCCTAAACTGTCCACCAATCTTCCACTCAGTATCAACAATACTTCCACAACTTTCTTTTAAGCTAGTGCTGTAAATTTTGCTTTGAATCATATCTAAAAATTCAATGGATACATTCTACACAGTGGTAATTTCCTTTTATCGTGAATATTTTATTTCCTTAACCACTACCTCCAGTGGTGTGTTAGGGAAAATAAAGCTTGTGATTTATAAAGCATCTTGTGAGCTTTAGTAGTTAAGCTTGTATCGCGACTATCATATGGCTTAGAAAGCTTGAAGTGCCTAATACTAACATGGTTACATTAGACATTTTGAAAAAGTGATCAATATTCTCATTATTATAATTAATATTACCACTCTTGTACTCCAACAGCACATCAAATCATAAAACATATCTCCAGTCCCTTATAATAATTTTCCTCATGCCTGTTGGATGTTTAAGCCCCATTCTCCAAAACCCTCCTTTGTGCCATCCTTTCAACTCTTCCTGAGTTATCCCCTACACGACTCAAGACGTGTATATAACTGGTTCACGAATTAAAGACTTGTGCAATACTTGGGTATCGTGACTATGGAAAAACCTGATGGAATGATCACATCGACTCCAAGTGGAGGGACCGATTACCTTGTGATCTTCAAGAACCATTCTTTTCTGTATTGGACTGAGGAGGCTGCTTGTTGGCAAAACACTTCCACAATTAAAGATACCCAAGTGTTGCACAATTGTCTAATTTACCCACAACTGGAAAAAAAAAAAAAACTGACCAGTTGGTCAAGTGGTTAACGCACTGGCCTGTGAGATTAAGGTCACTCCTGCCCTGAATTTAAATCTCACCTGTTCTGTGGGTTTGTAGCACCTTCCTGGAGGGCTGGTTGTTGCCTACTAACCTACAGGCATCAGCCACAAGACTTGTATTAAAATCACCTTACACAGCCTACCAAACCCACCTTACACACAGCCTACTGAAATCACCTTACACACAGCCCATGTAAATCCCCTTACACAGAGCCTACCTAAATCCCCTTACACAGAGCCTACCTAAATCCCCTTACACAGAGCCTAACTAAATCCCTTTACACAGAGCCTACCTAAATCCCCTTACACAGAGCCTACCTAAATCCCCTTACACAGAGCCTACCTAAATCCCCTTACACAGAGCCTACCTAAATCCCCTTACACAGAGCCTACCTAAATCCCCTTACACAGAGCCTACCTAAATCCCCTTACACAGAGCCTACCTAAATCTCCTTACACAGAGCCTACCTAAATCCCCTTACACAGAGCCTACCTAAATCCCCTTACACAGAGCCTACCTAAACCCCCTTACACAGAGCCTAACTAAATCCCTTTACACAGAGCCTACCTAAATCCCCTTACACAGAGCCTACCTAAATCCCCTTACACAGAGCCTACCTAAATCCCCTTACACAGAGCCTACCTAAATCCCCTTACACAGAGCCTACCTAAATCCCCTTACACAGAGCCTACCTAAATCCCCTTACACAGAGCCTACCTAAATCCCCTTACACAGAGCCTACCTAAATCCCCTTACACAGAGCCTACCTAAATCCCCTTACACAGAGCCTACCTAAATCCCCTTACACAGAGCCTACCTAAATCCCCTTACACAGAGCCTACCTAAATCCCCTTACACAGAGCCTACCTAAATCCCCTTACACAGAGCCTACCTAAATCTCCTTACACAGAGCCTACCTAAATCCCCTTACACAGAGCCTACCTAAATCCCCTTACACAGAGCCTACCTAAATCTCCTTACACAGAGCCTACCTAAATCCCCTTACACAGAGCCTACCTAAATCCCCTTACACAGAGCCTACCTAAATCTCCTTACACATAACCTACGAAAACTGCTATCAAGAACATTTCAAACATATAATCTTCCAACACCTTCCCGTGTGCTTGTTCCATAAGTCGTTCCAACATTTGCTTGGGTTATATTTATCATGCATCTGCTTTGTTGCTTCCACCCATGACAGTCCCAATACATTAACCAGTCTACAGTCTTGTGAGCCTACCAGTATTTATATATCAATATATGTACAGTGTGTGTATATATATATATTTATATTCACAAACACTAATCTCAGGTCAAAGAAGACTCGAACCTACAAACCTTGGAACAAGGTCCGCAGTGCTGTACCACCATACCACACTGGTCCAATACCTTGGCGTCCAGCTAACGCTAGATGTTTTGGTCCAAGGCAGTCAGCCTTCAGGCAGGTGGTTTCCAGCTTTTCATCTCATTGATCTGCGATTAATGTTTGTGAATATTTCACCTGTTCTGCGAATTCTTAACATACATACATACAATATATATAATATATATACATATATATATAGTGTTAGAGTGTTCAGCAGAAGTTTGTGGTTACAGGAAAGTGGGTGCAGGAGGGAAGAGGAGCGATTGGTGGAATGATGATGTAAAGAGAGTAGTAAGGGAGAAAAAGTTAGCATATGAGAAGTTTTTACAAAGTAGAAGTGATGCAAGGAGGGAAGAGTATATGGAGAAAAAGAGAGAAGTTAAGAGAGTGGTGAAGCAATGTAAAAAGAGAGCAAATGAGAGAGTGGGTGAGATGTTATCAACAAATTTTGTTGAAAATAAGAAAAAGTTTTGGAGTGAGATTAACAAGTTAAGAAAGCCTAGAGAACAAATGGATTTGTCAGTTAAAAATAGGAGAGGAGAGTTATTAAATGGAGAGTTAGAGGTATTGGGAAGATGGAAGGAATATTTTGAGGAATTGTTAAATGTTGATGAAGATAGGGAAGCTGTGATTTCGTGTATAGGGCAAGGAGGAATAACATCTTGTAGGAGTGAGGAAGAGCCAGTTGTGAGTGTGGGGGAAGTTCGTGAGGCAGTAGGTAAAATGAAAGGGGGTAAGGCAGCCGGGATTGATGGGATAAAGATAGAAATGTTAAAAGCAGGTGGGGATATAGTTTTGGAGTGGTTGGTGCAATTATTTAATAAATGTATGGAAGAGGGTAAGGTACCTAGGGATTGGCAGAGAGCATGCATAGTTCCTTTGTATAAAGGCAAAGGGGATAAAAGAGAGTGCAAAAATTATAGGGGGATAAGTCTGTTGAGTGTACCTGGTAAAGTGTATGGTAGAGTTATAATTGAAAGAATTAAGAGTAAGACGGAGAATAGGATAGCAGATGAACAAGGAGGCTTTAGGAAAGGTAGGGGTGTGTGGACCAGGTGTTTACAGTGAAACATATAAGTGAACAGTATTTAGATAAGGCTAAAGAGGTCTTTGTGGCATTTATGGATTTGGAAAAGGCGTATGACAGGGTGGATAGGGGGGCAATGTGGCAGATGTTGCAAGTGTATGGTGTAGGAGGTAGGTTACTGAAAGCAGTGAAGAGTTTTTACGAGGATAGTGAGGCTCAAGTTAGAGTATGTAGGAAAGAGGGAAATTTTTTCCCAGTAAAAGTAGGCCTTAGACAAGGATGTGTGATGTCACCGTGGTTGTTTAATATATTTATAGATGGGGTTGTAAGAGAAGTAAATGCGAGGGTCTTGGCAAGAGGCGTGGAGTTAAAAGATAAAGAATCACACACAAAGTGGGAGTTGTCACAGCTGCTCTTTGCTGATGACACTGTGCTCTTGGGAGATTCTGAAGAGAAGTTGCAGAGATTGGTGGATGAATTTGGTAGGGTGTGCAAAAGAAGAAAATTAAAGGTGAATACAGGAAAGAGTAAGGTTATGAGGATAACAAAAAGATTAGGTGATGAAAGATTGAATATCAGATTGGAGGGAGAGAGTATGGAGGAGGTGAACGTATTCAGATATTTGGGAGTGGACGTGTCAGCGGATGGGTCTATGAAAGATGAGGTGAATCATAGAATTGATGAGGGAAAAAGAGTGAGTGGTGCACTTAGGAGTCTGTGGAGACAAAGAACTTTGTCCTTGGAGGCAAAGAGGGGAATGTATGAGAGTATAGTTTTACCAACGCTCTTATATGGGTGTGAAGCGTGGGTGATGAATGTTGCAGCGAGGAGAAGGCTGGAGGCAGTGGAGATGTCATGTCTGAGGGCAATGTGTGGTGTGAATATAATGCAGAGAATTCGTAGTTTGGAAGTTAGGAGGAGGTGCGGGATTACCAAAACTGTTGTCCAGAGGGCTGAGGAAGGGTTGTTGAGGTGGTTCGGACATGTAGAGAGAATGGAGCGAAACAGAATGACTTCAAGAGTGTATCAGTCTGTAGTGGAAGGAAGGCGGGGTAGGGGTCGGCCTAGGAAGGGTTGGAGGGAGGGGGTAAAGGAGGTTTTGTGTGCGAGGGGCTTGGACTTCCAGCAGGCTTGCATGAGCGTGTTTGATAGGAGTGAATGGAGACAAATGGTTTTTAATACTTGACGTGCTGTTGGAGTGTGAGCAAAGTAACATTTATGAAGGGATTCAGGGAAACCGGCAGGCCGGACTTGAGTCCTGGAGATGGGAAGTACAGTGCCTGCACTCTGAAGGAGGGGTGTTAATGTTGCAGTTTAAAAACTGTAGTGTAAAGCACCCTTCTGGCAAGACAGTGATGGAGTGAATGATGGTGAAAGTTTTTCTTTTTCGGGCCACCCTGCCTTGGTGGGAATCGGCCAGTGTGATAATAAAAAAAAAAAATTATATATATATATATATATATATATATATATATATAAACACTGATCTCTGGCTGAAGGAGACTCGAACCTACGAACCTTGGAACAAGGTACGCAGTGCTTTACCAATCTACCCACACTAGACAATACCTTGGAGTCCAGCTTGTGCTAGACTTTGATCCAAGGCAGCCAGCTTTCAGGGAGAAGGCTTACAGCTTTTCATCTCATCCCCTGCATGCATCAGCCTTACTAGAGATATTAATATCTCTAGTACGGCTAGAGATATTACTAGAGATATTAATATCTTTAGTAAGGCTGATGCATGCAGGGGATGAGATGAAAAACTGTAAGCCTTCTCCCTGAAAGCTGGCTGCCTTGGATCAAAGTCTAGCGTAAGCTGGACGCCAAGGTATTGTCCAGTGTGGTGAGAATGGTAAAGCACTGCGTACCTTGTTCCATGGTTCGTAAGTTCGAGTCTCCTTCAGCCAGAGATCAGTGTTTGTGTATATTTCGCCTGCTCTTGTGAATTCCTTGCATATACAATATATATATGTGTGTGTGTGCAATAACCGCAAACAAGTGATACAAGGTGCAAAACAACCACAGAGGGAGTGGAATGACAGCTCTAGGCCTTTTGTGTTGCAATCACCTTATCTTCAGGAGCTTGCAATGTTGCAGAAATAGAGTAGGAAGTCCAGGTACATTGGTTCAAGGGAGCGACTCTACCTAGAATGTTAATTGTGTTGAATGCAACGTGAAAGGCCTAGAGCCATCACTCAACTTCCCCTGTTGCTGTTCTGTGTACATATATATACACACACATTATATGGTTCTATAATTTTGTTTCCTAAGTAAATAATCAAAATTATAAAAATTTAGATGGAACAATGTTGATACCTGGAGTGAGAATAATATGAATCTATTAAAATATATACGTATTACTCAAGTGCTAAATTTAACTGACCAATTTAGAAAAAAATATTATTATATTCTTGGGAAGTGGTAAACTGGTATGGGGGTCGTACAGTATCTGGTGAGTGGAATATCATTCAGGTTTGATCTGAGGAAGGGGAGGGGGTCGCTCCACTGCTCTGGATGAAGAGCCCTTCATCGGCACCAAAGGTTGACACACAAAGAACTAATTTATATTGTAAAAACAATTTGAATTTTTTCGTAAATTTTTATGTTGTATAATTTTTTTTTTTTTTCAACAAGTCGGTCGTCTCCCACCGAGGCAGGGTGACCCAAAAAAGAAAGAAAATCCCCAAAAAGAAAATACTTTCATCATCATTCAACACTTTCACCACACTCGCACATTATCACTGCTTTTGCAGAGGTGCTCAGAATACAACAGTTTAGAAGCATATACGTACAAAGATACACAACATATCCCTCCAAACTGCCGATATCCCAAACCCCTCCTTTAAAGTGCAGGCATTGTACTTCCCATTTCCAGGACTCAAGTCCGACTATATGAACATAACCGGTTTCCCTGAATCCCTTCACTAAATATTACCCTGCTCACACTCCAACAGATCGTCAGGTCCCAAGTATCATTCGCCTCCATTCACTCCTATCTAACACGCTCATGCACGCTTGCTGGAAGTCCAAGCCCCTAGCCCACAAAACCTCCTTTACCCCCTCTTTCCAACCCTTTCGAGGACGACCCCTACCCCTCCTTCCTTCCCCTATAGATTTATATGCTTTCCATGTCATTCTACTTTGATCCATTCTCTCTAAATGACCAAACCACCTCAACAACCCCTCTTCAGCCCTCTGACTAATGCTTTTATTAACTCCACACCTTCTCCTAATTTTCACACTCCGAATTTTCTGCATAATATTTACACCACACATTGCCCTTAGACAGGACATCTCCACTGCCTCGAACCGTCTCCTCGCTGCTGCATTTACCACCCAAGCTTCACATCCATATAAGAATGTTGGTACTACTATACCTTCATACATTCCCTTCTTTGACTCCATAGATAACGTTTTTTGACTCCACATATACCTCAACACACCACTCACCTTTTTTCCCTCATCAATTATATGATTAACCTCATCCTTCATAAATCCATCCGCCGACACGTCAACTCCCAAGTATCTGAAAACATTCACTTCTTCCATACTCCTCCTCCCCAATTTGATATCCAATTTTTCTTTATCTAAATCATTTGATACCCTCATCACCTTACTCTTTTCTATGTTCACTTTCAACTTTCTACCTTTACACACATTCTCAAACTCATCCACTAACCTTTGCAATTTTTCTTTAGAATCTCCCATAAGCACAGTATCATCAGCAAAAAGTAACTGTGTCAATTCCCATTTTGAATTTGATTCCCCATAATTTAATCCCACCCCTCTCCCGAACACCCTAGCATTTACTTCTTTTACAACCCCATCTATAAATATATTAAACAACCATGGTGACATTACACATCCCTGTCTAAGACCTACTTTTACCGGGAAGTATTCTCCCTCTCTTCTACACACCCTAACCTGAGCCTCACTATCCTCATAAAAGCTCTTTACAGCATTTAGTAACTTACCACCTATTCCATATACTTGCAACATCTGCCACATTGCTCCTCTATCCACTCTATCACATGCCTTTTCTAAATCCATAAATGCAATAAAAACTTCCCTACCTTTATCTAAATACTGTTCACATATATGCTTCAATGTAAACACTTGATCTACACATCCCCTACCCACTCTGAAGCCTCCTTGCTCATCCGCAATCCTACATTCTGTCTTACCTCTAATTCTTTCAATTATAACCCTTCTGT
Source organism: Cherax quadricarinatus (assembly GCF_026875155.1). Lineage (NCBI taxonomy): Eukaryota > Metazoa > Arthropoda > Malacostraca > Decapoda > Parastacidae > Cherax > Cherax quadricarinatus. Next base: position 8,010,026 of record NC_069496.1, read on the forward strand.
ATACTTTTCCTGGTATACTCAGTAAACTTATTCCTCTATAATTTTTACAATCTCTTTTGTCCCCTTTCCCTTTATATAAAGGGACTATACATGCTCTCTGCCAATCCCTAGGTACCTTCCCCTCTTTCATACATTTATTAAACAAAAGCACCAACCACTCCAACACTATATCCCCCCCTGCTTTTAACATTTCTCTCATGATCCCATTAGTTCCAGCTGCTTTACCCCCTTTCATTCTACGTAATGCCTCACGTACTTCCACCACACTTACATTCTGCTCTTCTTCACTCCTAAAAGATGGTATACCTCCCTGACCAGTGCATGAAATTACTGGTGTGAAAAATTAAACCAGTTGATTCAGGTGTGAAAAATCAAACCAATTACTTTAGGTGCAAAAAATTAAACCAGTTGAATTGGGTACAAAAAATTAAACCAGTTGATTCAGGTAAGATAAGATAAGATAAGATTTCGTTCGGATTTTTAACCCCGGAGGGTTAGCCACCCAGGATAACCCAAGAAAGTCAGTGCGTCATCGAGGACTGTCTAACTTATTTCCATTGGGGTCCTTAATCTTGTCCCCCAGGATGCGACCCACACCAGTCGACTAACACCCAGGTACCTATTTGCTGCTAGGTGAACAGGACAACAGGTGTAAGGAAACGTGTCGAAATTTTTCCACCCGCCGGGAATCGAACCTGGGCCCTCCGTGTGTGAAGCGGGAGCTTTAGCCACCAGGCCACCGGGCCACCAAAAAAAAAATCTCATTTGATATGTTTAAAGCATTAATGTACATATAAATCCCCTTAACATTACAGTATACACATCAAGGGTATATACACCGAAAGCTGTATGTCTCAGTGTATATATATAATGAGGCTTTAATACATATTTTAGCTTTGTAAAGCATATATAAACAATGTACATGTATATACAGTGTATATAGAGAGAGTACAGAAGGCAGGACATCCTTGAAGACAGTAGTAGTAGTAGTAGTAGTAGTAGTAGTAGTATCAGTGGTAGTAGTTAGTTAACAGATATTAGTAGTACACCTACCATCCGACTTAGGACCTGCTCGACATACGACCACTCGACTTACGACTGTGTTTTTTGTGTTTGTGTTGTATACAGTGTTTATCCTAAACCTTACAGTATAAAACACAGTACTAACAGCATAAAAAGTAAAGTAAAAAATGAAATACCAAAATAAAACAATAAAATGAAGTCATTACAAAAATATGATGTTGATATTCAGTAGTAAGGTTCAACTTACGTCCATTTTGACTTACGACAGGTTGGTCGGAACCAAGCTCGGTCGTAAGTCAGATGGTAGGTGTACTACTACAGCGGATCCTCAGTATTCGAAGTTAATTCGTTCCAGAAGGCTGTTCGAGTGCCGATGTGTTCGAGTGCCAAACAAATTTTTCCCAACCAATTTTCTTTTTGGTTGGCTGTTATCACTAATCTTCTTAGGCCCCATGATGACTTATTTATACAAATAATATAAAAAAATGCTAAAAAATGCGAAGAAACACAAATTAGTTTACAGTGAAGTTCTGGCAGGTCGTGTTTGTTTGGTTGAGTGCCGAGCAAATGGGTCAACTACCAAGCGATTTTTTTTACCGAACAAAGCATTCAAATACTGAATTGTTCGAGTAGGGAGCTGTTCAAATACCGAAGTTTCACTGTACTACTATTAGCACTACTACTACTACACTTATTAACCTTTAGTGTAATAGATTAGACAGACTTTAAACTTCAATAAACCAATATTCATGGGTAAGCACTAAAACCAGTGATAACCTATACTATTGTATTGCATCAAACTTATATTATTAATCATTTTTTATCTCATTTCAACAAAACAATTAAAAATTCACTTATAAATACATTGAAAATGACATACAACAGATTTTTCCTCTAATATATTTGTCAGCTGCAAATTATTTTAGTGTAAGGTTGATAAAGTCATACGTCTGGCAGTGAACATCTGGGGGGGACTGCAGCTCTGCAGCTCCTATGGACGAGCTGCCACTGACTATACCCATGAGTTTTTCTGTTTACACAAATCAATTTTATAGGCTAGGAGCTGTTACCCTACTAATTCCCATCTCCACCCCTCCTTCAGAGTACAGGCACTGCCCTTCCATCTCCACCCCTCCTTCAGAGTACAGGCACTGCCCTTCCCATCTCCACCCCTCCTTCAGAGTGCAGGCACTGCCCTTCCCATCTCCACCCCTCCTTCAGAGTACAGGCACTGCCCTTCCCATCTCCACCCCTCCTTCAGAGTACAGGCACTGCCCTTCCCATCTCCACCCCTCCTTCAGAGTACAGGCACTGCCCTTCCCATCTCCACCCCTCCTTCAGAGTACAGGCACTGCCCTTCCCATCTTCACCCCTCCTTCAGAGTGCAGGCACTGTACTTCCCACCTCCAGGACTCAAGTCTGGCTAACCGATTTCCGTGAATTCAATTCAAAGTTTATTCTCTATAAGGATTACAATGCTGAGTTTACAGAATTTGGTTATTGTGTGGGTTACATGTAGTAAAATAATAATTGCAGAGTGTACCACTAGAACACCTAGCATGGCTAGGCATTTCGGGCAGACTTAAATTAAATCTTAAGTTTAAAATATTACAAAATTATGAGGTAAGTTGGTATTATGGCTAAGTGACTAAATACTAGTTTGTGAGTTTAGCAATGTGAATGTTTTTGTTTTGGCACTATACATAGTTTCAGTATTGGAGTATCACAGGCCAACTTATGACTAGTTAACATTCATTATTTTGAGATTGAGATTGAGATTTCTGTTTATGGTCAAATGGGTGAGTGAGTGTAAGTGTTAACCACCAGGTGGAATTCGTGTAATTAGTTGACAGGGTGTATCAGGGAGATAAGATGTTTTCTGATGGTAGCTTTGAAGGTGATGAATGTGTCTGCAGTTCTAGAGTTCTCAGGTAGGGTGTTCCAGATTTTAGGGCCTTTGACATACATTGAATTTTTGTAAAGGTTTAGTCGGACACGGGAAATGTCATAGAGATGTTTGTGTCTGGTGTTGTGCCTGTGGGTTCTGTCACAACTATCAAGAAAGTGTTTTAGGTCAAGGTTAATATTGGAATTTAAGGTCCTGTAGATGTAGATTGCACAGTAGTAAGTGTGGATGTACTGAACAGGGAGTAAGTTTAGATCTATGAAGAGTGGGGGGGCGTGTTGCCAGGGATGGGATTTAGTGATTATTCTTACTGTGGCTTTTTGTTGGGTTATTATTGGCTTTAGGTGTGTTGCTGCAGTTGAACCCCAAGCACAGATAGCATAGGTGAGGTATGGATATGTAAGTGAATGGTATAGTGTGAGAAGGGCAGTTTGCAGCATGTAGTATCGTATCTTGGAGAGGTATAGGCCTAGGAATTTGCCCTCATTATGCCTGGCAATTAGAGTGTTGTCAATCTTAATGTTAATTTGCGCATCTCCTGCTCTGCTACCAAACATAATGTAGTAGGTTTTGTCAGTGTTAAGCATAAGTTTATTGGCTGTCATCCAAGTCGATATTTTGATCAGCTCCTCATTAACAATGGTGTTGAGGGTGGCAAGATTAGGGCGAGAGATGACATAAGTCGTGTCGTCAGCAAAGAGAATGGGGTTCAGGTGTTAAGATACGTTTGGAAGATCATTGATGTATATGAGGAAGAGCAGGGGACCAAGGACACTTCCCTGCGGAACTCCAGTATCAAGTGGCTGTGTTGTTAATGCTGTGTCTTTAATGGTGACATACTGATACCTATTAGTAAGGTAAGATTTGAAATATGCAAGCGCATGGCCTCTTATACCATAATGGTCAAGTTTGTGGAGTAGGATGCCGTGGTCTACTGTGTCAAAAGCTTTTCTTAGGTGAATAAAAATTCCTAGTGGATATTCCTTATTTTCCAATGCTGTGTAAAGCAGATCTAGCATTTTTATGATTGCATCGTTAGTGCTTTTATTTTTCCTGAATCCAAATTGGCAGGGGTTGAGTATGTTTTGTGCCATTATAAATGAATATAGTCTCCTGTGCACGAGTTTCTCAAAGATTTTGGTTAGCAATGGTAAGTTTGATATTGGCCTATAGTTGTTTAAATCTGTAGGGTCACCACCTTTATGTATTGGTGTAACCCTTGCTGTCTTGAGTAGTTTCGGGAAGGTGCTAGTTTCTAGTGACTTGTTAAAAAGTAATGAGATAATATGCGAGAGGATATGGGCCACTCTCTTGTACAATAATGGTGGGACATGAGACAGATTCCCTGAGTTATTTTTAAGTGACTTTATAATCTCGGTGACTTCCATGGGCTCAGTTGGAGCAAGATAGAAGGAATTTGGGAAATTCCCATCTAGGTAGTCCCCGGCATGGGCATTGGTACGTGGGATTTTATTGGCGAGATTAGAACCTATGGTTGAGAAGAAGTCGTTTATCTTGTTAGCTGTGTCAGTGGGATGCAGTGGTGTTTCATTAGGTTTAGTTAGGGCAATATTCTTGGGTTTTTTCAGTTTGTGGGTCCCTAGAATCTGAGAGAGTGTTTTCCAGGTCTTTTTTATATCTCCTCTTGTGTCAGTGAATCTACTGGAGTAGTATAGTTGTTTGGCTTTCTTTATTACTTTGGTGAGGACTGATGAAGTGTTTAAGAATATCTTTGTGTATTAAGCCCTGTCTATATTGCTTTGCATATTGGTGTTTCTTATCAATGGATTTCAGAATGGTGCTGGTTAGCAATGGGCAACCAAGCCGTTTGTTTGTGATGTGTTTTGTTTTTATAGGACAATGTTTGTTGTATAGTCTAAGTAATTTGTTAAGAAAAATGTCTGTCCAGTCATCAAATGTCTGTCCAGTCATCTTGCAACCCTCAACACCATTGTTAGTGAGGAGCTGATCAAAATATCGACTTGGATGACAGCCAATAAACTTACGCTTAACGTTGACAAAACCTACTACATTATGTTTGGTAGCAGAGCAGGAGATGCGCAAATTAACATTAACCCTTTCAGGGTCCAAGGCCCAAATCTGGAGTCACGCACCAGTGTCCAAGATATTTAAAAAAAAAAATTTGTTATTTTTTCTTATGAAATCGTAGAGAATCTTTTTGTGAAGGTAATAAAACAAAAAGTACGAAAATTGGTGGAAAATTGACGAAATTATGCTCTCGCGAATTTTGATGTGTCAGCGATATTTACGAATCGGCGATTTTGCCGACTTTGACTCCCATTTTAGGCCAATTACATTATTCCAATCAACCAAATTCTTAGCTATTTCACTAGTATTACTTCTATTCTATCGATTGAGCACAAGAAATCGCCAAGTCAACTGTTTCAACTACAAAATAAAGTGATCAGAAATTGTTAATTTGGCCAATTTAACACAAAGTTCAAAATATTCCAATTTCAAAATAGGGTCCAGAATGAACAATGTAGGCATTCCTGGCACTAAACTAACATTTCCTCTGTTTATTAGTTATGTTTTGAGGCTTTACAAATAAATTCCATTTTGATTTTTTATTCACATAATGAATTTTTATTCACACCAAAAAATAGAAGATTTACTGTTATGCAATACTGTAATAATTGTGTAAATATCATCACCATATTTGTGAATGTATATTAGACCCACCAGCTGACGTGTATTAGACGTGTGAGGTCGTTTGTTTACTCTTGAATATCGGCAAAAATTTAACATTTCCGCTACTTTGAGCTCAGTTTCAAGCCATTTCCAATGCTAAAACCAATCAAAATCATCTCTATTTCTGTAATATGTCTTCCATTCTATCAAATGAGACCAAGAAATCGCAAATACAACTTTAAAAAACATACGAAAAAACACTGCAAAGTTGCTGTTTTAATCGAAAAATCATGATTTCATTTTTTTTCTCTCATTATGCACAGTGTGCTGCAGGATCTGTTTTATGTGGTGCACACATACCACATAGATGTATTCTCTCATATCTAGGCCCAAATGTACCACTCACAGTTTATCAGAGTGAGGTGAGCTCATGGCGTAGATCTACGGTTTGGACCCTGAACGTAAAGCCGTAGATCTACGGGACGGACCCTGAAAGGGTTAAGATCGACAACACTCTAATTACCAGGCATAATGAGGGCAAATTCCTAGGCTTATACCTCGACAACAACCTGAACTTCAGCACCCATATCCAACACATAACCAAAAAAGTATCCAAAACGGTTGGGATCCTCTCCAAGATACGATACTATGTGCCGCAAACTGCCCTTCTCACACTATACCATTCACTTATATATCCATACCTCACCTATGCTATCTGTGCTTGGGGTTCAACTGCAGCAACACACCTAAAGCCAATAATAACCCAACAAAAAGCCGCAGTAAGAATAATCACTAAATCCCATCCCTGGCAACACACCCCCCCCACTCTTCATAGATCTAAACTTACTCCCTGTTCAGTACATCCACACTTACTACTGTGCAATCTACATCTACAGGACCTTAAATTCCAATATTAACCTTAACCTAAAATGCTTTCTTGAGAGTTGTGACAGAACCCACAGGCACAACACCAGACACAAACATCTCTACGACATTCCCCGTGTCCGACTAAACCTTTACAAAAATTCAATGTATGTCAAAGGCCCTAAAATCTGGAACACCCTACCTGAGAACTCTAGAACTGCAGACACATTCATCACCTTCAAAACTACCATTAGAAAACATCTTATCTCCCTGATACACCCTGTCAACTAACTACACGAATACCACCTGGTGGTTCACACTTACACTCACTCACCCATTTGACCATAAACAGAAATATCAATCTCAATCTCAAAATAATGAATCTTAACTAGTCAAAAGTTGGCCTGTGATACTCCAATACTGAAACTATGTATAGTGCCAAAACAAACACATTCACATTGCTAAACTCACAAACTAGTATTTAGTCACTTAGCCATAATACCAACTTACCTCATAATTTTGTAATATTTTAAACTTAAGATTTAATTTAAGTCTGCCCGAAATGCCTAGCCATGCTAGGTGCTCTAGTGGTACACTCTGCAATTATTATTTTACTACATGTAAACCACACAATAACCAAATTCTGTAAACTCAGCACTGTAATACTTTTAGAGAATAAAGTTTGAATTTGAATTTGAATTTGAATTGGCCTTGGAGAATTCTGTAGGCCAGTCAACAGTCTCTAGGTCAGCTGTGAACTTCCTTATTGAGGCCTCATCATGGAGTCTAAATGAGACTTTGTTGTATTCGAGTGGTGGTTTACTAATGTTTGTTATGAGGAAGGTTGGATAATGGTCAGTAGTGCTGTCTGTGATTATCCCTGATTTAAGGGTGGCTAGTATATTGGTCCATATGTGGTCTATTATGGTTGCACTTGTTTCAGTCAGCCTGGTTGGTTTAGTTATTGTTGGTATGAGAAGTGTGTTGTTCATATTGTTGATGAAATCAGTTACAGGCTGATCATCTAGTAAGCCAAGGTTGATGTTGAAGTCTCCAGCTAAGAGAAGGTGGTGCTTATTCATTTGTCTGTTTGTTATTAGTGCCTTTAATTTCTCACTGAAGTTTGGGATGTTAGTGTGAGGTATCCGGTAAATGGCACCGATTGTTATAGGCGTCTTAAGGTTTTTTACAGTAAAATTAGCAAAAATGTATTCTCCATATTCATCACTAAAGCAAGTGGTGCTAATACAAGATAGTTGGTTAGAGTAATAGATTGCAGTACCGTGGATTTGAATCCCTTCAAATAACTTTGTTTACATAACAAATAACACATGCAGTAAATATACACCGTATAATGACTTCCTGAAATACCAGAGAAAATGCAATGGATAAACTGCACTTTTAATTCCTTTTTCAATTGTTATTGAAATTTAAAAGTAAAGTAAGTGTACAGTACTATACTATGTAAACAGTAAAGCACTTTACTGCTTTTTCTCAAGTTTTTAATTCTTACTGTAATGTAACGGAAGTGTGAACAGTGCTTCACTACTGGTTAAGTCTGTTATATCGAATGTTACTATAAGACAGTTTTTCTTTTTTGAGAAATTTTAAACGTTACTGCAATGTAATGGGATCTTGGACAATGCCCCTCTCCTTGTTTTAGTCCATTATATATAAAGTTTACTGTAAGAATGCTGTCTCTGAGATTTTTAAACATGATTCTAACATAATGAAATCCTAGACAATCCTCCCAACCCTTTTGTTTTAGTCCACTACATAGAAAGTTCACTGTAAGATGGTGCTTTTTCTGAAAAAAATATTTATTTATTTATTTATTTATTTATTTATGTCTTTGCAAATAGTACATTGAGATTGTGTATATACAATAGTGGGTTGTAATACAAAGAGAGCCTCTATTATGCCTAGGCATTATGGCCGCCAACTTAACATTACTGGCTTACAGTCTACTTAACACTAAGTAGTAGTATATCATAGTTGTACAGTAGGACAGTAATTATTTCATAGTTATATAGTAGATTATTAATTATAAGTGAATCTAATTTATATAAGACAAAAGATATATTCATATATTCTAAAATGCTTTTTGTGAAAACAATGATTCAATTATATTCCTGTCAACAATGGATAAAAGGTTCAAAGTGATTGTTGAAGTTATGATGTGGGAGTACATAAGTGAGTATGTGTGTACTGAGTATTTAGCATTTAGTCTAGGGTGATTAAGTGGCTTTTGAGAAGAATCTTAAATTGATTTTCAGACCAGGTTACTTTAGTGTTTTCTGGTAATGAATTCCAAATTTGGGGGCCCTTTATGTGTAGAGTTTTTACACAGTGTGATATGGACACGAGGTGTATCAAAAAGAGATCTGTGTCTTGTGTTGTGGTCATGTGTCCTGTTTAGGTTGGTGAGGAGAAGTTTGAGTGGAGGGTTTATATTTGTGTGTATTGTTCTGTGTATGTAGTAGGCACATGAATAAGTATGGATGTTCTTAATGGTGAGCAGATTTAGACTTTTGAAAATTGGTGGAGTATGCTGGCGGGAGTGGGAATTTGTTATCATTCTTACTGCTCCCTTTTGCTGGGTTATTAGGGATTTTAAGTGATTGGATGTTGTTGATCCCCATGCACAAATTCCATATGTAAGATAATGGTATATGAGTGAATGGTACAGTGCCGGGAGAGCTGATTGTGGAACGTAGTATCTTATCTTTGATAGTATGCCTACAGTCTTGGAGATTTTCTTGGTGATTTGTTATATGTGTCTGTTAATTGGATAATTTGCAGCTTTGTTTCCAAACTGAATGAAATATGTTTTATCAGTATTCAGGGTAAGTTTATTAGTTGTCATCCAGGCAGATATTTTCTACAATTCGGCATTGCCAGTGTTTGCTAGTATGACTGTGTTTGGGTGGGAGAAGACGTATGTTGTGTCATCTGCAAATAATATGGGTTTGAGTAGCTGTGATGCATTCGGTAGATCATTGATGTAGATGAGAAAGAGGAGTGGTCCAAGGATGCTTCCTTGTGGGACTCCTACTGTGATTGGTTGGGTGGAAGAGTTTGCACTATTTGCATACACATATTGAGTTCTGTTACTAAGGTATGATTTTAGGTAGTTGAGGGAGTGGCCTCTGATACCATAGTGCATTAATTTGGAGTACAGTAGTTCATGGTCGACTGTATCGAAAGCTTTACGTAAATCAATGAAAATGCCCAGAGGGACTTCTTTCTTTTCAAGTGCGGTATATATTAGTTCTAGCATGTGTACGATAGTGTCATTTGTGCTTTTATTATTTCTGAATCCAAATTGACAAGGGTTTAATATGTTGTGTGAAACGAGGCAGGAATAGATCCGTCTACGAATTAATTTTTCAAAGATTTTAGAGAACAGTGGTAAGTTAGATATTGGTCTATAGTTATTCAAGTCAGCTTGGTCACCTCCTTTATGGATCGGAGTGACCCTCGCTATTTTGAGGATTGTTGGGAAGGTTGATGATTCAATGGATTTGTTAAAGAGCGTTGCAATAATTGGTGACAATACTTGAGAAGCTTTTTTGTACATAAAAGCAGGCAAGTTGTTTATGTCTCCTGCCTTGTTTTTAAGGCTGTTTATGATGATGAGACTTCTAGTGGGTTGATAGGAGCTAGGAATAGCATATTTATCAACATTATTGTGAATGTAATGCATTCTGGACAATGCTGGCACTCCCTCAGTGTTGTTTGTTTTATAGAAGGTTCACTGTAAGATACCACTGTCATGCCCAAGGCAGGTTCAAATTCAAATTCCAAATTTATTCTCTATAAGGATTACAATGCTGAGTTTACAGAATTTGGTTATTGTGTGGTTTACATGTAGTAAAATACTAATTGCAGAGTGTACCACTAGAAACGCCTAGCATGGCTAGGCATTTCGGGCTAAGTGACTAAATACTAGTTTGTGAGTTTAGCAATGTGAATGTTTTGTTTTGGCACTATACATAGTTTAAGGAGGGGTGTTAATGTTGCAGTTTAAAAACTTTAGTGTAAAGCACCCTTCTGGCAAGACAGTGATGGAGTGAATGATGGTGAAAGTTTTTCTTTTTCGGGCCACCCTGCCTTGGTGGGAATCAGCCAGTGTGATAATAATATAATAACATAGTTTAAGTATTGAAGTATCACAGGCCAACTTATGACTAGTTAAGATTCATTATTTTAAGATTGAGATTGATATTTCTGTTTATGGTCAAATGGGTGAGTGAGTGTAAGTGTGAACCACCAGGTGGTATTCGTGTAGTTAGTTGACGTTTACCTGGAGTTTACCTGGAGAGAGTTCCGGGGGTCAATGCCCCCGTGGCCCGGTCTGTGACCAGGCCTCCTGGTGGATGAGAGCCTGATCAACCAGGCTGTTACTGCTGGCTGCACGCAAACCAACGTACGAGCCACAGCCCGGCTGATCAGGAACCGACTTTAGGTGCTTGTCCAGTGCCAGCTTGAAGACTGCCAGGGGTCTGTTGGTGTATCAGGGAGATAAGATGTTTTCTAATGGTAGTTTTGAAGGTGATGAATGTGTCTGCAGTTCTAGAGTTCTCAGGTAGGGTGTTCCAGATTTTAGGGCCTTTGACATACATTGAATTTTTGTAAAGGTTTAGTCGAACACGGGGAATGTCATAGAGATGTTTGTGTCTGGTGTTGTGCCTGTGGGTTCTGTCACAACTATCAAGAAAACATTTTAGGTCAAGGTTAATATTGGAATTTAAGGTCCTGTAGATGTAGATTGCACAGTAGTAAGTGTGGATGTACTGAACAGGGAGTAAGTTTAGATCTATGAAGAGTGGGGGGATGTGTTGCCTGGGATGGGATTTAGTGATTATTCTTACTGCAGCTTTTTGTTGGGTTATTATTGGCTTTAGGTGTGTTGCTGCAGTTGATCCCCAAGCACAAATAGCATAGGTGAGGTATGGATATATAAGTGAATGGTATAGTGTGAGAAGGGCAGTTTGCGGCACGTAGCATCATATTTTGGAGAGGATCCCCACCATTTTGGATACTTTTTTGGTTATGTGTTGGATATGGGTGCTGAAGTTCAGGTTGTTGTCAAGGTATAGGCCTAGGAATTTGCCCTCATTATGCCTGGCAATTAGAGTGTTGTCGATCTTAATGTTAATTTGCACAACTCCTGCTCTGCTACCAAACGTAATACAGTAGGTTTTGTCAGTGTTAAGCATAAGTTTATTGGCTGTCATCTAGACAACTTTCAATGAGCTCTTCACTAACCTTTAAAGACACAGAAGCATCCAGTAACTACCTGACCAATCTTACAAGGAAATTTGACTTAAGCAAAAGTAATAATAGTTGTAGTAACAGTAGTACTAGCAACAACAGCAGCAGAAATCACAGCAGCAGCAGCAGCAATGGAAGCAGTGATGGCAGCAGGTGTAGCAACAACAGCAGCAACAGCAGCAGCAACAACAGCAGCACCAGCACCAGCAGCACCAACAGTAGAAGTATGGTATGCTAGTAACTGTAGTAGTAGTAATAGTTGCAGCAATAGTAGCAGTAGTAATAGTAGTATAAAAATAGAAAAATTAAAAAATAAAATATTTTATACTATTTAACACTGACTGAAGGGAATATAATAAAAAATAGCATCGCACAATCTTAAGTGGAAGGCCACAATCTATAGCTCTTCAGAATGCTATATCCTTAGTTATAGATCAGTTTTAAAAATGACAGACTTATATAGCTAGGGTTTCTTCAAAAATCTCATTTTGTGTCGTGATTTAGAAAGCAATTTTTTTTTTATATCTAATTTAAACTTATTGAAAAAACTGAATTTATTATGTGGTTTGAGTAGTGATTTCTGTAGTCATGTCTGCATGTACAAGCAAGGATATAATTACGTGTGCATGTTAAGCCAGCCATATATTCACATCTGCATGTATAAGCAAGGCATATATTTGTGTGTGCTTGTATAGCAAGGCATATATTCATGTGTGCATGTATAAGCCAGCCAGATATTCATGTCTGCAGGTATAAGCAAAGCATATATTTATGTGTGCACATTAAGCAAGGTATACATTCACATGTGCTTCTTTAAACAAGCCATATATACACATGTGTATAGTGTAACAATGTAGTATATACTCAAGAATGTGTGTGCAGTACGGATGTTTATATTCACGGATGTGTGTGCTGTAGTTGTAATTCTACTCACATGTTTGTGTTGGTCTGCAGGTGTTGGTGGCCGCGCAGAGCAGCGGAGACTCAGCCACCATGAAGAAGATTGGCCTAACTGTCTACTTCATGACCTCTATGGCTGTTCTCATGATGAACATGTAGAGCCTGAGGCACATTTCTCACCACCACCACCAGCCTTCTTTCTCCTCCTGACCACCATCATCACTACAAGATATGATAAATATGCAACAATCTTACCACCATGAGTGCTGACACTGTACCTTCGGCTGCTACATAATGATCTTGTTTCTACATGTACCATCGCTTTTTTATGCTGCAACGACTGAACTAAAGTAGTATCTTCCTCTGTCAGGGCTAAATATAATATTTTTAACAGAGAGTTCCTGATATTAACTTCAAAACTGTGTTTGTGGTATTAAAATGTGTGAAGAATTGTGTCCCACAGACGGAATCAGTGTGGGGAAGGCTGTCAGCAGGGTGCAGGAGACAGGAGGCCAGCTGGATGGCTGGCTAATAGGCTGGCTGCTAGCTGGCTGGCTTGCTAGCCACTTATACTAGATCACAAGGAAACTCTTCCTTAGTTTAGTTGCAGTTTAAACAATATCACCACACAAGGGGTTAGAATCTAGCTACATCATATATGTAGCCTGGCTGGAAGACACAATGCCATCAAGATGGGTAATACAAACACAACACAAATCACACATTTATGAAACTCTCTTTTTCTAAAGCAGAGTTTATTATGATTTAATAAAACTCTCTGAGCAAAACGATCATGTTAAAGGCTTACGTTTGTCTGGATGTGTTTGTATCACCCAAGGTGTCATTAAACAGCATAGTAACACTGTATTTGCTTCATTTACGACTTTGTTATGGACAATCTGAAGGTGTTTATGTGTTTATACACCAGTAAGCAATAATTGTGAATGAGAAATAAAAGATGCAAACTAACCACAGGGAGAGTATGATAGCTCTAAGTCTTTCCTGTTGCAATCAACGTACCAATATAAGCTCCTGGTGATGCGTTAAATGCAACACAAAAGACCCCAAGCTATCACTCCCCCTCGACCCCAGTGGTTATTCTGCATATGCCAGTACAGTTTAGAAGGCCAGTACTTATGAATATAACTATACTCTTGTCAGACTGAATTCAAAATACTCAAAAAAAACATTTTACTCAACTGAAAGGTGAATTATCATTATAAAACCGAAGGCAGCCTTCAATCTGTTATAAAATATAATCAACGATGCTGTTAATATAACTCCCCGAGATATAAATAGGCCAGTGTTATTCCTAGTCTCAATTATTGAACAGATAATCAAGTGTTTGTTATGCATCCATGTGTCTAGTGTAGCTGTGGGTGACGTTTGTGTAGCGCTGTCTTAGTCTGTTCCTTATTAACTCTTGTCAGGATGTATTGTAGTAGTCCCCAACCTTTTTAGCATGAAAGGGCCAATTTAAAAAGCCAAATTTAAAGGAGGGAAGCATTTTGTAATGATCGATATTAACATTATACTTATAGTTAGCCCTTATTCAATACTGATTACATGGTTATTGTCACTAACTACACAATCACAAACACTTAAGCTCAAGAACACTTCAACTGTTCATTTCATTCATAACACCTAGAAATTTAAATATACAGACGAACAATTTCTAACAATCACTGCTGACATGAACACAGCACAGCATGTGCTAACATCCACTACATGTGCTAAATGTACTACATGTGCTACTAGGATAAATTGGCACTGACCACAAGTGACAGGTGGTTGTTAGAGGTGGCAATAAGGTTTCGGTGTAAAATGGCTTTAAATATTTTTTAACTGACATGGTGCAGTGTGGAACCTACGTAGAAGTGAATTCACAATTTTATGTGAGGGGCCGCATCCATTGTTAGAAGGGCCCCAGGTTGGGGACCCCTGATGTATTGTATCTAACACACTACTAACCAGTTGAACTCTGCACAAACCTGGCCCATGGCCGGGCTCCGGGAGTCGAAAAACTCTGGCAACTCATCAGAGGTATATCACAGGCAAAGGTATATATATATGTGTGTGTAAAATATTGGTGACTCTTAGTAGGCTCATGTGATGCAGTAAATCACAGAATGGGAGATTTGAACCCATGGTAATCAAGTCTTTACTCACAGTTCATGCCAACATGAGTTGTGAGTCACGGCCGCTGCCGGGGGTATCCAAGATGTAGTACATGAAATGAATCTCAGTTTGTAGGCCTACTTAATAATAATTTTTATTTCAGCATCATACAATGTTTGTACAGAGACAGCAGACGTTTTACTGTACATGCAGAAGCCCATTGTTATGCAGAGCATTTTGGGCAAACTTAAACCTAACTTAAGATTACAATGGCAATAACTTAAATATAAGACTACAGTGAACTAGGCCTAAGTAGCTAAATTAGCTACCACACATGAACTACTCTGAAGGAGGGGTGTTACTGTTGCAGTTTAAAAACTGTAGTGTAAAGCAGCCCTCTGGCAAGACAGTGATGGAGTGAATGATGATGAAAGTTTTTCTTTTTCGGGCCACCCTGCTTTGGTGGGAATCGGCCAGTGTGTTAATAAAATATAATAATAAAAAACATGAACTACTAGGCTAGGTAAGCCTAACCAATTTCCTATCTCTTACTGTTAAAAAAATTCTCATTTTAATAATTAACAGGCTATAATTTATAATTTTTGAGGCCTACATACACAATGCTGCACAATATTGAAAACCTTGGATGCCCCTGTGCTGTAATGTTGCTGAACAGTGCACTGTTTAGCCTAGAGCAGGATGGCTACAAGCTCCCCTTCCTCTCTTCCACAATTCCCCTCATAAGAGCTTCACAGAAGCTCTCTGTGTTGTACATAGCTAACATTCCACACCTGCCTCTAGTACATAAGTGTTATACCAACAGGTATGTAGATATGAAGTTGATCAAACCCAAATGTTCTTGGTACCAGCGGACAGGTAGAGAATCGAACGTGGGAGCAATTCCGCTGTCCTAAGACCTGGTGTCAACCAGTCCCTCCACAGACCCCTTGCTTCCCACCTTGTGTATATTAACCCCCTGCCCCCCACACCATGTATACCTACCTATATCCAGTATATATATACTACTGCAGGTGTAATGTGGAGGACCTGCCATCTGTCTCTCCTGTATTCATTTTGATACATCACTAGCAACTAACCCTCGCTAACCACTACCAACCCTAGTATATAGTATATATGACAATATAAACCTGGTATTTGTCTAGCTCTATTCCCCCAGGTTACATCCTTCCATTCTCTGTGCTACTCAATCTTTCCACTACCCTCCAGTTTTCATCAATCAATTTTCATCAATCTTGAATTCTCTTTATTTAAATTGAGCATTTCTTCACTATCAAATTTTTATTTCCCCCCTCCTCTTATTTTCAGTATCTATTGTTTGCTCAGTAATAACTCACATGCAGACAGAAACTCGGAAGATTGATTGATCTGTATATTCTGACCCCCTTCTGGGGTCCTCTGCAGCAGGAGAGGACCCCAGAAAGGGGTAAAAATACACAGACCAATCAATCTCCTGTGTCCTGTCTCCACCTGGGTTATTACTGAGCATTTATAAGTATTCATTATACTTTAGTTATTCATCTATTGTTTCTTTTAAAGTAATTTAATAAATTTTCTTAACTATATAAGTAACTACACAATAACTAAGTGGGTGAAATAGTCTTCAGGACCCTGACTACTGGTCAGGTTGTTGGTGGATAGCACACACCGTGACAACCAAATGACATACTACCAATGATAGTGGAGGACAGACTGGCTGTGGAAACTTTTACTGGGATGTTTCGCCCTGTCTAGAGTGAAACATCGGCCCAATAAAAGAGCATCCTGCAGCCTGTCCATTCTTCACGTCAGTTAAGATTGCGTTGATCTTTTCATTATCATTGACATGATTTATTAAAAATGCCATCTTTTATTAAAACTGACATCTTTTATTAAAACTGACATCATTTATTACAAATGACATCATCTGATCAATTTGGTTCTTTTCACCATGGGATTATTAGTTAATAAATTCTAGCATTGTGTAAAAGTTGGTTTTATTAATTCCAAAGAATTTATTATGTGCAACAATAAGAGAATTTAATCAAAATATGTTGCAGATATCCAAACCTTTGCCTAGAAAGAAATAACTCTGTGGCACTTAGTAAGTAAGTAAGTAAGTAAGTAAGTAAGTTTATTCAGGTATACACAAATACAGTTACATAGAATTATCATACATAGCAGCATATGTGTAGAGAACCTGGGATAACACAAAAAAGTCAGACAGTGACTTATTTCCATTGGGGTCCTTGAGCATACCTCAAGAAAAAAGAAAAAACGTAGGAGAGTCGCTCCCTCTACAGGTGACGGTGAAGAATCACAGAGCTGTTGAAAGAGGTCAGAATATCTAAATACAGAAGGAGGCACTGGCCAGAGAAATAGAAAATACTGAACTTAAGCCTAGGGAATCATACAGGAGCCAAGAAACACAGGACGAACTTAAGGCTATAAATAAAATAAATATATACATATATTTCTTTTCTTGTGCCAAATCGAGGGCAAAAACCACATCCAATATTGGACCCCTGCTTAAACAAAATGGGACTTACACTGATGACAGCAAGGAAATGAGTGAGATACTGAAATCCTAATATGACTCAATGTTTAGTGAGCCATTAACCAGACTAAGAGTCAACAATTCAAGAATTTCTGAAATAATCCCAACACCACAGGACATTGAAAAAGCAAGAAATGACATGGCCATGCACTCTGCCCCAGATCCAGACTCATGGAACTCTGTGTTCATCAAAAACTGCAAGAAACCTCTTTTACGTGCCTTCATCATTCTA
Organism: Cherax quadricarinatus; assembly: GCF_026875155.1. NCBI lineage: Eukaryota > Metazoa > Arthropoda > Malacostraca > Decapoda > Parastacidae > Cherax > Cherax quadricarinatus. The sequence goes on from NC_069496.1 coordinate 8,027,552, forward strand.
TGGAGAAGTAGCATGGACAGGGGTCATCCCACAACAACAGACATAGCCCTACTCCACAAAGGTGGCAGTAAAGCAATTGCAAAGAATTACAGACTGATGGCACAAACGTCCCATATCATAAAAATCTTTGAAAGGGTTCTAAGAAGCAAGACTGCCAACTACTTGGATACCCAAGTGGTTGGCAACTGCACAACCCAGGGCAGGATGGGTTTAGAGCAGGTTTCTCCTGCCTCTCACAACTACTGGACCACTATGACATGGTCTGGGATACACTGGAGGACAATCAAAATGCAGATGTAGTATACACAGACTTTGCAAAAGCCTTCAACAAGTGCAATCATGGTGGAATACCACACAATGTGTGATAAAGGAATAACGGGTAAAGTAGGAAGATGGATCTCTATGTTCGTCACACAGAACACAGAGTAATAATAAACAGAGTGAAGTCAGAGGTAGCTAAAGTGAAAGGCTCTGTTCCACAAGGCACAGTACTCTCTCCCATCCTGTTCCTCATCCTTATATCTGTTACAGAGTTGGCCCGGTGGCCTGGTGGCTAAAGCTCCCGCTTCACACACGGAGGGCCTGGGTTCGATTCCCGGCGGGGTGGAAACATTTCGACACGTTTCCTTACACCTGTTGTCCTGTTCACCTAGCAGCAAATAGGTACCTGGGTGTTAGTCGACTGGTGTGGGTCGCATCCTGGGGGACAAGATTAAGGACCCCAATGGAAATAAGTTAGACAGTCCTCGATGACGCACTGACTTTCTTGGGTTATCCTGGGTGGCTAACCCTCCGGGGTTAAAAATCCGAACGAAATCTTATCTAATCTTAAGCCACAGACCTGTGTCTTCCTTTGCTGATGATACCAGAACTTGCATGAGTGTGTCAACCATTGAAGACAATGCAAGTCTCCAAATGGACATTAACCAAGTCTTCAAATGGACATTAACCAAGTCTTCAAATGGACATTAACCAAGTCTTTAAATGGACATTAACCAAGTCTTTAAATGGACCTCAAAATATTATATGAAGTTCAATGAAGATAAACTGCTATAGAAAACTCGATTAAATTAAAATTGTATCAGAGTATAAAACAAATTCCAACCACATAATAGAACAAAAAACTAATGTGAAGGACCTGGGAGTGATAATGTCAGAGAATTTCACTTTCAAAGATAACAATGTGTCTACCACATCTGCTAGGAAAATGATAGGATGGATAATGAGAACCTTCAAAACTAGGGACGCCAAGCCCATGATGATTCTCTTTAAGTCGCCTGTTTTCTCTGGGCTGGATACTGCTGCACACTAATGGCCCCTTTCATGGCAGGTGATATTACAGACCTAGAGAATGTACAGAAAACTTTCACTGTGTGTATAAGTGCAATAAATTACTGGGAACAGTTGAAGTCCTTCGATTTGTATTCCCTGGAACACAGGCAAGAAAGATACATGATAATATACACATGGAAAATCCTAGAGGGATTAGTACCAAACCTATACAAGAAAATCACTCTTTACGAAAGGAAAAGACTCGGCAGGAGATGCAACATTCCCCCGATGAAAAGCAACGGTGCCACGAGTACACTGAGACAACACACTAAGCATCAGGGTCCCAAGACTGTTCAACTGCCTCCCAGCATACATAAGGGAGATTACCAATAGGCCCCTGACTGTCTTCAAGAAGGCACTGGACAGGCACCTAAAGTCAGTACCTGATCAACCAGGCTGTGGTTGCTATGTTATAATAATAATAAAAACAATAATAATAATAATAATAAATCTTTATTTATTACTAGTACATGTACAAGGTAAACAGACCATAGCTGACATGAATAACATTATACTATATAGAAAGCCCCTTGTTATGCTGAGCATTTCCTGCAAATTAGGTCAGTTTTGGCCCAGGATGCGACCCATACCAGTCCACTAACACCCAGGTACCTATTTTATTGATGGGTGAACATGGACAACCGGTATAAGGTAATAATTCCAATATTTCCACCCCTTTGCTGGGAATCGAACCCGGACCCTCACTGTGAAGCGAGAGCTTTTGCCACCAGGCTACTGGGCACCATCAGTAACAACCTGGTTGATCAGTCCCTGATCCACCCTAAGGACTGGTTATGGACCGAGCCATGAGGGTCAAGGAACCCAATGGTAAGTCAGCTAAATGCTAAGTCAAGGTATACAATGGTAATAAACCAGGGGACACATTGGTAGCAAGTTAATTACATTTTTTGGGTTATCATAGGTAATTTACACATAAATTACTATGATAATTGTAATTAGGTCAACTTGTATAATTGTACTTATGTGTAACTGTGCCTAAATAAACTTATGGACCTTTGTAATATCTGAATCACAATTCATCAAAATATCTAAGTTACTCATTATTATTTCTGGTGATATTTCCAATTTTCTCTTAACGTGAATATTAAAGGAAATGATTTCTTGGGGTAACTAAAATTGTATGGAGCGAGTGTTGTGTACTTGGCTATTTGTGGTTGTAGGGGTTGACTCATAGCTCTTGGCCCCGCCTCTTCGCTGGAATGAGTGCAGGCAGGTAGGTAGGTTGACAAGAAAGAAGGTAGGCAGGATAGAAGGAAGGCAGGATGGAAGGAACGAAGGAAGGCAGGGAGGTAGAAAGGCAGGCAGGTGGAAAAGCAGGCAGGTAGGAAGGCATGCAGGAAGGCAGGTAGGTAGGCAAATAGGCGGTAGTGTGTTGCTAAACAATTCTATATGATAGTTACACAGTGGGAACACCAGCAGTGTTGCTACACTATTTTATATGATAGTTACACCGTGGTAACACCAGCAGTGTTGCTACACTATTCTATATGATAATTACACAGTGGTAACACCAGCAGTGTTGCTACACTATTCTATATGATAGTTACACAGTGGTAACACCAGCAGTGTTGCTACACTATTCTATATGATAGTTACACAGTGGTAACACCAGCAGTGTTGCTACACTATTCTATATGATAGTTACACAGTGGTAACACCAGCAGTGTTGCTACACTATTCTATATGATAGTTACACAGTGGTAGCACCAGCAGTGTTGCTACACTATTCTATATGATAGTTACACAGTGGTAACACCAGCAGTGTTACTACACTATTCTATATGATAGTTACACAGTGGGAACAATAGCTAGCTATGTTTCCCTGTCATATTCCATCACACAGGTTGGGTTACACAGTGTTGGACACCCATCTCATTCGTGATTCACGAAATCGTAATGACACGATTGCAAACAAATCATTCCACGGGTGGGGTTTGATCCCGCGGTCAGAGAGTCTCAAGGGTCATCCACGATCCTCAACCCCCCCATCGTGGGTCTTAATTACGAGATGGGCTCCTCCATGGGTTCCCCATCACCCTTAATGGGGCACAGTTATCACATTCATGGCGGGGGAGCGCTAAACTATTAAGGGCTCATACGGTGTCCGAGGGAGGGTGAGGTTAGTAGCCTTCGATGTCGTGGAGGATTGGATCATTGTCTCTAGGATCAAAATCGTTTCACCTGGATCAAAGCAGGGAGAAGACATGTTCATGAACCTTACGAACCCTTAGCAACTATAGGTTTAAGGTTGATTTATAGACAAATTCTGAGCATATCTCAACAGCGTGTGACAGCCGGGAGCCGTGACTCGACCCCTGCAACCACAAATAAGCGGGTACATTTTTAACAACATCTGACAGTTCATTAACACTGCAGTGTTACTAATGCTGAGTAGGCCTACTGTAATGTCTCTCCTTACTCCATGTTACTAATATACAGTAGACCTACTGTAATGTCTCTCCTTATTCCATGTTACTAATGTACAGTAGGCCTACTGTAATGACTGTCATGACCTTTTTTCAGGCCTACTGAAGTATACTGTGCTTATAGCCCCGTTCCAGTCACTAATGTACAGTAGGCCTACCGTAATGTTTCACGGTCTTTGTAACCCTCTACAGGGAGGCTTACTTTCTACCTTGGGTCTAATGCGCAATAATTAACATTTTAAAACAGAGGTGAATGTTTGTGGTGACGCGACGCGTCCAGCAGCTGGACCGTGAGAACAACCTACACACACACACACACACACACACACACACACACACATGAAGATTGGGGAGGGGCAAAGAAGACCGCAGACAGAGTATAGGCTAGGTGGACAAAGACTACAGACCTCACTCAGGGAGAAAGATCTTGGGGTGACCATAACACCGAGCACATCACCGGAGGCACACATCAACCAAATAACCGCTGCAGCATACGGGCGCCTGGCAAACCTGAGAATAGCGTTCCGATACCTTAATAAGGAATCGTTCAAGACACTGTACACTGTGTATGTTAGGCCCATACTGGAGTATGCAGCACCAGTCTGGAACCCACACCTGGTCAAGCACGTCAAGAAGTTAGAGAAAGTACAAAAGTTTGCAACAAGGCTAGGCCCAGAGCTCAAGGGAATGTCGTACGAGGAAAGGTTGAGGGAAATCGGACTGACGACACTGGAGGACAGAAGGGTCAGGGGAGACATGATAACGACATACAAGATACTGCGGGGAATAGACAAGGTGGTCAGAGATAGGATGTTCCAGAGAGGGGACACAGGGACAAGGGGTCACAACTGGAAGCTGAAGACTCAGACGAGTCACAGGGACGTTAGGAAGTATTTCTTCAGTCATAGAGTTGTCAGCAAGTGGAATAGCCTAGCAAGTGAAGTAGTGGAGGCAGGAACCATATATAGTTTTAAGAAGAGGTATGACAAAGCTCAGGAAGCAGAGAGAGAGAGGACCCAGTAGCGATCAGTGAAGAGGCGGGGCCAGGAGCTGAGTATCGACCCCTGCAACCACAATTAGGTGAGTACAATTAGGTGAGTACACACACACACACACACACACACACACACACACACACACACACACACAACACACACACATACACATACACACACACACACACACACACACACACACACACACACATACACACATACACGCACACACACACACATACACCGTGTACGTCAGGCCCATATTGGAGTATGCGGCACCAGTTTGGAACCCACACCTAGCCAAGCACGTAAAGAAACTAGAGAAAGTGCAAAGGTTTGCAACAAGACTAGTCCCAGAGCTAAGAGGTATGTCCTACGAGGAGAGATTAAGGGAAATCAACCTGACGACACTGGAGGACAGGAGAGATAGGGGGGACATGATAACGACATACAAAATACTGAGAGGAATTGACAAGGTGGACAAAGACAGGATGTTCCAGAGATTGGACACAACAACAAGGGGACATAGTTGAAAGTTGAAGACACAGATGAATCACAGGGATCTAAGGAAGTATTTCTTCAGCCACAGAGTAGTCAGTAAGTGGAATAGTTTGGGAAGCGATGTAGTGGAGGCAGGATCCATACATAGCTTTAAGCAGAGGTATGATAAAGCTCACGGTTCAGGGTGAGTGACCTAGTAGCGATCAGTGAAGAGGCGGGGCCAGGAGCTCGGACTCGACCCCCACAACCTCAACTAGGTGAGTACACATACACATACACACACACACATACACACATACACACACACATACACGCACACACACACACACACACACACATACACACATACACACACACATACATGCACACACACACACACACACACACACACACACACACACACACACACACACACACACACACACACAACACACACTAGGTGAGTACACACAAGCGGGGTTCCACAGGGGTCAGTCCTAGGACCTGTGCTGTTCTTGGTATATGTGAATGACATAACGGAAGGGATAGACTCAGAAGTGTCCTTGTTTGCAGATGATGTGAAGTTAATGAGAAGAATCAAATCGGATGAGGATCAGGCAGGACTACAAAGAGACCTGGACAGGCTACAAGCCTGGTCCAGCAACTGGCTCCTTGAATTTAACCCTGCCAAATGCAAAGTCATGAAGATTGGGGAAGGGCAAAGAAGACCGCAGACACAATATAGTTTAGACGGCCAAAGTCTGCAAACCTCACTCAAGGAAAAAGATCTGGGGGTGAGTATAACACCGAGCATATCTCCCGTGGCGCACATCAATCAGATAACTGCTGCAGCATACGGGCGCCTGGCAAACCTATGGATAGCGTTCCGATACCTCAGTAAGGATTCGTTCAAGACTCTGTATACCATTTACGTCAGGCCCATACTGGAGTATGCAGCACCAGTTTGGAATCCACACCTAGTCAAGCACGTCAAGAAATTAGAGAAAGTGCAAAGGTTTGCAACAAGACTAGTCCCAGAGCTACGGGGATTGTCCTACGAAGAAAGATTGAGGGAAATCGGCCTGACAACACTGGAGGCAAGGAGGGTCAGGGGAGACATGATAACGACATATAAAATACTGCGTGGAATAGACGAGGTGGACAAAGACGGGATGTTCCAGAGATGGGACACAGACACAAGAGGTCACAATTGGAAGTTGAAGACTCAGATGAATCAAAGGGATGTTAGGAAGTATTTCTTCAGTCATAGAGTAGTCAAGCCGTGGAATAGCCTAGAAAGTGAAGTAGTGGAGACGGGAACCATACATAGTTTTAAGGCGAGGTATGATAAAGCTCATGGAGCAGGGAGAGGACCTAGTAGCAATCAGTGAAGAGGCGGGGCCAGGAGCTGTGACTCGACCCCTGCAACCACAAATAGGTGAGTACAAATAGGTGAGTACACACACACACACACATACACACACACATGGGTCCTGAGAGAGGGAGCATGTGATGCAGTTCAGATGGGCTTGTGAGGTCTCTAGGGAGACCTAATTATATGGTCACACCTGCCTTAGCAAATTTCAGGTAGTCACGCCCACGTCTGAGGTCTTTTGTTCTTGACAGCGTCAGACCTAGGCGTCAGGTCGTAAGACGTGGTACATACCCCATTGGGGAGGGGGTACTTTGACTACGATATAAGCCCAGGGAACAGCTGAGTAGAGAGATTCGAGCGGAGCTGCTGCTGGGGTGCAGAGCTCCTGAGCAGAGACTTCGAGCGGAGCTGCTGCTGGGGTGCAGAGCTCCTGAGCAGAGACTTCGAGCGGAGCTGCTGCTGGGGTGCAGAGCTCCTGAGCAGAGACTTCGAGCGGAGCTGCTGCTGGGGTGCAGGGCTCGGGAGAAGGCTGCTGAAGTCTCTGGAGGAGACTGTTGGAGGCATTAGGCAGAGCACTGGCTTGGCGCAGTACTCGTGCTGTGTAGGTCTTGGGACCTGTGGCTTAGTTCCTGTGATGAACTGTCCTCTGAACTATATTGTAAGTTATATTCATTCTCGTCAGGTTGATTGTGTTCCCTGTCTCACTGCTTATACATACCATCCCATTTATCTAAACCACAATAATGTTCTCCTGTTCCCAAATATATTATTGTACAAGGACTTAATAATAAACTGTGTTTGAGTTGAATAGTAATATTCACTGTCCCCGTTATTTATTCTTATTTCCATTTATTTATGTTTAGTTAAAGTAGTGAGAGGGTGAGTAGTGTGGAGTGGTGGGTAGAGTAATAAGAGGTGAAGTTGTAGTCACCAGTGACCTCACATTACCTACCGACCCCCGCACTCACCCCTCCTACTGCCTCGCCTGTCCCCTACCTACTGACTCCCTTCTCTTACCCCCATATTCCCCTAATCATTACCCCCCTACATGACAAGCAGAGGTGCTATGTGTACCCCTAACAACAATATTCAATACATCTATCGAAACAGGGAGATTGCCTGAGGCATGGAAGACAGCAAATGTAGTTCCAATCTTTAAAAAAGGAGACAGACATGAAGCATTAAACTACAGACCAGTGTCACTGACATGTATAGTATGCAAAATCATGGAGAAGATTATCAGGAGAAGAGTGGTGGAACACCTAGAAAGGAATGATCTCATCAACAGCAGCCAACATGGTTTCAGAGAAGGGAAATCCTGTGTCACAAACCTACTGGAGTTCTATGACATGGTGACAGCAGTAAGACAAGAGAGAGGGGTGGGTGGATGCATTTTCTTGCATTGCAAAAGGCGTTTGACACAGTTCCACACAAGAGATTAGTGCAAAAACTGGAGGACCAAGCAGGGATAACAAGGAAGGCACTGCAGTGGATCAGGGAATACTTGTCAGGAAGACAGCAGCGAGTCATGGTACGTGGTGAGGTGTCAGAGTGGGCACCTGTGACCAGCGGGATCCCACAGGGGTCAGTCCTAGGACCAGTGCTGTTTCTGGTATTTGTGAACGACATGACGGAAGGAATAGACTCTGAGGTGTCCCTGTTTGCAGATGACGTGAAGTTGATGAGAAGAATTCACTCGATCGAAGACCAGGCAGAACTACAAAGGGATCTGGACAGGCTGCAGACCTGGTCAGCAACTGGCTCCTGGGAGTTCAATCCCACCAAGTGCAAAGTCATGAGGATTGGAGAAGGGCAAAGAAGACCGCAGACGGAGTACAGTCTAGGGGGCCAGAGACTACAAACATCACTCAAGGAAAAAGATCTTGGGGTGAGTATAACACCAGGCACATCTCCTGAAGCGCACATCAACCAAATAACTGCTGCAGCATATGGGCGCCTAGCAAACCTCAGAACAGCATTCCGACATCTTAATAAGGAATCGTTCAGGACCCTGTACATCGTGTACGTTAGGCCCATATTGGAGTATGCGGCACCAGTTTGGAACCCACACCTAGCCAAGCACGTAAAGAAACTAGAGAAAGTGCAAAGGTTTGCAACAAGACTAGTCCCAGAGTTAAGAGGTATGTCCTACGAGGAGAGGTTAAGGAAAATCAACCTGACGAAACTGGAGGACAGGAGAGATAGGGGGGACATGATAACGACTTACAAAATACTGAGAGGAATTGACAAGGTGGACAAAGACAGGATGTTCCAGAGACTGGACACAGCAACACGGGGACACAGTTGGAAGCTGAAGACACAGATGAATCAAAGGGATGTTAGGAAGTATTTCTTCAGCCACAGAGTAGTCAGGAAGTGGAATAGCTTGGGAAGCGATGTAGTGGAGGCAGGATCCATACATAGCTTTAAGCAGAGGTATGATAAAGCTCACGGCTCAGGGAGAGTGACCTAGTAGCGATCAGTGAAGAGGCGGGGCCAGGAGGTCGGACTCGACCCCTGCAACCTCAACTAGGTGAGTACACACACACACACGCGCGCGCGCGCGCTCACTTTCATCGGGTCGTTAATTACACTAAAATAATCTTCGTCCTGAGAGAGAGAGAGAGAGAGAGAGAGAGCAACAGCAAGAACCACTGAGGAGATATAATCCTAACGTAATTAAAACAGGTTAAATTACACGGCTGTAGGCTTGACAAACGAGCGTAGCCTCTCTGGTTGGCAGAGTTCTCTCATCAGCGGTAGTTAGGTCATTACCAGCCACTCCCTCGTTATTACCAAATTGGTCATTATCTCCAGGACTCCCTTAATGACACTTGTCCCATTATAACCCTCATATATATAACTATCAATCAAGTGCACAAGATCATAATATATATATATATATATATATATATATATATATATATATATATATATATATATATATATATATATATATATTATCATTATTGTTATTGTTACTAGCGATAAAAGATGCAAAATTACCGCGGGGGGAGTTGTATGATAGCTCTGGGCCTTTCGTGCGATCAACAAATCAGTAGCTTTCAACGTTGCAGAAGTTAATAGGAACCAACAATCTGCCTGGACTTCCTGCTTAACATTGCAAGTTCTTGATGTGTTGATAGCAAGACTCCAGTGGCACTGGAGTGGCACTTGAGTGGCACTGGAGTGCCAGTATCAACACCCTGGCACTCGCCTGATCCTCTCTCATCCTCTTAGATCCTCTAATTGCACTGATGGTGTCCAATACTGGTAATTGAATACTCTTGTAAAAGTGTTGTGTGTGTGTGTGTGTGTGTGTGTGTGTGTGTGTGTGTGTGTGTGTGTGTGTGTGTGTGTGTGTGTGTGTGTGTGTGTGTGTAAGATTACACTTGGACCACTGGAAGACCCACTCTGCCAGTGGACAGAAAACGGAATTTATGAATAGAGAACGAACAGGAGACTCGAACCTGGGTCCTGGCGTACAGCAAGGCCAATACTGCATCATTAGCTGATACATAACACCACTACGGTTCGAATCCCAGTGCATTCATTATACACACACACACACACACACACATATATATATATATATATATATATATATATATATATATATATATATATATATATATATATATATATATATATATATATATATATATATAATATATGAGAATCAGACTGCGAACTTCGCTGCAGACTAAGCAGGTTCGAATCCTGCTGTGATCTAAGACCTTTTAAAGCTTTACTGTTGAGCTGCAAAAATTAATCGATGTGGTGGTAATTTTGGCCGGATTTAAAATTCACCTGAGAGTTGAGGAAATTTAGCGCGTGATAAACATTGGCGAGGAATTAAAGGTCTTGGGGGGGGGCATAAATAATGCCAAAATTAGTGCCCTTTAAAATACGATTATTTTACCTCTTGACTGTTGGTTTATAAGGGGGGATGGCAGCCCCCCTTCTCTGGGGGGATGGCAGCCCCCCTTCTCTGGGGAGTGGGAGGAGGGGAGGGATAAGGGAGAAGGTATGAACGTTAAAGGGGTTAAGGGGTTTTTAAGAGCTGGAATAAGAGGGGTTGTCAAACGTGTTTTCAACACGTCAGGTCCCAGATTTCGTCTGGACTGTTTTGAGTTACGCAGAGTTGCGTAACTCCAGCTGACGCAGCGTTAGTGGGTAGGTAGATAGGTAGATCTGGGCATCTTCCACCCTCCTAGCCTGGTCAAAGTCCTAGCCTGGTCAAAGTCCTAGCCTGGTCAAAGTCCTAGCCTGGTCAAAGTCCGAGCCTGGTCAAAGTCCTGGTCAAAGTCCTAGCCTGGTCAAAGTCCTAGCCTGGTCAAAGTCCTAGCCTGGTCAAAGTCCTAGCCTGGTCAAAGTCCTAGCCTGGTCAAAGTCCTAGCCTGGTCAAAGTCCTAGCCTGGTCAAAGTCTTAGCCTGGTCAAAGTCCTAGCCTGGTCAAAGTCCTAGCCTGGTCAAAGTCCTAGCCTGGTCAAAGTCCTAGCCTGGTCAAAGTCCTAGCCTGGTCAAATTCCTAGCCTGGTCAAAGTCCTAGCCTTGCTTGTAGTGGGATCGTCAGAGATACTGGAGAAATACACACAGACTTCAGGGAGTCTTGAGAAGCCTTGGCCAGCCTGTCAAGTCTAAGAACAACGATGACCTGAGACGGAGGCCGTGACCTGGAGACACACATGGGATTATCTAAGTATCTGTATAGTAGCTGGGATTATCTATCTACAAAGTAGCTGGGATTATCTAAGTATCTATAAAGTAGCTGGGATTATCTATCTACAAAGTAGCTGGGATTATCTAAGTATCTATAAAGTAGCTGGGATTATCTATCTACAAAGTAGCTGGGATTATCTAAGTATCTATAAAGTAGCTGGGATTATCTATCTACAAAGTAGCTGGGATTATCTAAGTATCTATAAAGTAGCTGGGATTATCTATAAAGTAGCTGGGATTATCTATCTATAAAGTAGCTGGGATTATCGAAGTATCTATAAAGTAGCTGGGATTATCTATCTATAAAGTAGCTGGAATTATCTAAGTATCTATAAAGTAGCTGGGATTATCTAAGTATAAAGTAGCTGGGATTATCTAAGTATAAAGTAGCTGGGATTATCTAAGTATAAAGTAGCTGGGATTATCTAAGTATCTATAAAGTAGCTGGGATTATCTAAGTATCTATAAAGTAGCTGGGATTATCTATCTATAAAGTAGCTGGGATTATCGAAGTATCTATAAAGTAGCTGGAATTATCTAAGTATCTATAAAGTAGCTGGGATTATCTAAGTATAAAGTAGCTGGGATTATCTAAGTATAAAGTAGCTGGGATTATCTAAGTATCTATAAAGTAGCTGGGATTATCTAAGTATCTATAAAGTAGCTGGGATTATCTAAGTATAAAGTAGCTGGGATTATCTAAGTATCTATAAAGTAGCTGGGATTATCTAAGTATCTATAAAATAGCTGGGATTATCTAAGTATCTATAAAGTAGCTGGGATTATCTAAGTATCTATAAAGTAGCTGGGATTATCTAAGTATCTATAAAGTAGCTGGGATTATCTATCTATAAAGTAGCTGGGATTATCTAAGTATCTATAAAGTAGCTGGGATTATCTATCTACAAAGTAGCTGGGATTATCTATCTACAAAGTAGCTGGGATTATCTAAGTATCTATAAAGTAGCTGGGATTATCTATCTACAAAGTAGCTGGGATTATCTAAGTATCTATAAAGTAGCTGGGATTATCTATAAAGTAGCTGGGATTATCTATCTATAAAGTAGCTGGGAATTATCGAAGTATCTATAAAGTAGCTGGGATTATCTATCTATAAAGTAGCTGGAATTATCTAAGTATCTATAAAGTAGCTGGGATTATCTAAGTATAAAGTAGCTGGGATTATCTAAGTATAAAGTAGCTGGGATTATCTAAGTATAAAGTAGCTGGGATTATCTAAGTATCTATAAAGTAGCTGGGATTATCTAAGTATCTATAAAGTAGCTGGGATTATCTATCTATAAAGTAGCTGGGATTATCGAAGTATCTATAAAGTAGCTGGAATTATCTAAGTATCTATAAAGTAGCTGGGATTATCTAAGTATAAAGTAGCTGGGATTATCTAAGTATAAAGTAGCTGGGATTATCTAAGTATCTATAAAGTAGCTGGGATTATCTAAGTATCTATAAAGTAGCTGGGATTATCTAAGTATAAAGTAGCTGGGATTATCTAAGTATCTATAAAGTAGCTGGGATTATCTAAGTATCTATAAAATAGCTGGGATTATCTAAGTATCTATAAAGTAGCTGGGATTATCTAAGTATCTATAAAGTAGCTGGGATTATCTAAGTATCTATAAAGTAGCTGGGATTATCTATCTATAAAGTAGCTGGGATTATCTAAGTATCTATAAAGTAGCTGGGATTATCTATCTACAAAGTAGCTGGGATTATCTATCTACAAAGTAGCTGGGATTATCTAAGTATCTATAAAGTAGCTGGGATTATCTATCTACAAAGTAGCTGGGATTATCTATCTACAAAGTAGCTGGGATTATCTAAGTATCTATAAAGTAGCTGGGATTATCTATCTACAAAGTAGCTGGGATTATCTAAGTATCTATAAAGTAGCTGGGATTATCTATCTATAAAGTAGCTGGGATTATCTAAGTATCTATAAAGTAGCTGGGATTATCTATCTATAAAGTAGCTGGGATTATCTAAGTATCTATAAAGTAGCTGGGATTATCTATCTATAAAGTAGCTGGGATTATCGAAGTATCTATAAAGTAGCTGGAATTATCTAAGTATCTATAAAGTAGCTGGGATTATCTAAGTATAAAGTAGCTGGGATTATCTAAGTATAAAGTAGCTGGGATTATCTAAGTATAAAGTAGCTGGGATTATCTAAGTATAAAGTAGCTGAGTGTTCAGTGGTCAGTCGTCAGTGTTCAGTGGTCAGTCGTCACGTGAGGTCACAGACCCTGAGCTGCTTGGGGATTAGCGTGGACGGTTACAAAGCATGGCTTGCTTCTACAGTGTTTTAAAAGCTGAGGTTGGAGAGTTGAAGGAGGAGGTCTTGCTTCTCCAGGAGGAGATTAGGAGGCTGAAGGTCCACCTCAATGGGCCTGGGAGAGAGTGTGAGGTGGTTGGAGATGTGGGGAATGAGGCTTCTAGCAGTGAGGTGCAGTCTGTCTCTCACTGTGAGGAGGCTGTAGGTGGGGTGGTAGCAACGGCTACCGCGTGAGGTGCAGCCCAGCACCTGCTACAAGTGGCGAGTTGTTCACAGTAATGGGAGGCGCATCAGAGTAAGGAAAGTTAAGAGTGCAGATCTGAAGGTAGGAAATCGCTTCTCTGTCTCCAGGATGAATGTACTTCAGTGGCCAGTGAAGGTAAGGGTACTACTGCCCCTGCTAATGAAGGTAAGCGCATTCTTGTGGTTGGTGACTCTCAGGTAAGATATGTTGATCGTGCTTTTTGTAATAGGAATAAGAAGATGAGAGATAGAGTGTGCTTCCCTGGAGCTGGTGTTGGGGACATTGTCAACAGACTGGATAATATCATGTCAGGTAATGGGAACAAGCCCATTATCTGTCTCAGTGCTGGTGGAAATGATATTGGGAAGGGTAGGAGAAAAGAGCTGCTAGATAAGAAGGTCAGCTATAGTTTCATTAAGTTAAGGGGGGACCCCCTCATAGTGCATCCCCTAAAGGGGATAGGAAAATAAAGGTTTTTGTTGGGGGCAATTGGTGAAAATTGTGGTAGACAGATATGCAAGGGAACTTGCAATCCCCTTATTGACAACTGGAACAATTTTAGGGCAAACATATTGTATGCAAGGGGGGGTTCATCTTCTGGGGCGGGGTGTACATTGCGACCGATTGAGAAGGCCATTGGTGAAAATGCCTATAAATTTTAAAATGATGGAAGTAGAGGTAGGGGTGGTGGGGAAAAACAAGCAGGTTGCAACACTAGGGGGGGAAAATAAATTTTAAAAAAGGCATTCGCATGAAGTTATAAATAAAAAAAATAGAACAGGTCAGCAAAAAAGGGGGACAGAAAGGGGGGCAGCAAGGGACTAGTCCCTTAAGGTTTCTATCAAATAGAGGATGTTAGAAATAAGATAGAGGGGCAAAGATTAATTGCAAGTGGGGAAAAATAGATTTTATTGCTATAACAGAGACCTGGTTCGAAAGATAGAGAGATCCCCTCTGATGTAAAACAAGGCTTAAATTTTCCCACGCGGGGTCAACGGAAAAAGGGTTGGTGGGTAGGTGATGTCAAGAAAATTTAAATTGTTGTGTTAGAAAGATATTAAATTAGAAGCGTCCCCCATAAATTGTTTGGTTACGTTTGGGAGGGCGAGAAAAATAATTTTGGGTGTGTTTTAAAGGGCCCCAAAATTTTTAGGGAGTGCAGTAAATTTAGGGGACAAATTCGAAAGGCTCTACATACAAAAAATTTTGTGCTAATGGGGATTTAACTATAGACAATTGATGGAGCAATTTGACGGGAAATTTAGAGGGGGGGTGACTTTCTTAACGACCAGGATTGTTTTTTAAAACAGTTTTGCAGAGCAATAGGGAAAAAACCCCCTTGATTTGGTTTCCCGTAGGGAAAATAATTAATAATTTTGGGGTTTAAAGAGAGTTGGGGAGGGATCACAAACACTCATTTAAAAATACAGGGAAATTTCCCTAATAATGGCATCAAGTTCCCCCCTGATTTCGTTGGCTGTTTAAAGGGACGAAAAATTATTAGGGGGGTGAACTGGAATGCCTGACTGGGGCAGGTAGGTGGTGATGGTGCCGATTGATGTTTTCCCAGGGCATAGTTCTAGCTGCTCAGTAATTTTATTTTCCAAATGGGGAAATCAATAAAACAAAAATGATCCTAAATGGATGAACAAAGTTAAAAATATCTGTTTGGGTAAAAGAGGGCATTATAGGCAAATAAAAGGAGAGGGGAATTAAGAAATCGATTTTTCAGAAAAAGAGGAAAATAAAAAGGGGGAATTGGCTTAGAGTTTGAGGTTAAAAGTTGCAGAGAATCGAAGACTAACCAAAAGTTTTCTTTAGGTATACAGAATAAGATCAGGGAAGATGGGCCCATCAAAAGCGGGGGTCGTCACTGACGTGAAAGGAAATGTTAAAATTTTTTAACACATATTCCTCTCGTTTTTAACGGGGGAACCAGGTTTTCCCCGAATAAAAAAATTATGTAGAACAGACGATAATAAATGTGCATATTAGGGTCACAAGTGACATGGCCCCTTAGGCAAATAGATAAATTAAAACCTAACAAACCCCCGGCCCCTGAAGAACGTATGAAAGGGGTTCAAAAGGAATTTAGGAGGCTTAGCCCCCCTTTGGCTAATCTTTTAAACATTCACTACAAACGGGCGGGGCCAATAAGTAAAAATGGCAAAATGTGATATATTTTCAAAAAGTGACAGGTCCCTTAGTTCGACTATAGACCAAAAAGCCTAACCCCCCATAGTGGGAAAAATTTTTGGAATCAATAATTGCCCAGGGGGTTCGTAGCCCCTTTTAAAAAAAATAAAATTTTCAAACGAATTCAGCTGGTTTTCAAAGGGGGGTTCCCGCCTTAGAAATTTTTAACTTTTTCACTAAGGGATTTTAGGAGGTAGATCTGGAATGAAAATGAAATTTTGGGATATGGATTCAGTAAGGCTTTTTTTCGGGGCCCCCTGGGAAAGAGGAAAATTTAAAACAATGGAAAGGAGGAGAAATTTTTTTTTGGATGGGGTGGTTGACAAATAGGCAGCAGGAGTTTGCATAAATGGGGAGAAATCAGAGTGGGGAGGCAGAGGGTGTTCCACAGGGGGCAGGTGGGCCCCCCGCTGTTAATCTACTAAAAAAGAATAGATGAGGGATAAAGGGACCGAGTTTGGATGACACCAAATAGGCCGTCGAATTCTTTGACGGGACATTTCGAGGCCCCTCCAGGAAAATTTGAATAGATGATGAGTGGTCGGAGAAGGGAGATGAGTTTTAAAATAGACAAATGCAAAATTTTAAATGTTGGACAGGACAATAAACCCTGCCCCTATAAACTAAAAAAAAGGAAAATTTTTTTATTTTGGATTGGAAAAAGATTTGGAGTTTTGGTTAGCAGTAATTGAAACCAAGACACAGTGCTTTAAATGTTGCAAAAAAGCAATTGAATCCCTTTGGTTCATATAAAAAGATAAATAATGGAGTCCCCCAGGTTGTTCTTCAACCTATAATCCTTTTGGTTTGGCCCCTTTTTGATTATGCTGCCAGTTTTGGTCCCCATTACGAATGGATATAAAATTCTCTGGAAAATGTACAAAAGGGGATGACAAAGAGATCCCCCTTATCAAAACTTCCCCATGAGGATAACTAAGGGCCCCCGAAACTGCACTCTTAGAAAGACGTAGAATTTGGGGGGGTATGATTTAGGTTTAAAGTGGAAGACAGGATAAATAAAGGGGATGTAAATAGTGTGTGAAAAAAATTTGCCTGAAGGATGAGCAATGGTTTTTTGTTGGAAAAAAATTTAGATTCGGAGGGATATAGGAAAGTACTGGTTTGGTAAAAGATTGTGATGAGTGGAAAAAACTCCCAAAATACCCCTTTAGAGGCCAGAACGTTGTGTAGCTTTAAAAAAAATTGGAAAAAATAATGAGAATGTGGGGGTGTGAGTTGGACCTGTAGCTTGTGCAAAAAAGGTCGGTGCCGTGTCCCCCCTTAAACAAAGTGCCCGACCTATAGGTTGGGTAATTGGCTTAAGCCGGTAGGGACTTGGACCTCCCCGCATGGGCAAGGCCCTTTTGCTGTTCCTTGTTTTTATTTCTTATTTCTTGTATAAAGTAGTGGGATTACTATCTTAAAATAGTGGGATTATTTAAATAAATTTTAAAAAGTGGGATTTCTAAGTATTATAAAGTGCGGGATTATTGTATCTATAAATAGCTGGGGGTTATCTTTATAAAGTAGTGGGATTTTCAAGTATCTATAAAATTGCTGGGGTTATCTAAGTATCATAAAAAATACTAGGGGTTATCTAAGTATTATAAAATGTGGGGTTATCTAAGAAACTATGAAGTAGTGGGGGTTTTCTAAGTATCTATGAAGTACTGGGTTATTAAGTAAAAGTAGTGGGGTTATTAATAAAAGTAGTGGGTTATCATATATAAAATTGCTGGATTATCTAAATACTAAAATAGTGGAAATTTTTAAGTATTATGAAATAGATGGGATTATCGAGTATAAAAAAGCTGGGATTACTAAGTTTAGAAGTAGCTGGATTATCGAAGTAAAAGTAGTGGGTTACTAAGTATAAGTACGGATTTTAAAATATCTTAAAGTGCTGGGATTTTTTAAGTATTAGAAGTAGTGGATTATCGAATATAAAGTAGCTGGGATTACAAAGTACTTGAAGTATGGATTACGAAGTATAAAGTATGAGATTATCAAGTTCTAAAAAGTAGCGGGATTTAGGTATAAAGTAGTGGAAAATCTAAGTATCTATAAAGTGCTGGGTTTATCGAGTATAAAGTAGGGGGTTTTTATCGAAGTAAAAAGAGCTGGGATTTCGAATATAAATAGCTGGATTATCGAAAAAAAAAGACTGGGATTATCGAAGATAAGTAGCTGGTTTACAAAGAAAATAAAGTGCTGGATTATTAATTAAAGTAGCGGGTTACTAAGTATATACACGTAGTAACAGAACATACTGACTGGGAGGAGACGCAACATTCCCTCAAGAAAATCAGGGGCGCCACGATACACTGAGACGACAGTGTCGGGGGCCCCAAGACTGTTAAAACGCCTCCCACGAAAAAAAGGGGGATTACCAATAGGCCCCCCGACTGCCTTCAAGGAGCTGAACAGGGACCTAAAGTAGTACCCGATCAGCCGGGCTGGGTTCATACTCATTTGCTGCGACCAGTAAACATCCTGGGTTTACGACCCCGATCCCCCGTGGGCCCGGTCTCAACCGGGCCACAAAAAACCCCCTTTCCGCTTACCCCAGGTTAAAACCGAGAGTGTAATATGGGTGTAACACCCAGGGGGGTGGTGTTATTTAAGTGGGGCAGCCCATCCTAAGTGGGCTAAGAACAGGGTCCGACCCCACAAAAAACCATACAACCCCACTCCCGGGCCCCCTAAAGAACCTTCCCTTTAAAATTCCCCCTGTTACCCAATACAACCTTTTTTAATGGCCCTACATAACAGCCGTAAGGGCCTTTTATAAAAAGTAAATTTTCAGGTATCAAAACTCTTTAAAAAATTTCTGACGGGAAAACACGCACAGTAGTACACAGTATAGAGTAGCATATAGTAGTATTTGTGCAGAAGTGGTGGGGGGTATTTATTAGCAGTAGTATAGTATAGTAGTAGCGTAGTATAGACAGCAGTAGTAAATAGCAGCAGAGTATAGCAGCAGATATAGCGCATGTAGTACAAGTAGTAAATAGCAGCTTGATGGGTGGTGGAGGGAAGTAGTAGTATGAGCATAGTAGTACCAGAAGTAGCAGCAATAGGGTGTGGTAGTAGTAGTAGTGGATTTGGTATAGAGGTAGAGTGGTAGTAGGATAATAGTAGTGGTATAGAGTAGAATAGTAGTGTAGTAGTAGCACAGTAGTAGTACACAGTAGTAGTAGCAGCATAGTAGTGGTGGTGGTGGTGGTGGTGTAGATTGTAAGTAGTGTAGTATAGTGGGGGTTGTAGAGTATAGTAATGTGGTATAGGTAGTAGTAGCAGCAGTATAGTGGTGTGGTGGTAGTAGAATAGTAGTGGGGGTAGTATAGTATAGTAGTATAGAAGTAGTGGTGGTGGTAGTAGTAGTAGTAATAGAAGTAGGGGTAGTAGTAGTATGGTAGTATAGTAGTAGTAGTTATAACAGTAGTAGTGGTAGTAGTATAGATTTGGGAAAGTAGAAGTATAGTAGTGTATGGGAGTAATAGTAGTAGTATGGGAATAGTGTTTAAGGCATAAAGTGTATGGGGGGGTGGGGGTGGGGGTGGTGGTAGTTTTAGTAGTAGTGTTTTGTAGCATGGGGTGGTGGGGTAGTAGTAGTAGTGTATGGTATAGTGGTATTAGGGATAGTAGTAGTAGTAGTAGTGTAGTGGTGGTAACAGTATTGTTTGTGAAGTGGGAAGTAGTAGTATATAGCAGCATGTAGTAGTGGGGGTGGTAGTGTAGTAGTAGTGTAGTTAGCAGCAGTAGTAGTGGGGGTGGTGGTGGTGGGTTTTTAGAGTATTAGTAGCACAAGTAGTGGGGGTGGTGGGGTGGTGTAGTAGTTAGTGGGGAGTAGTAGTAAATAGTAGTGGGAAACAGTAGTAGTGGTATAGTGGAGTAGTGTATGGTGGTATAGTAGTAGTAGTAGTTAGTACAGCGTAGTAGTGGTGGTGGTGGGGGTGGTGGTAGTGTACAGTGGTATTAGTATTGTAGAGTAGTGGTAGAACAGTATATGGTATAGTGGAGTAGTAGTGGAAGTATAGTAGTAGTGGGTAATAGTATAGTAGTGGGAATAGAAGCAGCATATGTAGTGGGGGGGTGGTGGTGTAGTATAGTAGTAGTGGTGGTTGAATAGATAGTAGTAGTGGAAAGTAAGTGGAGTAGTGTGGTATAGTAGAGTGGGAGTAGTAGTATAGAGTGGAGTTATAGTGGGAGTAGTAGTGGTAAGTGGTACTAGTATAGTGGATATGGTAGTAGTAGTGGTATAGTGGTAGTAGTAGTGGTAGTAGGGGATAGTAGTGGTAAGTGGTAGTAGTTAGTGGTAAGTAGGGAGTAGTGTAGTAGTAGTATTATATAGTGGTAGAGTAGTATAGTAGTGGGAGTATAGTGTGGTAGTATAGTGGTAGTAGTGGTAGTAGTAGTAATTAGTAGTGTGGTAGTAGTAAATGGGAGTAGGTGTAGTAAGTGTGTAGTAGTGGTAGAGAGTATAGGTAGTGTAGTAGTATGGGATAGTATAGTAGTAGTGGGAGTAGTGGTATTTAGTGGTAGTAGTATGGGGTGTTAGTAGTAGTAGTATGGTAATTTAAGTAGTGGTGTAGGGGAGTGGTATAGTTGTGGTAGTAGGGGAGTAGTGGGTGTAGTGGTAGAGAGGTATATGTAGTGTAGTAGTAGTAGTGGTGTAGGGGAGTAGTATGGTAGTAGTTAGTATTAGTAGTGGGAAGATGGGTAGTAGTGGTAGTGAGTGTAGTAGTGGTTTGTAGTAGTGGTTGTAATGGTAGTAGTGGTAGTAGTGGTAGTAGTAGTAGTAGTAGTGGTAGTAGTAGTAGTAGAAGAATTTCAATTAAGTAACACAGGTGCTTTTAATAGACAGACAGATAGATCAACATAATTATCGAAGACTTTGCTTCACATACATCCTCCTCCACTCCATCTGGTCTTTATTCGTAACCCGTCCCTCTAACACCAGTGTAGGCTCCACCAGTGTAGGTTCCACCAGTGTAGGTTCCACCAGTGTAGGCTCCACCAGTGTAGGTTCCACCAGTGTAGGCTCCACCAGTGTAGGCTCCACCAGTGTAGGTTCCACCAGTGTAGGTTCCACCAGTGTAGGTTCCACCAGTGTAGGTTCCACCAGTGTAGGCTCTACCAGTGTAGGCTCCACCAGTGTAGACTCCACCAGTGTAGGTTCCACCAGTGTAGGTTCCACCAGTGTAGGCTCCACCAGTGTAGGCTCCACCAGTGTAGGTTCCACCAGTGCAGGCTCCACCAGTGTAGACTCCACCAGTGTAGGCTCCACCAGTGTAGGTTCCACCAGTGTAGGCTCCACCAGTGTAGACTCCACCAGTGTAGGCTCCACCAGTGTAGGCTCCACCAGTGTAGGCTCCACCAGTGTAGGCTCCACCAGTGTAGGTTCCACCAGTGTAGGCTCCATCAGTGTAGGCTCCACCAGTGTAGGCTCCACCAGTGTAGGTTCCACCAGTGTAGGCTCCACCAGTGTAGGCTCCACCAGTGTAGGCTCCACCAGTGTAGGCTCCACCAGTGTAGGTTCCACCAGTGAAGGTTCCACCAGTGTAGGCTCCACCAGTGAAGGCTCCACCAGTGTGGGTTTTCCACCATGTACGTTACCACCATGTAGGCTCCACCAGTGTAGGCTCCACCAGTGTAGGTTCCACCAGTGAAGGTTCCACCAGTGTAGGCTCCACCAGTGAAGGCTCCACCAGTGTAGGTTCCACCAGTGTAGGCTCCACCAGTGTAGGCTCCACCAGTGTAGGCTCCACCAGTGTAGGCTCCACCAGTGAAGGTTCCACCAGTGTAGGCTCCACCAGTGTAGGTTCCACCAGTGTAGGCTCCACCAGCGTAGGCTCCACCAGCGTAGGCTCCACCAGTGTAGGCTCCACCAGTGTAGGTTCCACCAGTGTAGGCTCCACCAGTGTAGGTTCCACCAGTGTAGGCTCCACCAGTGTAGGCTCCACCAGTGTAGGTTCCACCAGTGTAGGTTCCACCAGTGTAGGCTCCACCAGTGTAGGTTCCACCAGTGTAGGCTCCACCAGTGTAGGTTCCACCAGTGTAGGCTCCACCAGTGTGAGTTCCACCAGTGTAGGTTCCACCAGTGTAGGCTCCACCAGTGAAGGTTCCACCAGTGTAGGCTCCACCAGTGTAGGTTCCACCAGTGTAGGCTCCACCAGTGTAGACTCCACCAGTGTAGGTTCCACCAGTGTAGGCTCCACCAGTGTAGGCTCCACCAGTGTAGGTTCCAGTGTAGGTTCCACCAGTGTAGGTTCCACCAGTGTAGGCTCCACCAGTGTAGGCTCCACCAGTGTAGGCTCCACCAGTGAAGGTTCCACCAGTTAAGGTTCCACCAGTGTAGGCTCCACCAGTGTAGGCTCCACCAGTGTAGGCTCCACCAGTGTAGGTTCCACCAGTGTAGGCTCCACCAGTGAAGGTTCCACCAGTTAAGGTTCCACCAGTGTAGGCTCCACCAGTGTAGGCTCCACCAGTGTAGGTTCCACCAGTGTAGGCTACACCAGCGTAGGTTCCACCAGTGTAGGTTCCACCAGTGTAGGCTCCACCAGTGTAGGCTCTACCAGTGTAGGCTCCACCAGTGTAGGTTCCACCAGTGTAGGCTACACCAGCGTAGGTTCCACCAGTGTAGATTCCACCAGTGAAGGCTCCACCAATGTAGGTTCCACAGCGTAGGTTCCACCAGTGTAGGTTCCACCAGTGCAGGTTCCACCAGTGCAGGTTCCACCAGTGTAGGTTCCACCAGTGCAGGTTCCACCAGTGCAGGTTCCACCAGTGTAGGCTCCACCAGCGTAGGTTCCACCAGTGTAGGCTCCACCAGTGTAAGCTCCACCAGTGTGTTAAGAACATGGTAGTTGCAGCAGTTCCGCTGCCGTGTCCCTCTCATTCTACCATTTACTGCCCCCTTTTTACTGCCCTTTTTATCCCTTTCTCTGCGTAATCTCTTCTCTGGGATCTTCCTCACGTCTTCTTTATTGACTTGTTTCTCTCGTTTGTTGTGTTTGTGAGACTGTACTTGTGTGTGTGTGTGTGTTGTGTGTGTGTGTGTGTGTGTGTGTGTGTGTGTGTGTGTGTGTGTGTGTGTGTGTGTGTGTGTGTTGGTTGTGCGTGCGTGCGTGTGTGTGTATTTAATAGTTCACCCAACTGTGGCTGCAGGGTTCAATTCATAGTTTCTGGCCCCACCTCTTCACTAGTCTGTCTGTCTGTCTGTCTGCCTCTCTCTCTCTCTCTCTCTCTCTCTCTCTCTGTATGTATATATATATATAATTGGCTCCTGGAGTTCAACCCCACCAAGTGCAAAGTCACGAAGATTGGGGAATGACAAAGAAAACCACAGACGGAGTGCAGTCTAGGTGGCCAGAGATTACAAACCTCACTCAGGGAAATGGATCTTGAGGTAAGTATAACACCGAACACATCTCCAGAGAAGCACAACCAGATAATTGCTGCAGCATATGGGCGCCTGGCAAACCTACGAACAGCGTTCCCTGTTCCTTGCTCCCTGTACACTGTGTATGTCAGGCCCACATTGGAGTATGCAGCACCAGTTTGGAACCCACACCTAGCCAAGCACGAAAGGAAACTAGACTGGTCCCGGAGCTAAGAGGTATGTACTACGAAGAAAAGTTAAGTGAAATTGACCTGACGACACTGGAGGACAGGAGAGACATGGGGGATATGATAACTACATACAAAATACTGAGAGGAATCGACAAGGTGGATAGAGACAGGATGTTCCACAGATTGGATACAGCAACAAGAGGTCACAGTTGGAAGTTGAAGATGAATCACAGGGATGTTAGGAAGTATTTCTTCAGTCATAGAGTTGTTGGACAGTGGAATAGTCTGGGAAGTGATGTAGTGGAGGCAGGATCCATACATATCTTTAAGAAGAGGTATGATTAAGCTCATGGAGCGGGAAAAGTGACCTAGTAGCGACCAACGAAGAGGTGGAACCAGGAGCTGTGAATCGACCCCTGCAACCACAACTAGGTGAGTACACACACACACACACACACTAATGGTGGAAGCGTGACCTAACATAGACCAGCAGTGATCTTCACCACCACTACTAAGATAACTGCAAACAATAATGACCTTTAAATACCTTCCCTGATGCCCAGGTCATGACCTGACCTCGCATGACACTTAACCCCTAGCTACCCACCTCACTACCCTTCACCAGTGACACTCATGGTTCAAGGATTGCCAGCTGAGCTGATAGTGATCAGCTGATCTGACAGTGATCAGCTGTCTGCCAGTGTTCAGCTGATCTGGCAGTGATCAGCTGATCTGGCAGTGATCAGCTGATTTGATAGTGATCAGCTGAACTGACAATGATCAGCTATCTGACAGTGACCAGCTGATCTGGCAGTGATATATCAAGACTCGTCACAGGACAATCACTGGCACTTAGTCGTTCCTGACCCCATTAAGGGATTGACCTTAATGACCATTAACTCAGCTGACTGCTGGTGGGTCATTAAGTGTGATCAGTCAAGCTTCTCTAGCATCCCCCATCCTCTCTCCCCCTCTCATCTCCTTGGATCTGCAGCATCCCTCTCTTCCTCTCTCATCTCCTGGAATCTGCAGCATCCCTCTCCCACTCATCTCCTTGGATCTGCAGCATCCCTCTCCCACTCATCTCCTTGGATCTGCAGCATCCCTCTCCCACTCATCTCCTTGGATCTGCACCAACCAGGGGTCTTGAAGACAACCAGGGGTCTTGAAGACAGCCAGGGGGTCTTGAAGACAGCCAGGGGGTCTTGAAGACAGTCAGGGGTCTTGAAGACAGCCAGGGGGTCTTGAAGACAGCCAGGGGGTCTTGAAGACAGTCAGGGGTCTTGAAGACAACCAGTGGTCTTGAAGATAGTCAGGGGTCTTGAAGACAACCAGTGGTCTTGAAGACAGCCAGGGGTCTTGAAGATACCCGTGGCCCTTGAAGACAACCTTGGTCTAAGCACCGGGGGTCGGGTTATGAAGGGGGGGCTGTTAAAAACCCTTACCCTAGATTAAAAATGTGGGGGGGTGGGGGTTTTTGGTGTGTGGGGAGGGGGGGGTGGGGGAGGGGTGGGGGGGGAGGGGGGGGGGGGGAGGGGGGTGTGGGGGAGGGGGGTGTGGGGGGTGCAAGATAAAGTTTGCTAGTAAAGTGACTTGATTCTTACTGATGGCTGAGGGCATTTAGTGAAAAAATGTTTTTTCTTAATGGAACCCCACCCCCCCTCCCTCTCCCTTCTCTCTCCCCTCCCTCTCCCCTCTCTGTCTCCTCTCTCTCCCCCCTTTGTCCCCTTTTTTTCACAATACCCCCCCTCAAAAGTTCACTGTTAATCCAGAACGAGACGGTTTACCGGGTTTCCCACCCTGGTTTGGCGGGCAGGAAAAGGCACAACTTGGCCCAACGTATTTTTTTCCCCCAGGATTTAGCCCGGGCCTATTTTCCCCCCCCCCCCCCCTTCAAATTCCAAACTGGTGATTTAAACAATTCCCTGAAACTCGCCCAAATTTTTTCCCTGAAACCCCCGGGTTTTGGGGCCCCCCAGTTTGTATCGTCAAAATTTACGCTCAAAAATTTTTTTACCTCAAAATTTCCCTCCCCACAAAATACGCTCAAAAATTTTAAACTCCACAAGGGTTAAACGTTTCCAAAAATTTTTACGCTCACAATGTTACCTCACAATGTTACTCTAACAATGTTACGCTCACAATGTTACGCTCACAAGTTTATCTCTAACAATTTTTTACGCTCACTTTTTTAATTTCCCCAAATGTTACGCTCCAATGTTACGCCCACAATGTTCCCTTTCACAATGTTTAGGGTTTTTACAAGGGTTTACTCTAAACAATTTTTACGCTCAAAATTTGTTAGGGGCTCACAATTTACCCTCACAATGTTACCCCTACAATGTTACGCCACAATTTTTTAGGGCCCCCAAAATTGTTCTCCAACAATGTTACCCCCACAATGTTACTCTCACAATGTTACTCTAAACAATTTTTCTCTCACAATGTTCCCGCTCACAATGTTATTTCTCACAATTTTTTTTAGGGCCTCAAAATTGTTACGCCCACAATGTTACCCCTAAACAATTTTTACCTCACAATGTTCTCTCACAATTTTACCCACAATGTTACGCTCAAAATTTTACTCCCCCAAAATGTTACCTCACAATTTTTACTCTCAAAAATGTTACTCTCACAATTTTACCCACAATTTACGCCTCACAATTTTTAACGCTCAAAAATTTTTCTCTCAAAAAGTTACTCTCAAAAATGTTACCCACAATTTTAACTCCACAATGTTACGCTCACAATTTTTACCCTCACAATGTTAGCCCACAATTTTACCTCACAATGTTACTCTCATCAATTTTTACGCTAAACAATTTACTCTCACAATTTAAGGCCTCAAAAATGTTACGCTCAACAATTTTACGCTCACAATTTTTCCCCTCACAATGTTACTTTAAAAATTTTAAAGGGCTCACAATGTTACCTCACAATGTTACCCCTTACAATTTTAACCTCATAATGTTACCCACAATGTTACCTCACAATTTACTCTCACAATTTTTACGCTCCCCAATGTTACGTCAAAATTTTACTCCCCACAAGTTACGTTTCAAAAATGTTACTCTCCCAATGTTACTCTCACAATTTTTACTCTCAAAAAATTTACGCTCACTTTTACGCTACAATGTTACTCCCCCAATGTTACGCTCACAATTTTAAGCTCACAATTTACCTCACAATTTTAAACGCCCACAATTTTACGCTCACTTTTTTTTAACGCCTAAAAATTTTAAACTCTAAACAATGTTTACTCTCACAATTTTTCCCCTCACAATGTTCCCCACAATTTTTACTCTCACAATGTTACTCTAAACAAATTTAAAGCTCACAATTTTTACGCTAAAAATTTTAAATCTCCAATTTTACTCTCACAATTTTTTACGCTCAAAAATTTTTTACCTAAAATTTGTTACCTCAAAATGTTACCCCCACAATGTATTTCTCAAAAATTGTTACTCCCACAATGTTACTTTTCACAATGTTACCCCTCACAATGTTACTCCCACAATGTTACTTCACAATTTTACTTTCACAATTTTAACTTTCCTCACAATGTTTTTAACGCTCACAATGTTACCTAAAACCAATGTTACCTCACAATGTTACTCTCTCAATTTTAATTTCTCCCACAATGTTACCCCCTCACCAAAGTTACCTAAAAATTTTAAACTCTCACAATTTTACCCCTCACAATTTTAACCTCAAATGTTACCTCACAATGTTACGCCACAATTTTACTCCACAATGTTACCTAAACAATGTTCCCCCAAAACAAGGGATAACTTTCCTCAAAATGTTAACCTCACAAGGTTTACCCCCCAAAAACCCCAATTTTTTTTAGGACGCCCTCCCCCTTTTTACTCCCCCACAAAACCTCACAATTTTTACGCCCTTCCAAAATTTTTTTAACGCTCACAATTTTTAACGCTCACAATGTTATTTCCCCAACAATTTACTTTTCAAAAAAGGGTTACGCTCACAATGTACCTCACAATGTTACGCTCACAATGTTAGGGTTTCACAAGGGTTACGCTCAAAAATGTTACTCTAACCAAACAATTAACTCTCCCAATTTTAAACGCCCCCAAAATTTTTACTCTCACAATGTTACGCTCAAAAAGTTACACTCACAATGTTACGCCCCACAATGTTACCCCCCACAATTTACCCTAAACAATTTTAAAGGGCCCCACAATTTTAAAACTCTCACAATTTTACTCCCCCAACAATTTTACGCCATAATTTTAAAACCCCAAAACAATTTTATTTTCTCACAAGGGTTACTCTCAAAAATGTTACGCTAAACAATGTTACGGCTCACAATGTTCCCTCTCAAAAAAGTTACGCTCACAATGTTCGCTCAAAATTTTATTTCTCTCAAAAATGTTATTTCCACAATGTTACCCCTCAAAAAATGTTACCCCCACAATTTTTAGGGCCACAATTTTACTCCCCCACAAATGTTACGCCCCAACAATTTTAACCCCTCACAATTTTTAACTCCCCACAATTTTAAAGCCCCACAATTTTAGGGCTCACAATGTTACGCCCCAAAAAGTTACCTCACAATTTACTCTCAACAATGTTCCCTTTCACAATGTTACCCTACAATTTTACCTCCAATTTTTACTCTCACAATTTTACGTCACAATTTTTACGCTTACAATTTTTACGCTCAAAATTTTTACTCTCACAAGTTACTCTCACAAGGGTTCCTCAAAAATGTTATTTCTCAAAATTTACTCCCCACAATGTTACGCTCACAATTTTTACTCCCCAAAAGGGTTAACTCCCCAAAATGTTACTCTCCAAATTTTTACCCCACAATTTTTACTCTCACAATGTTACCCCTCACAATTTATTTTTCACAATTTTAACCCTCAAAATTTGTTACGCCCCACAATTTTTAACCCCTCAAAAGTTACTCTCACAATTTTTATTTCCCCACAATTTTTACGCTCACAATTTTACCTCAAAAAGTTACCTCACAAAAAACCCACACAATGTTACTCTCACAAGTTACGCTCACAATTTTAAATCTCACAATGTTACGCTCACAATGTTACGCTCAAAAATTTTACTCTAAAAGAAAACCCCCCACAATTTTAAACTCCCCAACAATGTTACGCTCACAATGTTCCCTCTCACAATGATACGCCCCCAATTTTTTACGCTCAAAATTTTTACGCCACAATTTTTACCCAATGTTACGTTTCACAATTTTTACTCCCCCCCAAAATTTTTAGGGCTCACAATGTTAGGGCTCAATGTTACGCTCACAATTTTACTCTCACAATGTTACCTCAAAATTTTTACCTCACAATTTTCCCTCAAAAAGTTACCCCCAAAAATTTTACGCTCACAAATTTCGCCCCACAATTTACTTCTCACAATGTTACGCTCACAATGTTTTTTCTCACAATTTTTACGCTCAAAATTTTTACGTTCACAATGTTACCCCCTCACAATGTTAGGGCTCACAATGTTACGTTTCCAAAATTTTGTTACCCCTCACAATGTTACGCACACAATGTTACGCTCACAATGTTACGCTCACAATGTTACTCTCACAATGTTACCCCTCAAAAAGGTTACGCTCAAATTTTACTCCCCCACAATTTTAACGCTCCAATGTTACGCTCAAAATTTTTTACCTCAAATTTACGCTCACAATTTTACGCCTAAACAATGTTACGCCAAAATTTTTACGCTCAAAATTTTTAAGGGCTCACAATGTTCCCCCACAATGTTACGTCCCCAATTTTTCCTCCACAATGTTCCCGTTTCACAATGTTACGCTAAACCAATGTTACGCTAAACAATGTTACGCCACAATGTAACCTCAAAATTTTTAACCCCAACAATTTTTACCCCCAAACAATTTTACGCTCACAATTTTACCCCTCACAATGTTACCCCTCACAATGTTACGCTCACAATGTTACTCTCTACAATTTTAAACGCTCACAATATTATTTTTAAAATTTACGCTCAAAATTTTTTTACGCTCACAATGTTACGCTCAAAATGTTACGCCACAATGTTACCTAAACAATTTTACGCTCACAAAAATTACGCCACAATTTTACGCTCAAAAATTTTACTCCCCCCAATTTTTAACGCTCAAAAATTTTTAACCTCAAAAAGGTTACGCCACAATTTTCCCGGTTTCCACAATGTTACTCTCCAAAATTTTTACGCCACAATGTTACGCTACAAAAATGTTACGCTCACAATTTTTACGCTCACAAAAGAAAACCAAAAAAAATGACTGTCTAAAATCAATGACCTCTTTTTAAAATTGGCAATAAAGGTACGTTTAGAGAACCCGTGAACACAATTAACGTTTTCATTAGCCCGTTTGCTGCGGTTAAGAGCTTTCCTGGATCAAGCAGACGGGTTTGCTACTTTTTGGGTAAAAGGGCTTTTTTTCTCAAAGACAACGGGGCTGGTCTCTAAAAACAGGGGGAGTAAAGACTAGATCATATCAAATTAAACAAAAGTCTTACCCCCGGGGACCTTTGATCATTTCTAAAAAGGCCCTGAATATTTTAAAACTTAAAAAGGGGAAAAAGGCCCCGGGACCTTGATCATTTTCTAACGAAGACAGGAGAAATTTTAAAACTTAAAAAGGAAACCCCGGGGAACCTATATCATTTTCTAACAAGGACGGGAGATACTTAAAACTTACAAGGAAAAGCCCCGGGGACCTTGTTTCACTTCTAACAAAGACGGAGATACTTAAAATTTTCGGGGGAAAAGCCCCTGGGCCCTTGACACTTCTAACAAAGACTGGAGATACTTAAAAACTTACAAGGAGAACCCCCTTTGGCCCTTGATCATTTCTAACAAAGACTGAAAATACTTAAAACTTACAAGGAGAAGCCCCTGGGACCTTGATCACTTCTAACAAAGACTGGAGATACTTAAAACTTACAAGGAGAAGCCCCTGGGACCTTGATCACTTCTAACAAGGACTGGAGATGCTTAAAACTTACAAGGAGAAGCCCCTGAGACCTTGATCACTTCTAACAATGACGGGAGAACTTAAAATTTAAAAGGGAAAAACCCCCGGGGAAACCTTTGATCATTTCTAACAAGGACGGAATACTTAAAACTTACAAGGAGAACCCCCGGGGAAAAACCTTATCATTTCCCTAACAAAAGGGGAGTACTTAAAACTTACAAGGAAACCCCCTGGGCCCTTGATCACTTCTAAAAAAGGGACTGGAAAAATGTTTAAAAAATTTTAAAAAACGAGAACCCCGGGCCCTTTGATCACTTCAAACAAAAAACTGGAGATACTTAAAATTTACAAGGGGGCCCCGGGGCCCTTTGATCACTTGAAACAAAGGGGGGAAAGGTATTTTAAAAACTTAAAAGGGAGAAGCCCCGGGGCCCTTTTATCACTTCTAAAAAAGCCCGGGAGAGGGTTTAAAAAACTTACAACGAGAACTCCTGGCCCTTTAAAAATCATTTCAAACCCAAGGACTGGGAGATACTTTAAAACTTACAAAAAGGGCCCCAACAAGGACGCTTCCCCCAGGGAAAGGTCCTCCCCAAAGACCCAAAATTTTGTCGACCAAACCCGCCCAAGAAAATTAAACTTAAAACGGGAAAAAAGATTGCAAATTTCCCCTTCCGGGACGTCCCCTAAGTGCAAAACTTCCCCTTTTTTTAAAAAAGTGAAACACTAAATTTAAACCAACCAGGATTTTTTTATATACTTGAATTTGGGGCAGCAAGACCCAAGATTTCCTCTCACTACCTTCTTCTTGAGAACTCTTGGCATCTCCAAGAGTGTCTCTCACTGGCTTCCTTGGAACTTTTGAAACTCCAAAGTGTCTCTCACTCCCTTCTTCTTGAAAACTCTTAGCACCCTCCAAAGGGCCCTCATTTACCTTCTTCTTGAAACCTTGGCACCTCCAAAGTGCTCTCACAAAACTCCTTTTTTTTTGAAACCTTACCCCATCTCCAAAGTGTCTCTCACTACCTTCTTTTTGAAACCCCGGGCACCCAAGAGTGCCCTCTTACTCCCTTTCCCTTCTTGAGAACTCTTAGCATCCCAAAGGGAGTGTCTCCCCCTACCTTTTTCTTGAAACTCGGGAAATCCCCCAAAGGGGTTGTCTCTCACAAACCTTCTTCTTGAAAAACTCTTAGCATCTCCAAGAGTCCTCCACCTTCTTTTGAAAACTCTTAGAATCTCCAAGAGTCTCTAAACTACCTTTTTTGAAACTCTTGGCATCTCCAAGAGTGTTTTTCCCTCACTACCTTTTTGAGAACTTTTTGGCATCTCCAACACTTGTTCCTTAAAGAGCCACACTTTTAAATTAAAGACTTTTCTTCCCACAAAACCTCTAGTTTCCGTCTTAAATCCGGACCGGGAACTGTTAAGCAATTTCCGGGAACCCACAAAAGGAACACACACACAGTTGTCAAAAGTGCAAAAATCGGGGAGGGTGATTAGTGGAGGCAGGATCCATACACAGCTTTAAGAAGAGGTGTAAAAAAAGCTTATGGAGACAGGGGGGGAAAGTGGACCTAGCAACGACCCAATGAAGAGGGGGGGGCCAGGGCTATAAACCCAAACCCCTGCAACCACAATTGGGGGAGGGGTACACAGAATTTGACTGACATAGTCAAGGCGAAGAATGCTGGCGAAAAAATATTCATCGGGAACCTTTCCGGGGCCAAACCATAGCGGGTCAAACCTTTTTACCCGTAAAATAAGTTTTTGTATTGACCCGAATAGAGAGGTTTGATCTGGGAAGTACTGGGAATACAACCCCCATTTCGGGGCAAAAATTTTAACGCGTTTGGGGTGCTTTCTTTACGTTTTTCGACCCCCTTTCGAAGGAGAGGGGGGGGTGGGGTGCCTAGAGGAGGGGGTCGTTTATCCATGAAATTTTTGGGAAAGGGGGCAGCCCCGTCCCATGATATAAGGGGATCATCCCCCCCCCTTGATACAAGATCATTCCCTTTAGCCCTTTATACAAGATCAGTCCCCCACCTTTTATATAAAACATCAGTCCCCCCCAGCCTTTTATACAAGGTTTATTTAACCCTCAGCCCTTTATATTAAAAGGGGACAGTCCCCCCCAGCCTTGATACAAGGAGATCAGTCCCTCAGCCTTGATATAAGGGGATCATCCCTCCGCCTTGAAACAAGGGAAACAGTCCCTCAGCCTTGATATAAGCGATCATTTCCCCCAGGGCCCTTTATGAAAAGGGGATCAAACCTCAGGGGCCTTTATATAAGGGGGATCATTCCCCCCACCTTGATAGAAGGTGTTCAACCCCACCTTGATATAAGAAATCTGGGCCCCAGCCCCATAACAAGGGGATCAACCCCCAGCCCTTTATAAAGGGATCGTCCCTCAGCCTTGGGTAGGGAAGGGGATCAACCCTTTACCTTGATAAAAGAAAGATCTTCCCTCAGCCTTGATACAAGGTGAAACAAAAACCCCAGCCTTTATATAAGGAGATCAGTCCCTCACCTTTATCGGGTGGGAAAAACCCCCCAGCCTTGATAAAAGGGGATTTATCCCTCGGCCCCTTTTTAAAAAAAAGGTGATCAACCCCCAGCCTTGATATAAAGAGATCAGTCCCTCAGCCTTGATACAAGGTGATCAGACCCTCAGCCTTGATATAAGGAGAACAGTCCCTCAGCCTTGATATAAGGAGATCAGTCCCTCAGTACACCACTGATGACAGCTACACACTTAACAGAACGTTCCACCAGTCAACCAAAACAGTCAACATCTGAACCACTAACCTCGTCCCAATTAACACTAACCCCAGCCCTTCCCTAACACATCTGATCGCACATCAACACCCCATTTAAATCCACTTAATAACGAAGCATTCTGGGGGAAAAATTAAGTTGTTGGAAATGCTCTACTTATCCAGGGACTTCATATATAGTAAGTCATTGATGTCAGCTATGGTATCTTTAAGTTGCATCAGCTACTTGTAGAAATAAAAATTATTATTGTCATTAAATACCCGCAAAATTTGCAACGTCAACATACATACATACATATATATAATATATATATATATATATATATATATAATATATATATATATATATATATATATATATATATATATATATAATCCCACATGGAGACAAATTCAGGAGATTAATTGACCTGTACTTTATTTCGACCCCATTCTGGGGTCCTCTTCTGAAGATTATCTAGTGGTGTGTAATGGTAACTAGTGGTGTGTAATGGTAACTAGTGGTGTGTAATGGTAACTAGTGGTGTGTAATGGTAACTAGTGGTGTGTAATGGTAACTAGTGGTGTGTAATGGTAACTAGTGGTGTGTAATGGTAACTAGTGGTGTATAATGGTAACTAGTGGTGTATAGTGGTAACTAGTGGTGTGTAATGGTAACTAGTGGTGTATAATGGTAACTAGTGGTGTATAATGGTAACAGTGGTTTTATAATGGTAACTAGTGGTGTATAATGGTAACTAGTGGTGTGTAATGGTAACTAGTGGTGTATAATGGTAACTAGTGGTGTATAATGGTAACTAGTGGTGTGTAATGGTAACTAGTGGTGTATAATGGTAACTAGTGGTGTGTAATGGTAACTAGTGGTGTATAATGGTAACTAGTGGTGTATAATGGTAACTAGTGGTGTGTAATGGTAACCAGTGGTGTATAATGGTAACTAGTGGTGTATAATGCTCGCCCTCCACTCCCTCCATGCTCGCCCTGCACTCCCTCCATGCTTGCCCTCCACTCCCTCCATGCTCGCCCTCCACTCCCTCCATGCTCGCCTTGCACTCCCTCCATGCTCGCCCTGCACTCCCTCCATGCTTGCCCTCCACTCCCTCCATGCTTGCCCTCCACTCCCTCCATGCTCGCCCTCCACTCCCTCCATGCTCGCCCTCCACTCCCTCCATGCTGCCCTCCACTCCCTCCATGCTTGCCCTCCACTCCCTCCATGCTTGCCCTCCACTCCCTCCATGCTCGCCCTCCACTCCCTCCATGCTCGCCCTCCACTCCCTCCATGCTCGCCCTCCACTCCCTCCATGCTCGCCCTCCACTCCCTCCATGCTCGCCCTGCACTCCCTCCATGCTCGCCCTCCACTCCCTCCATGCTCGCCCTGCACTCCCTCCATGCTCGCCCTGCACTCCCTCCATGCTCGCCCTCCACTCCCTCCATGCTCGCCCTGCACTCCCTCCATGCTCGCCCTGCACTCCCTCCATGCTTGCCCTCCACTCCCTCCATGCTCGCCCTCCACTCCCTCCATGCTCGCCCTCCACTCCACATGTCTTAAATGACATGGATCCAAACCAGTGCCTTGAAAGGATCAACTTCCTGGTAGCCGAAGCATGTTCTAGGCATATTCCCCTAAGAAAGAAGAAGAGCAGGAGTAAACTGGAGAGAAAAAGATGCTCCCTCTACAGAAGACGACGAAGAGTCACTGAGCTCCTCAGGAGTGCTAGAATATCTGATACACGAAAGGAGGTGCTGACCAGGGAAGTGGAAACTATCGAACTTAAGCTAAATGACTCTTACAGGAACCAGGAGAGGCAGGAGGAGCTTAAAGCTATTAGTGAAATTGAAAGAAATTCAAAATATTTCTTTTCATATGCCAAAAACAAGGCAAATACCACATCTAGTATCGGGCCCTTACTCAAACAGGATGGGACTTACACAGACGACAACAAGGAAATGAGTGAAATATTGAAATCCCAGTACGACTCTGTGTTTAGTGAACCACTAATCTGTCTGAGGATCGACGACCCAAATGATTTCTTCATGAATGAGCCTCAAAACTCCATAAATGTATGTCAGATTTCCGACATTACCCTAACTCCGATGGATTTCGAAAAAGCCATTGACAACATGCCTATGCACTCAGCCCCGGGCCCAGACTCGTGGAACTCTGTTTTCATTAAGAACTGCAAGAAACCCCTCTCGCGTGCCCTAAGTACACTATGGAGGAGGAGCTTGGACATGGGTGAAATTCCACAGTCACTTAAAACAACGGATATAGCCCCACTCCATAAAGGTGGCAGCAAAGCATTAGCTAAGAGCTATAGACCAATAGCTCTGACATCCCACTCATAAAAAATCTTTGAAAGAGTGCTAAGAAGCAGGATTGCAAATCACCTGGATTCCCAAAATCTGCACAATCCAGGGCAACATGGGTTCAGGGCAGGTCGCTCCTGCCTCTCACAACTACTGGATCACTATGACATGGCCTTGGATGCACTGGAAGAAAATCAGAATGCAGATGTAATATACACAGACTTTGCAAAAGCATTTGACAAATGCGATCATGGCGTAATAGCCCATAAAATACGTGCTAAAGGAATAACTGGGAAAGTGGGGAGATGGATCTTCAACTTCCTAACAAATCGAACACAAAGAGTAGTGGTCAACAGAGTTAAATCGGAGGCTGCCATAGTGAAGAGCTCTGTTCCACAAGCACAGTACTCGCCCCCATCTTATTCCTTATCCTCATATCAGACATAAACAGAGATATACACCACAGCACCGTATCATCCTTTGCGGATGATACTAGGATCTGCATGAGGCTGTCATCTGCTGAGGACGCGGTTAACCTCCAAGAAGATATAAACAAAGTTTTTCCAGTGGGCAACGGTAACAATATGATGTTCAATGAGGACAAATTCCAACTACTCCGTTATGGAAAACTGGAGGAGATAATAACTAGAACAGAGTATACTACTGACTCCGGCCATACAATAGAGCGGAAAAATAATGTAAGGGACCTGGGAGTAGTAATGTCTGAGGATCTCACTTTCAAGGATCACAACAGTGCCACGATCGCACGTGCAAAGAAAATGATAGGATGGATAATGAGAACTTTCAAAACGAGAGATGCCAAGCCCATGATGACCCTTTTCAAATCACTTGTTCTCTCTAGGCTGGAATACTGCTGTACATTAACATCTCCATTCAAAGCAGGTGAAATCGCTGATCTAGAGAGTGTACAGAGATCCTTTACTGCACGTATAAGTTCTGTCAAGCACCTTAACTACTGGGAACGCTTGGAAGCACTTGACTTGTACTCGTTGGAACGCAGGAGGGGAATATATCATAATCTACACTTGGAAAATCTTGGAAGGAATGGTCCCAAATCTGCACACAGAAATCACTCCCTACGAAAGTAAAAGACTGGGCAGGCGATGCAAAATGCCACCAATAAAAAGTAGGGGCGCCATTGGTACACTAAGAGAAAACACCATAAGTGTCCGGGGCCCAAAACTGTTCAACAGCCTCCCATCAAGCATTAGGGGAATTGCCAATAAACCCCTGGCTGCCTTCAAGAGAGAGCTGGACAGATACCTAAAGTCAGTGCCGGATCAGCCGGGCTGTGGCTCGTACGTTGGACTGCGTGCGGCCAGCAGTAACAGCCTAGTTGATCAGGCCCTGATCCATCGGGAGGCCTGGTCATGGACCGGGCCGCGGGGGCGTTGATCCCCGGAATAACCTCCAGGTAACCTCCATGCTCGCCTTCCATGCTCGCCCTCCACTCCCTCCATACTCGCCCTCCACTCCCTCCATGCTCGCCCTCACCTCCCTCCATGCTCGCCCTCCACTCCCTCCATGCTCGCCCTCCACTCCATGCTTGCCCTCCACTCCCTCCATGCTCGCCCTCCACTCCCTCCATGCTCGCCCTCCACTCCCTCCATGCTCGCCCTCCACTCCCTCCATGCTCGCCCTCCACTCCCTCCATGCTGTGCTCACCACACACACACTTGTGTATTCACAGCAGTGAACGTAAAGACCACAGCGACGATATCTCAGAGAGAACGTAAAAATATCACTAACGTAGAGAGGATTTAGTGGTTTTAAGAACGACTTGTGTACAATGTGACTGTGTTCACGACTGTTCTTGTTCTCCTCCTGGAACGTAACCAGGGACTTTCTATATAGGATGTCATTGATGTCAGCTATGGTCTGTATAAGTTGTATCATTTACTGGTAGAAATACAGGGCCAGGAGCTGTGACTCAACCACTGCAGCCCCCCCCCCACACACAAGTCACTGCTAGCCAAAAAAAATATTAAGAACCAACGAAAAACGTAAAAAAATAACTAGAACATAATGTCCCTCGTTTATCAAACCTGTGATTTATCTCGATAATAAACCAACACAGAAATAAACCACGTTACCAGAGCTGTTTTATATAAACCATCAAATATGAACCCATCACTGAGTTAAAATATGTATTGTGTTAAAATTAACACCAGCAGTGTTGCTACACTATTCTATATGATAGTTAGACAGTGGTAACACCAGCAGTGTTGCTACACTATTCTATATGATAGTTACACAGTGGTAACACCAGCAGTGTTGCTACACTATTCTATATTGATAGTTACACAGTGGTAACACCAGCAGTGTTGCTACACTATTCTATATGATAGTTACACAGTGGTAACACCAGCAGTGTGTTGCTACACTATTCTATATGATAGTTACACAGTGGTAACAACAGCAGTGTGTTGCTACACTATTCTATATGATAGTTACACAGTGGTAACAACAGCAGTGTGTTGCTACACTATTCTATATGATAGTTACACAGTGGGAACACCAGCAGTGTTGCTACAACTATTCTATATGATAGTTACACAGTGGTAACACCAGCAGTGTTGCTACACTATTCTATATGATAGTTACACAGTGGTAACATCAGCAGTGTTGCTACACTATTCTATATGATAGTTACACAGTGGTAACACCAGCAGTGTTGCTACACTATTCTATATGATAGTTACACAGTGGTAACATCAGCAGTGTTGCTACCACTATTCTATATGATAGTTACACAGTGGTACACACCAGCAGTGTTGTTTACACTATTCTATATGATAGTTACACAGTGGTAACACCAGCAGTGTTGCTACACTAATTCTATATGATAGTTAACACAGTGGGAACACCAGCAGTGTTGCTACACTATTCTATATGATAGTTACACAGTGGTAACACCAGCAGTGTTGCTACACTATTCTATATGATAGTTACACAGTGGTAACATCAGCAGTGTTGCTACACTATTTCTATATGATAGTTACACAGTGGTAACACCAGCAGTGTTGCTACACTATTCTATATGATAGTTACACAGTGGTAACACCAGCCAGTGTTGCTACACTATTTCTATATGATAGTTACACAGTGGTAACACAGAAGTGTTTGCTACACTATTCTATATGATAGTTACACAGTGGGAACACCAGCAGTGTTGCTACACTATTCTATATGATAGTTACACAGTGGGAACACCAGCAGTGTTGCTTACACTATTCTATATGATAGTTACACAGTGGTAACACCAGCAGTGTTGCTACCACTATTCTATATGATAGTTACACAGTGGTAACACCAGCAGTGTTGCTACACTATTCTATATGATAGTTACACAGTGGTAACACCAGCAGTGTTGCTACACTATTCTATATGATAGTTACACAGTGGTAACACCAGCAGTGTTGCTACACTATTCTATAATGATAGTTACACAGTGGTAACACCAGCAGTGTTGCTACACTATTCTATATGATAGTTACACAGTGGTAACACCAGCAGGTGTTGCTACACTATTCTATATGATAGTTACACAGTGGTAACACCAGCAGTGTTGCTACACTATTCTATATGATAGTTACACAGTGGTAACACCAGCAGTGTTCCTACACTATTCTATATGATAGTTACACAGTGGTAACACCAGCAGTGTTGCTACACTATTCTATATGATAGTTACACAGTGGGAACACCAGCAGTGTTGCTACACTATTCTATATGATAGTTACACAGTGGTAACACCAGCAGTGTTGCTACACTATTCTATATGATAGTTACACAGTGGTAACACCAGCAGTGTTGCTACACTATTCTATATGATAGTTACACAGTGGGAACACCAGCAGTGTTGCATACACTATTCTATATGATAGTTACACAGTGGGAACACCAGCAGTGTTGCTACACTATTCTAATATGATAGTTACACAGTGGTAACACCAGCAGTGTTGCTACACTATTCTATATGATAGTTACACAGTGGTAACACCACAGTGTTGCTACACTATTCTATATGATAGTTACACAGTGGTAACACCAGCAGTGTTGCTACACTATTCTATATGATAGTTACACAGTGGTAACACCAGCAGTGTTGCTACACTATTCTATATGATAGTTACACAGTGGGAACACCAGCAGTGTTGCTACACTATTCTATATGATAGTTACACAGTGGTAACACCAGCAGTGTTGCTACACTATTCTATATGATAGTTACACAGTGGTAACACCAGCAGTGTTGCTACACTATTCTATATGATAGTTACACAGTGGTAACACCAGCAGTGTTGCTCACATATTCTATATGATAGTTACACAGTGGTAACACCAGCAGTGTTGCTACACTATTCTATATGATAGTTACAACAGTGGTAACACCAGCAGTGTTGCTACACTATTCTATATGATAGTTACACAGTGGTAACACCAGCAGTGTTGCTACACTATTCTATATGATAGTTACACAGTGGTAACACCAGCAGTGTTGCTACACTATTCTATATGATAGTTACACAGTGGGAACACCAGCAGTGTTGCTACACTATTCTATATGATAGTTACACAGTGGTAACACCAGCAGTGTTCCTACACTATTCTATATGATAGTTACACAGTGGTAACACCAGCAGTGTTGCTACAGTATTCTATATGATAGTTACACAGTGGGAACACCAGCAGTGTTGCTACACTATTCTATATGATAGTTACACAGTGGTAACACCACAGTGTTGCTACACTATTCTATATGATAGTTACACAGTGGTAACACCAGCAGTGTTGCTACACTATTCTATATGATAGTTTACACAGTGGGAACACCAGCAGTGTTGCTACACTATTCTATATGATAGTTACACAGTGGTACACACAGCAGTGTTCCTACACTATTCTATATGATAGTTACACAGTGGTCACACCAGCAGTGTTGCTACAGTATTCTATATGATAGTTACACAGTGGGAACACCAGCAGTGTTGCTACACTATTCTATATGATAGTTACACAGTGGTAACACCAGCAGTGTTGCTACACTATTCTATATGATAGTTACACAGTGGTAACACCAGCAGTGTTGCTACACTATTCTATATGATAGTTACACAGTGGTAACACCAGCAGTGTTGCTACAGTATTCTATATGATAGTTACACAGTGGTAACACCAGCAGTGTTTGCTACACTATTCTATATGATAGTTTACACAGTGGTAACACCAGCAGTGTTGCTACACTATTCTATATGATAGTTACACAGTGGGAACACCAGCAGTGTTGCTACACTATTCTATATGATAGTTACACAGTGGTAACACCAGCAGTGTTGCTACACTATTCTATATGATAGTTACACAGTGGTAACACCAGCAGTGTTGCTACAGTATTCTATATGATAGTTACACAGGGTAACACCAGCAGTGTTGCTCTACATATTCTATATGATAGTTACACAGTGGTAACACCAGCAGTGTTGCTACACTATTCTATATGATAGTTACACAGTGGTAACACCAGCAGTGTTGCTACACTATTCTATATGATAGTTACACAGTGGTAACACCAGCAGTGTTGCTACACTATTCTATATGATAGTTACACAGTGGTAACACCAGCAGTGTTGTACACTATTCTATATGATAGTTACACAGTGGTAACACCAGCAGTGTTGCTACACTATTCTATATGATAGTTTACACAGTGGGAACACCAGCAGTGTTGCTACACTATTCTATATGATAGTTACACAGTGGTAACACCAGCAGTGTTGCTACACTATTCTATATGATAGTTACACAGTGGTAACACCAGCAGTGTTGCTACACTATTCTATATGATAGTTACACAGTGGGAACACCAGCAGTGTTGCTACACTATTCTATATGATAGTTACACAGTGGTAACACCAGCAGTGTTGCTACACTATTCTATATGATAGTTACACAGTGGTAACCCAGCAGTGTTGCTACACTATTCTATATGATAGTTACACAGTGGTACACCAGCAGTGTTGCTACACTATTCTATATGATAGTTACACAGTGGTAACACCAGCAGTGTTGCTACACTATTCTATATGATAGTTACACAGTGGGAACACAGCAGTGTTGACTACACTATTCTATATGATAGTTACACAGTGGGAACACCAGCAGTGTTGCTACACTATTCTATATGATAGTTACACAGTGGTAACACCAGCAGTGTTGCTACACTATTCTATATGATAGTTACACAGTGGTAACACCAGCAGTGTTGCTACACTATTCTATATGATAGTTACACACAGTGGGAACACCAGCAGTGTTGCTACACTATTCTATATGATAGTTACACAGTGGTAAACACCAGCAGTGTTGCTACACTATTCTATATGATAGTTACACAGTGGTAACACCAGCAGTGTGTTGCTACACTATTCTATATGATAGTTACACAGTGGTAACACCAGCAGTGTTGCTACACTATTCTATATGATAGTTACACAGTGGGAACACCAGCAGTGTTGCTACACTATTCTATATGATAGTTACACAGTGGTAACACCAGCAGTGTTGTACACTATTCTATATGATAGTTACACAGTGGTAACACCAGCAGTGTTGCTACACTATTCTATATGATAGTTACACAGTGGTAACACCAGCAGTGTTGCTGCACTATTCTATATGATAGTTACACAGTGGTAACACCAGCAGTGTTGCTACACTATTCTATATGATAGTTACACAGTGGTAACACCAGCAGTGTTGCTGCACTATTCTATATGATAGTTACACAGTGGTAACACCAGCAGTGTTGCTACACTATTCTATATGATAGTTACACAGTGGTAACACCAGCAGTGTTGCTACACTATTCTATATGATAGTTACACAGTGGTAACACCAGCAGTGTTGCTACACTATTCTATATGATAGTTACACAGTGGGAACACAAGCAGTGTTGCTACACTATTCTATATGATAGTTACACAGTGGGAACACCAGCAGTGTTGCTACACTATTCTATATGATAGTTACACAGTGGGAACACCAGCAGTGTTGCTACACTATTCTATATGATAGTTACACAGTGGTAACACCAGCAGTGTTGCTACACTATTCTATATGATAGTTACACAGTGGTAACACCAGCAGTGTTGCTACACTATTCTATATGATAGTTACACAGTGGTAACACCAGCAGTGTTGCTACACTATTCTATATGATAGTTACACAGTGGGAACACCAGCAGTGTTGCTACACTATTCTATATGATAGTTACACAGTGGTAACACCAGCAGTGTTGCTACACTATTCTATATGATAGTTACACAGTGGGAACACCAGCAGTGTTGCTACACTATTCTATATGATAGTTACACAGTGGTAACACCAGCAGTGTTGCTACAATATTCTATATGATAGTTACACAGTGGTAACACCAGCAGTGTTGCTACACTATTCTATATGATAGTTACACAGTGGTAACACCAGCAGTGTTGCTACACTATTCTATATGATAGTTACACAGTGGGAACACCAGCAGTGTTGCTACACTATTCTATATGATAGTTACACAGTGGTAACACCAGCAGTGTAGCTACACT
Source organism: Cherax quadricarinatus (assembly GCF_026875155.1). NCBI lineage: Eukaryota > Metazoa > Arthropoda > Malacostraca > Decapoda > Parastacidae > Cherax > Cherax quadricarinatus. The sequence goes on from NC_069496.1 coordinate 8,070,895, forward strand.
ATTCTATATGATAGTTACACAGTGGGAACACCAGCAGTGTTGCTACACTATTCTATATGATAGTTACACAGTGGGAACACCAGCAGTGTTGCTACACTATTCTATATAATAGTTACACAATGGGAACACCAGCAGTGTTGCTACACTATTCTATATTGATAGTTTACACAGTGGTAACACCAGCAGTGTGTTGCTACACTATTCTATATGATAGTTACACAGTGGTAACACCAGCAGTGTTGCTACACTATTCTATATAATAGTTACACAGTGGGAACACCAGCAGTGTTGCTACACTATTCTATATGATAGTTACACAGTGGTAACACCAGCAGTGTTGCTACACTATTCTATATAATAGTTACACAGTGGGAACACCAGCAGTGTTGCTACACTATTCTATATGATAGTTTCACAGTGGTAACACCAGCAGTGTTGCTACACTATTCTATATTGATAGTTACACAGTGGTAACACCAGCAGTGTGTTGCTACACTATTCTATATGATAGTTACACAGTGGTAACACCAGCAGTGTTGCTACACTATTCTAAATGATAGTTACACAGTGGTAACACCAGCAGTGTGTTGCTACACTATTCTATATGATAGTTACACAGTGGTAACACCAGCAGTGTGTTGCTACACTATTCTATATGATAGTTACACAGTGGTAACACCAGCAGTGTTGCTACACTATTCTATATGATAGTTACACAGTGGTAACACCAGCAGTGTGTTGCTACACTATTCTATATGATAGTTACACAGTGGGAACACCAGCAGTGTTGCTACAATATTCTATATGACAGTTACACAGTGGTAACACCAGCAGTGTTGCTACACTATTCTATATGATAGTTACACAGTGGGAACACCAGCAGTGTCGCTACACTATTCTATATAATAGTTACACAGTGGTAACACCAGCAGTGTTGCTACACTATTCTATATGAATAGTTACACAGTGGTAACACCAGCAGTGTTGCTACACTATTCTATATGATAGTTACACAGTGGTAACACCAGCAGTGTTGCTACACTATTCTATATGATAGTTACGCAGTGGTAACACCAGCAGTGTTGCTACACTATTCTATATGATAGTTACACAGTGGTAACACCAGCAGTGTTGCTACACTAATTCTATATGATAGTTACCAGTGGTAACACCAGCAGTGTTGCTACACTATTCTATATGATAGTTACACAGTGGTAACACCAGCAGTGTTGCTACACTATTCTATATGATAGTTACACAGTGGGAACCAAGCAGTGTTGCTACACTATTCTATATGATAGTTACACAGTGGGAACACCAGTAGTGTTGCTTACACTATTCTATATGATAGTTACACAGTGGGAACACCAGCAGTGTTGCTACACTATTCTATATGATAGTTACACAGTGGTAACACCAGCAGTGTTGCTACACTATTCTATATGATAGTTACACAGTGGTAACACCAGCAGTGTTGCTACACTATTCTATATGATAGTTACACAGTGGGAACACCAGCAGTGTTGCTACAATATTCTATATGACAGTTACACAGTGGTAACACCAGCAGTGTTGCTACACTATTCTATATGATAGTTACACAGTGGGAACACCAGCAGTGTTGCTACACTATTCTATATAATAGTTACACAGTGGTAACACCAGCAGTGTTGCTACACTATTCTATATGATAGTTACACAGTGGTAACACCAGCAGTGTTGCTACACTATTCTATATGATAGTTACACAGTGGTAACACCAGCAGTGTTGCTACACTATTCTATATGATAGTTACGCAGTGGTAACACCAGCAGTGTTGCTACACTATTCTATATGATAGTTACACAGTGGTAACACCAGCAGTGTGCTACACTATTCTATATGATAGTTACACAGTGGTAACACCAGCAGTGTTGCTACACTATTCTATATGATAGTTACACAGTGGTAACACCAGCAGTGTTGCTACACTATTCTATATGATAGTTACACAGTGGGAACACAAGCAGTGTTGCTACACTATTCTATATGATAGTTACATCAGTGGGAACACCAGCAGTGTTGCTACACTATTCTATATGATAGTTACACAGTGGGAACACCAGCAGTGTTGCTACGCTATTCTATATGATAGTTACACAGTGGTAACACCAGCAGTGTTGCTACACTATTCTATATGATAGTTACACAGTGGTAACACCAGCAGTGTTGCTACACTATTCTATATGATAGTTACACAGTGGTAACACCAGCAGTGTTGCTACACTATTTATATGATAGTTACACAGTGGGAACACCAGCAGTGTTGCTACACTATTCTATATGATAGTTACACAGTGGTAACACCAGCATGTGTTGCTACACATATTCTATATGATAGTTACACGTGGGAACACCAGCAGTGTTGCTACACTATTCTATATGATAGTTACACAGTGGTAACACCAGCAGTGTTGCTACACTATTCTATATGATAGTTACACAGTGGTAACACAGCAGTGTTGCTACACTATTCTATATGATAGTTACACAGTGGTAACACCAGCAGTGTTGCTACACTATTCTATATGATAGTTACACAGTGGGAACACCAGCAGTGTTGCTACACTATTCTATATGATAGTTACACAGTGGTAACACCAGCAGTGTAGCTACACTATCTATATGTATAGTTACACAGTGGGAACACCAGCAGTGTTGCTACACTATTCTATATGATAGTTACACAGTGGGAACACCAGCAGTGTTGCTACACTATTCTATATAATAGTTACACAGTGGGAACACCAGCAGTGTTGCTACACTATTCTATATGATAGTTACACAGTGGTAACACCAGCAGTGTGTTGCTACACTATTCTATATGATAGTTACACAGTGGTAACACCAGCAGTGTTGCTACACTATTCTATATAATAGTTACACAGTGGGAACACCAGCAGTGTTGCTACACTATTCTATATGATAGTTACACAGTGGTAACACCAGCAGTGTTGCTACACTATTCTATATAATAGTTAACAGTGGGAACACCAGCAGTGTTGCTACACTATTCTATATGATAGTTTCACAGTGGTAACACCAGCAGTGTTGCTACACTATTCTATATGATAGTTACACAGTGGTAACACCAGCAGTGTGTTGCTACACTATTCTATATGATAGTTACACAGTGGTAACACCAGCAGTGTTGCTACACTATTCTATATGATGTTACACAGTGGTAACACCAGCAGTGTGTTGCTACACTATTCTATATGATAGTTAACACAGTGGTAACACAGCAGTGTGTTGCTACACTATTCTATATGATAGTTACACAGTGGTAACACCAGCAGTGTTGCTACACTATTCTATATGATAGTTACACAGTGGTAACACCAGCAGTGTGTTGCTACACTATTCTATATGATAGTTACACAGTGGGAACACCAGCAGTGTTGCTACAATATTCTATATGACAGTTACACAGTGGTAACACCAGCAGTGTTGCTACACTATTCTATATGATAGTTACACAGTGGGAACACCAGCAGTGTTGCTACACTATTCTATATAATAGTTACACAGTGGTAACACCAGCAGTGTTGCTACACTATTCTATATGATAGTTACACAGTGGTAACACCAGCAGTGTTGCTACACTATTCTATATGATAGTTACACAGTGGTAACACCAGCAGTGTTGCTACACTATTCTATATGATAGTTACGCAGTGGTAACACCAGCAGTGTTGCTACACTATTCTATATGATAGTTACACAGTGGTAACACCAGCAGTGTTGCTACACTATTCTATATGATAGTTACACAGTGGTAACGCAGTAGTGCGTTGTTTTACGTCTGGCAGGGAGGTGGCCAGGGGAAACAGTAGTAAACGTTCAAAATGGTATAAAATACCGACACACTGGAAACATAAACGCATATGCAGTTTAATGTGATCCTTTATTGACAACGTTTCGCCCACACAGTGGGCTTTTTCAAGTCATACACAGATCTGTGTATGACTTGAAAAAGCCCACTGTGGGGGCGCGAAACGTTGTCAATAAAGTATCACATTAAACTGCATATGTGTTTATGCTTCCAATAAACGTCCAGTTGTGAACGTTTTGTTACTGTCCGTTTGAATGTGCTGTGTACGTTTCTCTCTCTCTCTCCCTATATATTATATTATATATATATATATATATATATATATATATTATATATATATATATACACACACACACACACACATTAACACTCACCAGGGCTGGCGTAGGAGCGCGGCGCGGGGGGCGTTAACCCCCACAGACCTGTAGAAGCGCTTCGCGGGGGGCGCTGACCCCTCACACCTGCAAGTGCTCACCAACACTCACCTGTAAGGTAAAAAAAATAATTATGCATGTGTCATGACTCCTGTCCACTTGTCCTTCCTCCCACAGGATAATCATCCTCATCCCACAATCCTACCACTGACATCCTCCTCGATCCCTCGCTAACCCTACAGGAATCCTCAACGATACCTTCTCCAGTTATACCAGGGGAGGTGGGGGGCAAGAACCCCTCCTTACCTCTTCAAACAACACTTACCACCACTTATATTCCACTAGTAATTGATGTCTGCTGAGCAGGCGAAAAGTTTGGCTAATATAGATACCCCAGGTGTTGTACATGTGTCTTATTCATCAATAAAGACACCTAGGTGTTGTACATGTGTCTTATTCATCAATAAAGTCACCTAGGTGTTGTACATGTGTCTTATTCATCAATAAAGACACCCAGGTGTTGTACATGTGTCTTATTCATCAATAAAGACACCCAGGTGTTGTACATGTGTCTTATCATCAATAAAGACACCCAGGTGTTGTACATGTGTCTTATTCATCAATAAAGACACCTAGGTGTTGTACATGTGTCTTATTCACAATAAAGACACCTAGGTGTTGTACATGTGTCTTATTCATCAATAAAGACACCCAGGTGTTGTACATGTGTCTTTATTCATCAATAAAGACACCCAGGTGTTGTACATGTGTCTTATTCATCAATAAAGACACCCAGGTGTTGTACATGTGTCTTATTCATCAATAAAGACACCTAGGTGTTGTACATGTGTCTTATTCATCAATAAAGACACCCAGGTGTTGTACATGTGTCTTATTCATCAATAAAGACACCCAGGTGTTGTACATGTGTCTTATTCATCAATAAAGACACCCAGGTGTTGTACATGTGTCTTATTCATCAATAAAGACACCCAGGTGTTGTACATGTGTCTTATTCATCAATAAAGACACCCAGGTGTTGTACATGTGTCTTATTCATTAATAAAGACACCCAGGTGTTGTACACGTGTCTTATTCATCAATAAAGACACCCAGGTGTTGTACATGTGTCTTATTCATCAATCATTGGATTGCGCATGGTCAGCAGCAACAATTTGGTTGATTCAGGCCCTGGTCCCTCCTAGAGGCCTAGACAGGGGGTCGCTGACCCCCCGGGAACTACCCCGAGGTTGTCTGATGACCTGACCTTGCTGACAAGGCTATCAATTAAGGTGAACTCAGGTAGGTCATGCTTGAAATATGCCATTTAGACCTATTATTGAGCGTTCTAGGCCTATCTGACGGTAGCGGTCACGGAGGACGTGCGGCGACCGTCAGGGCGACGCGTCTGACGGTCGGGGACACATACGACGCTATGGAACCCGATCTACCGTCAATTCTCCGACCACGGGTGATCATTAAGCGATTTAGACCGTCTATTATACTGCTGGTGGGTTGACAGTGGGTGGTGACAGGGGTGGAGGTGTTGGGGAGGTGGGAGGGTGATGGGAAAGTATGTGGGGGTGTTGTGGGAGGTGTGTGGGAGGTGTGTGGGATGACCACAGTCACATGTGTGGCTGTGGTCCAGGAAGCTACACAAACACCTGCCTTTTATACGACATTCCCCGTGTTTGTGTCTGGCTTCAGGTAAACCCCTTTATTTACCCCTTTGTTTACCCCCTACACACGCCCCTTCCCCCTTACTCACCCTACACACCCCCCTTCCCCTCTCACTAAACCCTTTCATTTCTCCTCCCATTTCAACTCCCTTTTGTCTTCTCTGAGTTCCTCTTGTCTTCCTTCCTAGTTCCTTCATTTCTTTCCTGTCTAGGAAATAAAGACAATAATTCCCCTTTATTCAAGGTTTGAACGAAAATATATACTTACAATGACTCATTATTTCTCTAAGGTTGAGGGACTGACTACATCATCTCAGTACACACCGCTGCCTCCTATCTGACTGAAGAAGGCTTACTCTGGGGGCAACACAAAGTATCATGTGATGGGGGTTAGAACTATCATAAAAAGAACTTAAAAATGCCAGAGAAGTGAGGGGAGAAGGGGAGAGGAAAGAGGAGAAGGGGAGGGAGAGGAAAGGGAAAGGAGGGAGAGGAAGAGGGAGAAGGAGGGGAGGAAGGGGAGGAGGAGAGAAGAAGGAGGGAGAGGAAAGGGGGGGGAGCGAGGGAGAAGGAAGAGGGAGAAGAGGAAGAAAGGAGGGAGAGGAAAGGGAGGAGGAGGAGAGGAAGAGGAAGGAGGGAGGGGAAGAGGAAGGAGAAGAGGAAAGGGAGGAAGAGGAAGGAGGGAGAGGAAGAGGAGAGGAGGGAGAGGAAGAGAGAGAAGGACGGAGGGGAAGAGGGAGAAGAGGGAGAGGAAGAGGTGAGAAGGAGGGAGAGGAAGAGGGGAGAAGGAGGAGAGGAAGGGGAAGGGGGGAAGAGGACAAAGGAAGGAGGAGAGGAAGAAGGAGGAGAGAAGAGGAGAAGGAGGGGAGAGGAAGAGGGAGAAGGAGGGAGGGGAAAGAGAAAAAAGGGAAAGGGAGAGGAAGAGGGAGAAGGGAGGAAGAGGAAGAAGGAGGGAGAGGAAGGGGGAGAAGGAGGGAGAGGAAGGAGGGGAGAGGAAGAGGGAGAAGGAGGGAGAGAAGAGGAAGAAGGAGGAGAGGAAGAGGAAGGAGGGAGAGGAAAAAGGGAGGGAGAAGGAGGGAGAGGAAGAGGGAAAGGAGGGAAAGAGGAAGAGAAAGAAAGGAGGAGAGGAAGAGAGGGAGAGAAGAGGGAGGAAGAGGAAGGGGAGAGGAGGGAGAGGAAGAGAAAGAAGGAGGGAGGGAGAGAAGAGGGAAAGAAGGAGGAAGGGAGAAGAAAGGAGGGAGGGGAAAGGGAGAAGGAGGATGAGGAAGGAGGGAGAGGAAGAGGGAGGAGGAAGAGGAAGAACGGTGAGGAAGGAGGAAGCGGAGGAGGGAGGGGAGGAAGGGCGAAGGAGGGGGAGGAAGAGGAAGGAGGAGGAAGAGGAGGAGGGGAAGGAGGGAGAGGAAGAGGGAGGAGGGGGAGAGGAAGAGAGAGAAGGAACGGAGAGGAAGAGGGAGAAGGAGGGAGAGGAGAGAGGAGGAGGGAGAGGAAGAGTGAGAAGGAGGAAAGGAAAAGGAGGAGAGGGAGGGAAAGGAGGGAGAGGAAAGGAAGGAGGGAGAGGAAAAGAAGGAGGGGAGGAAGGAGGGGAGAGGAAGAGGGAGAAGGAGGGAGAGGAAAGGAAAGAAGGAGGGAGAGGAAGAGGGAGAAGGAGGGGAAGAAGGAGGGCGAGGAGGAGGGAGAAGGAGCGGGGAAGGAAGATGAGGGAGAGGCAAAGAGGAGGGAGGGGAAAGGAAAGGGACGGAGGGAAGAGGGAGAAGGGGGGAGCAGAAAGGAGGGAGGGAAGGGAGGAAAGCCAGGAGAGGAAGGGGAAGAGGAGCGGAGAAGGAAAGGAGAAGGAGGAAGACGGAAGGGCAAGGAGGGAAGGAAAATGAACGGAGGGAGAGAAGAGGGAGCCGGAGGGAGGAAGGAAAGGGGGAAGGAGAGGACGGATGGGGAAAAGGAACGGAAAGGACGAGAAGAGGGAAGGAAAGGGTAAGGAGGGAGGGAGAAGAAAAAGGACGGGCTCGGGAGAAAGAGGAAGAAGGGAGGGTGGGAAGGGGGAAAAAGTAGGGAAAGGGGAGGAAGGAAGGGAGAGGAAGAGGAAAGGGCCGCCCGAGCAGGCCGAGGGGCCCGGGGGGGGTCTTTGCGGGATCGGAACGGGGTTTGCCGATGCCGGGTTTTTGGTACAGAGGCCAGGCGGCGAGAACCAGTCCTTGTATTCGCCGTAGTCGTTCTTTCTGTGGGGCCTGTCTGGTTCGGTGGGACTACAGTGGAAATCTGGTTTTCTGCTAGGAACGCCCCGAGAGAATCAGTTCGTGAAGGAACATGAACTGGGTTCGGAGTGATCAGTCGCCCCCTCGGTTTCTGTAGCGCCATGAGTCTGGTCGTGAGGAACCATGAGTCGGATCTGTGAGGAAACCAGTAAATTTTGGTTCGTGAGGAACCAGTGAGTCTGGTCTGTGAGGAACCCGTGAGTCTGGTTCTGTGAGGAACCCAAAGGGAGTCGGGTTCTGTGAGGAACCATTGAGTCGGGTTCTGTGAGGAACCATGGATCCTGGTTTCTGTGCGGAACCAGTGATTTTCCTGGTTCTGCGAGGAACCAGTGAGTCTGGTTCAGTGAGGAACCAGTGAGTCTGGTTCTGTGGGAACCAGTGAATCGGTTCTGTGAGGAACCAGTGAGTCTGGTTCTGTGAGGAACCAGTGAGTCTGGTTCTGTGAGGAACCAGTGAATCTGGTTCTGTGAGGAACCAGTGAGTCTGGTTCTGTGAGGAACCAGTGAGTCTGGTTCTGTGAGGACCAGTGAGTCGGGTTCTGTGAGGAACCAGTGAGTCTGGTTCTGTAGGAACCAGTGAATCTGGTTCTGTGGGGAAACCCATTTGGTCTGGTTCTGTAGGAACCAGTGAGTCTGGTTCTGTGAGGAACCAGTGGTCTGGTTCTGTGAGGAAACCCAGTGAATCGGTTCTGTGAGGAACCAGTGAGTCTGGTTCTGTGAGGAAACCAGTGAGTCTGGTTCTTGAGGAAGCACTGAGTCTGGTTCTGTGAGGAACCAGTGAGTCTGGTTCTGTGAGGAACCAGTGAGTCTGGTTCTGTGAGGAACCAGTGAGTCTGGTTCTGTGAGGAACCAGTGAATCTGGTTCTGTGAGGAACCAGCGAGTCTGCTTCTGTGAGGAACCAGTGAGTCTGGTTCTGTGAGTAACCACGAGCCCTGCTTCTGTGAGGAACCAGTGAGTCTGGTTCTGTGAGGAACCAGTGAGTCTGGTTTTGTGAGGAACCAGTGAGTCTGGTTCTGTGAGGAACCAGCGAGTCTGGTTCTGTGAGGAACCAGTGAGTCTGGTTCTGTGAGGAACCAGTGAGTCTGGTTCTGTGGGGAAACCCAAAGTGAGTCTGTTTTGTGAGGAACCAGTGAGTCTGGTTCTGTGAGGAACCAGTGAGTCTGGTTCTGTGAGGAACCAGCGAGTCTGCTTCTGTGAGGAACCAGTGAGTCTGGTTCTGTGAGGAACCAGTGAGTCTGGTTCTGAGGAACCAGAGTGGACCTAGTAACGACTAGTGAAGAGGCGGGGCCAGGAGCTGTGACTCGACCCCTGCAACCACATATAGCTGAGTACACACACATACACAATCCTTCTCATACCATTCTTTATTCTAATATATCCCCTATGCCTCGTTTATCTCTCTCTTTCTCTCTCTCTCTCTCCCTCTCTCTCTCTCTCTCACGCATTAATTGCGGCGTACATACGCAGCTTCCGGTACAGGCACAGCTGCTCAATACAAAAGTGTTAATAAGATCATCAGAGTGTTGACCCCGAGTGACCTGACTTGATGGATGGACCAGGTGGTAGACGGCACGGGTTACCCCTGGGCTTACCAGGGTAGGCCTACTCTGGGGTTTAGTGTAGGCCTGGCGCGGAGACCCAGGTCACACTAGGAGGGACGTCACACCAAGCGGCAGGTCACAACAGGCGGCAGGTCACACCAAGAAGCCGGTCACAATTGGAGGCAGGTCATACCATAAAGGTCACAACCATAAAGGTCACACCATAAAGGTCATACCATAAAGGTCATACCATAAAGGTCACAACCATAAAGGTCACAACCATAAAGGTCACAACCATAAAGGTCACAACTATAAAGGTCACACCATAAAAGTCGAAACCATAAAGGTCACACCATAAAGGTCGCAACCATAAGGTCACACCATAAAGGTCACACCATTAAGGTCACAACCATAAAGGTCACACCATTAAGGTCACAACCATAAAGATCACACCATTAAGGTCACAACCATAAAGGTCACAACCATAAAGGTCAAACCATTAAGGTCACAACCATAAAGGTCACACCATTAAGGTCGCAACCATAAAGGTCAGACCATTAAGGTCACAACCAGAGGTCACAATCATAAAGGTCACAACCATAAAGGTCGCAACCATAAAAGTCACAACCATAAAGGTCGCAACCATAAAGGTCACAACCACAAAGGTCACACCATAAAGGTTGCAACCATAAAGGTCACAACCATAAAGGTCGCAACCATAAAGGTCACAACCATAAAGGTCACACCACAAAGGTCGCAACCATAAAGGTCACAACCATAAAGGTCACACCATAAAGGTCACAACCATAGTTAAACCATAAAGGCCACAACCATAAAGGTCACACCATAAAGGTCACCACCATAGTTACAACCATAAAGGTCACAACCATAGTTACAACTATAAAGGTCACAACCATAGTTAGAACCATAAAGGTCACAACCATAAGGTCACAACCATAAAGGTCACACCATAAAGGTCACAACCATAGTTACAACTATAAAGGTCACACCCATAAAGGTCACAACCATAAAGGTCACAACCATAAGGTCACACCATAAAGGTCACAACCATAGTTACAACTATAAAGGTCACACCCATAAAGGTCACAACCATAGTTACAACCATAAAGGTCACAACCATAAGGTCACAACCATAAAGGTCACACCATAAAGGTCACAACCATAGTTACAACTATAAAGGTCACACCCATAAAGGTCACAACCATAGTTACAACCATAAAGGTCACAACCATAAAGGTCACACCATAAAGGTCACAACCATAGTTACAACCATAAGGTCACAACCATAAAGGTCACAACCATAGTTACAACTATAAAGGTCACACCCATAAAGGTCACAACCATAGTTACAACCATAAAGGTCACAACCATAAAGGTCACAACCATAGTTACAACCATAAAGGTCACACCCATAAATGTCACAACCATAAAGGTCACACTATAAAGGTCACAACCACAAAGGTCACAACTATAAAGGTCACAACCATAAAGGTCACACCATAAAGGTCACACCATAAAGGTCACAACCACAAAGGTCACAACTATAAAGGTCTACAAAGGCCTCTCTCCCTCCCCATCTGTCACCCCGTGTACAGAGGATTCAATTACCTCCCTCCTCCTCCCATGAGTGTTTAGATCTCACTGTCAACAAAAACATTAGATTAAAACACTAAAACACAAACTTTACAAACACCAACAATGTTTTATTAAATTCAGAAGCGCTAAACACGTACCGGGTCGTGGGTGGTTCGATCCCCGGGCGGGTGGAAATCGTAGGCATATTAGGTTACATCTCCTGTCCCTGTTCACCTAGCAGCAAGTAGGTACCTGGGTATAAGTTACCTTGCACCTGCTGTCACTGTTCACCTAGACACTAGTGGCCCATAAAACAGGGGCCCACTAGGGGCCACCAGATAGTGGCCCCCATCTACCAGATGGAGCGGACCCTAGATAGGG
>NC_069496.1:8087589-8100089 GCF_026875155.1 Cherax quadricarinatus
CAGTCAAGCAGGCTAGCAGGCAAGCAGCCTAGCAGGCAGGCAAGCAGGTTAGCAGGCAGGCAAGCAGGCTAACAGGCAGGCAAGCAGGCTAGCAGGCAGGCAAGCAGGAAGGCTAGCAAGCAGGCAAGCAGGCTAGCAGGTAAGCAAGCAGGCTAGCAGGCAGGCAAGCAGGCTAGCAAGCAGGCTAGCAGGCAGGCAAGCAGGCTAGGAGGCAGGCAAGCAGGCAGGCAAGCAGGCTAGCAGGCAGGCTAGCAGGCAGGCAAGCAGGCTAGCAGACAGGCAGGCAAGCAGGCTAGCAGGTAAGAAAGCAGGCTAGCAGGCAGGCAAGCAGGCTAGCAGGCAGGCAAGCAGGCTAGGAGGCAGGCAAGCAGGCTAGCAGGAAGGCAAGCAGGCAGGCTAGCAGGCAGGCTAGCAGGCAGGCAAGCAGGCTAGCAGGCAGGCAAGCAGGCTAGCAGGCAGACAAGCAGGCTAGCAGGCAGGTTAGCAGGCAGGCAAGCAGGCAGGCTAGCAGGCAGGCAAGCAGGCAGGCTAGCAGTCAGGCTAGCAGGCAGGCAAGCAGGCTAGCAGGCAGGCAAGCAGGCAGGCTAGCAGGCAGGCTAGCAGGCAGGCAAGCAGGCTAGCAGGCAGGCAAGCAGGCTAGCAGGCAGACAAGCAGGCTAGCAGGCAGGTTAGCAGGCAGGCAAGCAGGCAGGCTAGCAGGCAGGCAAGCAGGCAGGCTAGCAGTCAGGCTAGCAGGCAGGCAAGCAGGCTAGCAGGCAGGCTAGCAGGCAGGCAAGCAGGCTAGCAGGTAGGCAAGCTGGCTAGCAGGCAGGCTAGCAGGCAGGCAAGCAGGCTAGCAGGCAGGCAAGCAGGCTAGCAGGTAGACAAGCAAGCAGGCAAGCAGGCAGGCTAGCAGGCAGGCAAGCAGGCAGGCTAACAGTCAGGCTAGCAGGCAGGCAAGCAGGCTAGCAGGCAGGCTAGCAGGCAGGCAAGCAGGCTAGCAGGCAGGCTAGCAGGCTAGCAGGCAGGCTAGCAGGCAGGCTTGCAGGCTAGCAGGCAGGCTAGCAGGCTAGCATGCAGGCTAGCAGGCTAGAAGGCAGGCAGGCTAGCAGGCTAGCAAGCAGGCTAGCAGGCAGGCTAGCAGGCAGGCAAGCTGGCTAGCAGGCAGGCTAGCAGGCAGGCAAGCTGGCTAGCAGGCAGGCTAGCAGGCAGGCAAGCAGGCTAGCAGGCAGGTTAGCAGGCAGGCTAGCAGGCTAGCAGGCAGGTTAGCAGGCAGGCTAGCAGGCTAGCAAGCAGGCTACCAGGCTAGCAAGCAGGCTAGCAGGCAGGCTAGCAGGCAGGCTAGCAGGCTAGCAAGCAGGTTAGCAGGCAGGCTAGCAGGCAGGCTAGCAGGCAGGCTAGCAGGCAGGCAAGCAGGCTAGCAGGCACGCAAGCTGGCTAGCAGGCAGGCTAGCAGGCAGGCTAGCAGGCAGGCAAGCAGGCTAGCAGGCAGGCTAGCAGGCAGGCAAGCAGGCAGGCTAGCAGGCAGGCTAGCAGGCAGGCTAGCAGGCAGGCTAGCAGGCTAGCAGGCAGGCTAGCAGGCAGGCAAGCAGGCTAGCAGGCAGGCTAGCAGGCAGGCAAGCAGGCTAGCAGGCTGGCTAGCAGGCAGGCTAGCAGGCAGGCTAGCAGGCAGGCTAGCAGGCTAGCAGGCAGGCTAGCAGGCTAGCAGGCAGGCAGGCTAGCAGGCAGGCTAGCAAGCAGGCTAGCAGGCAGGCTAGCAGGCAGGCTAGCAGGCAGGCTAGCAGGCTAGCAGGCAGGCTAGCAGGCAGGCTAGCAGGCAGGCAAGCAGGCTAGCAGGCAGGCAAGCAGGCTAGCAGGCAGGCAAGCAGGCTAGCAGGCTGGCTAGCAGGCAGGCTAGCAGGCAGGCTAGCAGGCTAGCAGGCAGGCTAGCAGGCAGGCTAGCAGGCTAGCAGGCAGGCTAGCAGGCAGGCTAGCAGGCTAGCAGGCAGGCTAGCAGGCAGGCTAGCAGGCAGGCTAGCAGGCTAGCAGGCAGGCTAGCAGGCAGGCTAGCAGGCAGGCACAAGACCAGAGGTCACACACTCATTAATATTCATATATGTAAAACGAATTACAAGTTATCAACAAAGACTTGTGACAGAGTGGGAATCCCCTCTCACTTGTGACAGAGTGGGAATCCCCTCTCACTTGTGACAGAGTGGGACGGATCCTTGTTATGTCATCAACTGAGACTCACAGAGTGGGAATCCCCTCTCACTTGTGACAGAGTGGGAATCCCCTCTCACTTGTGACAGAGTGGGACGGATCCTTGTTATGTCATCAACTGAGACTCACAGAGTGGGAATCCCCTCTCACTTGTGACAGAGTGGGACGGATCCTTGTTATGTCATCAACTGAGACTCACAGAGTGGGAATCCCCTCTCACTTGTGACAGAGTGGGACGGATCCTTGTTATGTCATCAACTGAGACTCACAGAGTGGGAATCCCCTCTCACTTGTGACAGAGTGGGACGGATCCTTGTTATGTCATCAACTGAGACTCACAGAGTGGGAATCCCCTCTCACTTGTGACAGAGTGGGACGGATCCTTGTTATGTCATCAACTGAGACTCACAGAGTGGGAATCCCCTCTCACTTGTGACAGAGTGGGACGGATCCTTGTTATGTCATCAACTGAGACTCACAGAGTGGGAATCCCCTCTCACTTGTGACAGAGTGGGACGGATCCTTGTTATGTCATCAACTGAGACTCACAGAGTGGGTATCCCCTCTCACTTGTGGCAGAGTGGGACGGATCCTTCTTATGTCATCAACTGGGATTGATGGAGTGGGAATCCCTTATCACTTGATGGGGATTTGACTGATATAAATTTTCTTAATGGTGTATGATGTCGTATGTCGTTATCATGTCTCCCCCTATCTCTTCTGTCCTCCAGTGTCGTCAGGTTGATTTCCCTTAACCTCTCCTCGTAGGACATACCTCTTAGCTCTGGGACTAGTCTTGTTGCAAACCTTTGCACTTTCTCTAGTTTCTTCACGTGCTTGGCTAGGTGTGGGTTCCAAACTGGTGCCGCATACTCCAATATGGGCCTAACGTACACGGTGTACAGGGTCCTGAATGATTCCTTATTAAGATGTCGGAATGCTGTTCTGAGGTTTGCTAGGCGCCCATATGCTGCAGCAGTTATTTGGTTGATGTGCGCTTCAGGAGATGTGCCTGGTGTTATACTCACCCCAAGATCTTTTTCCTTGAGTGAGGTTTGTAGTCTCTGGCCCCCTAGACTGTACTCAGTCTGCGGTCTTCTTTGCCCTTCCCCAATCTTCATGACTTTGCACTTGGTGGGGTTGAACTCCAGGAGCCAATTGCTGAACCAGGTCTGCAGGATGTCCAGATCACTTTGTAGTTCTGCCTGGTCTTCAATCGAATGAATTCTTCTCATCAACTTAATGTCATCTGCAAACAGGGACGCTTCGGAGTCTATTCCTTCCGTCATGTCGTTCACAAATACCAGAAACAGCACTGGTCCTAGGACTGACCCCTGTGGGACACCGCTGGTCACAGGTGCCCACTCTGACACCTCGCCACTTACCATGACTCGCTGCTGTCTTCCTGACAAGCATTCCCTGATCCATTGTAGTGCCTTCCCTGTTATCCCTGCTTGGTCCTCCAGTTTTTGCACTAATCTCTTGTGTGGAACTGTGTCAAACGCCTCCTTGTAGTCCAAGAAAATGCAGTCCACCCACCCCTCTCTTGTCTTACTGCTGTCACCATGTCATAGAACTCCAGTAGGTTTGTGACACAGGATTTCCCGTCCCTGAAACCATGTTGGCTGCTGTTGATGAGGTCATTCCTTTCTAGGTGTTCCACCACTCTTCTCCTGATTATCTTCTCCATGACTTTGCATACTATACATGTCAGTGACACTGATCTATAGTTTAGTGCTTCATGTCTGTCTCCTTTTTTAAAGATTGGGACTACATTTGCTGTCTTCCATGCCTCAGGCATTCTCCCTGTTTCGATAGATGTATTGAATATTGTTGTTAGGGGTACACATAGCGCCTCTGCTCCCTCTCTCAGGACCCATGGAGAGATGTTATCTGGCCCCATTGCCTTTGAGGTATCTAGCTCACTCAGAAGCCTCTTCACTTCTTCCTCGGTTGTGTGTACTGTGTCCAGCACTTGGTGGTGTGCCCCACCTCTCCATCTTTCTGGAGCCCCTTCTGTCTCCTCTGTGAACACTTCTTTGAATCTCTTGTTGAGTTCCTCACATACTTCACGGTCATTTCTTGTTGTCTCACCTCCTTCCTTCCTTAGCCTGATTACCTGGTCCTTGACTGTTGTTTTCCTCCTGATGTGGCTGTATAACAGCTTCGGGTCAGATTTGGCTTTCGCTGCTATGTCGTTTTCATATTGTCGTTGGGCCTCCCTTCTTATCTGTGCATATTCGTTGCTGGCTCTACGACTGCTCTCCTTATTCTCCTGGGTCCTTTGCCTTCTATATTTCTTCTATTCCCTAGCACACTTGGTTTTTGCCTCCCTTCACCTTTGGGTGAACCATGGGCTCACCCTGGTTTTTTCATTATTCCTGTTACCCTTGGGTACAAACCTCTCCTCAGCCTCCTTGCACATTGTTGCTATATATTCCATCATCTCATTAACTGGCTTCCCTGCCAGTTCTCTGTCCCACTGAACCCCGTTCAGGAAGTTCCTCATTCCCGTGTAGTCCCCTTTCTTGTAGTTTGGCTTCATACATCCTGGCCTTCCTGCTTCCCCCTCCACTTGTAGCTCTGTGTATTCGAAGCTTAAAACCACATGATCGCTGGCCCCAAGGGGTCTTTCATATGTGATATCTTCAATATCTGCACTACTCAAGATGAATACTAGGTCTAGTCTTGCTGGTTCATCCTCTCCTCTCTCTCTTGTAGTGTCCCTTACGTGTTGGTACATGAAGTTTTCCAGTACCACCTCCATCATCTTAGCCCTCCATGTATCTTGGCCCCAATGTGGCTCCAAGTTCTCTCAATCAATTTCCTTGTGGTTAAAGTCGCCCATGATCAGGAGCTTTGCCCTGCATGCATGAGCTCTTCTGGCCACTGTAGCCAGTGTGTCAACCATTGCTCTCATCATACTCTTGCCTTGGCCTCCTGCTGTTCTGTGGTGGGTTATACATCACTGCAATTACCACTTTGGGACCTGCAGACTGAAGCATTCCCGCTATGTAATCGCTTCCTTCTCTGTTGTCTCCTCCCTCCAGCTCATCAAAATTCCATCGGTTTTTGATCAGCTTTGCCACTCCTCCACCCCTCCCTGTTCCCTCTGTCTTTCCTCAGGATCTGGTATCCCGTTGGAAAGATGGCATCTGTTATCATACCTATAAGCTTGGTTTCTGTGAGAGCTATGATGTCCGGTGATGCCTCTTTGACTCTTTTGTGAAACTCCTCCCACTTATTTATTCCATCAGCGTTTGTGTACCATACCTTCATTTTCCTCTCCAACACTGGTTTGGGGGGCCTGTGAGGGTGGGAGACCTGGTAGCATACTGTGGGATTCTACAGCTGGGTGTTGGGTGGAAGCTGTGAGTATGGATTGTAGTTTGTGTTGGGATGGTGTGATAGGTTGTGGGGTTCTGAGGATGGTTCTGTGTGTGCTTGCCCTTGCTGCTTTGACTGACCTCTGCTGGTTCCGTTCTTGTCTCCTTTCCAAGCTCCTTTCGCTTTTTGTCCTCTCCCTCAGCTGCTGTCGTTCTGTTTGTGTTCTGTCTCTGTCTAGGAACACCCTCTTGTACTCTTCTGAGTACTTCAACTGTGGTTTCTCTTGGAGGATCCTGTTCCGCTCTGTTTCTGTCCTGAGAATCAGCTTGATCGGTCGTTTTCTCCCCTTCAAGTACCCCCCTATTCTCCGAAAATTTACAATCTTGTCCATGTCTTCTTCACCCATTTCCATGATGTTCTCAATCTCCTTTCTTTCTGCCTGCCATCTTTCAGTGTGTGTCCTTTCCTCTCTCTCCTGAAGCCCATGGATAAATACTGATTTTGCCCTTTCCTCCTCCCATTGCCTCTCCCTCTGTGACTCTGGTTCCTGTTTGTACGTGGTCATTCTCTCCCTTGTTTTTTCCAGTGGCTCTTGGTAGCATGGTTGTGCCTCTGCATTTGACCCATGACCCTCTCCATCTGCACCCAGCTGCTCTCCCCTTTCAATGCTTGGCCCTTCTTGGCAGGCTGGTATGACCTTAGCATAATTAATATCTCCCTCCTTCCTGTTAAGCCTCTCAGCTTCATATGCTGTGTCTTCTCTTGTCAATGCCCTTGTAACTCACTTCAGCCTGTTTACCTCATCTTCTAGGACCCTTATCCTGGCTACTGCAGTTTCGACTTGTGCCTCCCAATTCTTATTCTCCTTCTCCAACCTCTTTTCTAATTTCACAGAAAGCTCTATCTCCATTTTTCCAGAAAGCTCTAATTTTCTCTCCCACTCTTGTTCCATCCTTTTCCACTGCTCCTCCATCCACTCCTCTCTACCAGAACCATTCTCATCTGATCCCTGGTTCCTTCGAGTCCCCACCATTTTTTCTCCTCCATCCACTCCTCTCTACCAGAACCATTCTCATCTGATCCCTGGTTCCTTCGAGTCCCCACTATTTTTTCTGTGTGTATGATACTGTGTGTATGATGCTGTATGATACTGTGTGTATAATAATGTGTGTATGATGCCGTGTGTGATACTGTGTGTATGATACTGTGTGTATGTGTGCATGATACTGTGTGTATGATGTGTGTATGATACTTTGTGTATGATACTGTGTGTAATGATGTTGTGTATGATGCTGTGTATGATACTGTGTGTATGATGTGTGCATGATACTGTGTATGATACTTTGTGTATGATACTGTGTATGATGCTGTGTGTATGATACTGTGTGTATGATGTGTGTATGACGCTGTGTGTATGATACTGTGTGTATGATACTGTGTGTATGATGCTGTGTGTATGATACTGTGTATGACGATGTGTGTATGATGTATGATACTGTGTATGATGTGTGTATGATACTGTGTGCATGATGCTGTGTGCATGATGCTGTATGTATGATACTGTGTGTATGATGCTGTGTGTATGATGCTGTATGTGTATATGATGCTGTGTGTATGATACTGTGTTTATATTGTGTGCATGATAATGTGTGTATGATGCTTTGTGTATGATACTGTATGATACTGTGTGTATGATACTGTGTATGTGTGCATGATGCTGTATGATACTGTGTGTATGATGCTGTGTGTATGATGATGTGTGTATGATGTATGATACTGTGTGTATGATGCTGTGTGTATGTGTGTATGATACTGTGGATGATACTGTGAGTATGATGCTGTGTGTATGATGCTGTGTATGATGCTGTATGTATGATGCTGTGTGTATGATACTGTGTTTATGATATTGTGTGCATGATACTGTGTGTATGATGCTTTGTGTATGATACTGTGTGTATGATACTGTGTATGATACTGTGTGTATGATACTGTGTGTATGATACTGTGTATATGATACTGTGTATGATACTGTGTGTATGATACTGTGTGTATGATACTGTGTGTATGATACTGTGTATGATACTGTATGATGCTGTGTGTATGATACTGTGTATATGATAATGTGTGCATGATACTGTGTGTATGATACTGTGTATATGATACTGTGTGTATGATACTGTGTGTATGATACTGTGTATGATGCTGTGTGTATGATACTGTGTATATGATACTGTGTGTATGATACTGTGTGTATGATACTGTGTGTATGATACTGTGTATGATACTGTGTGTATGATACTGTGTGTATGATACTGTGTGTATGATACTGTATATGACACTGTGTGTATGATACTGTGTGTATGATACTGTGTATGATGCTGTGTGTATGATACTGTATGATACTGTGTGTATGATACTGTGTATATGATACTGTGTGTATGATACTGTGTATATGATACTGTGTGTATGATACTGTGTGTATGATACTGTGTGTATGATGCTGTGTGTATGATACTGTGTGTATGATGCTGTGAGTATGATACTGTGTGTATGATACTGTGTGTATGATACTGTTTGTATTATACTGTGTATATGATACTGTGTGTATGATACTGTGTATATGATACTGTGTATGATACTGTGTGTATGATGCTGTGTGTATGATACTGTGTGTATGATACTGTTTGTATTATACTGTGTATATGATACTGTGTGTATGATACTGTGTATATGATACTGTGTATGATACTGTGTGTATGATACTGTGTGTATGATACTGTGTGTATGATACTGTGTATGATACTGTGTATGATACTGTGTGTATGATGCTGTGTGTATGATACTGTGTATGATACTGTGTATGATGCTGTGTGTATGATACTGTGTGTATGATACTGTGTATGATACTGTGTGTATGATACTGTGTATATGATACTGTGTGTATGATACTGTGTGTATGATACTGTGTGTATGGTAATGTGTGTATGATACTGTGTGTATGATACTGTGTGTATGATACTGTGTGTATGATACTGTGTGTATACTGTGTGTATGATACTGTGTGTATGATGCTGTGTGTATGATACTGTGTGTATGATGCTGTGTGTATGATACTGTGTGTATGATACTGTATGATACTGTGTATGATACTGTGTGTATGATACTGTGTATATGATACTGTGTGTATGATACTGTGTGTATGATACTGTGTGTATGATGCTGTGTATGATACTGTGTGTATGATACTGTGTGTATGATGCTGTGTGTATGATACTGTGTGTATGATACTGTATGTATGATACTATGTGTATGATGCTGTGTGTATGATACTGTGTGTATGATACTGTGTGTATGATACTGTGTATGATACTGTGTGTATGATACTGTGTGTATGATACTGTGTGTATGATACTGTGTGTATGATACTGTGTGTATGATACTGTGTGTATGATACTGTGTGTATGATACTGTGTGTATGATACTGTGTGTATGATACTGTGTGTATGATACTGTGTGTATGATGCGGTGTGTATGATACTGTGTGTATGATGCTGTGTGTATGATACTGTGTGTATGATACTGTGTGTATGATACTGTGTATATGATACTGTGTATGATACTGTGTGTATGATACTGTGTGTATGATGCTGTATGAGGGACTACGGGAAAAGAAAAAATTACTGTATGAAGGAATGGTGAGAAGGACCGAGTAATGGAAGAATGAAATGATAGAAGGAAGAAGGAAGCGTAAATGTCTGCTTCCTACATCAATATTTCCCCCCCCTAGACCTAACATCAATATTCCCCCCCCTAGACCTAACATCTATAACCCCCCTAGACCTACATCAATATTCCCCCTAGACCTACATCAATATTCCCCCCCTAGACCTAACATCTATAACCCCCCTAGACCTACATCAATATTCCCCCTAGACCTAACATCAATATTCCCCCCCCTAGACCTAACATCTATAACCCCCCTAGACCTACATCAATATTCCCCCTAGACCTACATCAATATTCCCCCCCTAGACCTAACATCTATAACCCCCCTAGACCTACATCAATATTCCCCCTAGACCTACATCAATATTCCCCCCCTAGACCTAACATCTATAACCCCCCTAGACCTACATCAATATTCCCCCTAGACCTACATCAATATTCCCCCCCTAGACCTAACATCTATAACCCCCCTAGACCTACATCAATATTCCCCCTAGACCTACATCAATATTCCCCCCCCTAGACCTAACATCTATAACCCCCCTAGACCTACATCAATATTCCCCCTAGACCTACATCAATATTCCCCCCTAGACCTAACATCTATAACCCCCCTAGACCTACATCAATATTCCCCCCTAGACCTAACATCTATAACCCCCTAGACCTACATCAATATTCCCCCCCTAGACCTAACATCTATAACCCCCCTAGATCTACATCAATATTCCCCCCTAGACCTAACATCTATAACCCCCCTAGACCTACATCAATATTCCCCCTAGACCTAACATCTATAACCCCCTAAACCTACATCAATATTCCCCCCTAGACCTAATATCTATAACCCCCCTAGACCTACATCAATATTCCCCCCTAGACCTAACATCAATATCCCCCCTAGACCTACATCAATATTCCCCCCTAGACCTAACATCAATATCCCCCCTAGACCTACATCAATATTCCCCCCTAGACCTAACATCAATATCCCCCCTAGACCTACATCAATATTCCCCCCTAGACCTAACATCAATATCCCCCCTAGACCTACATCAATATTCCTCCCCTAGACCTAACATCAATAACCCCCCTAGACCTACATCAATATTCCCCCCTAGACCTAACATCAATATCCCCCCTAGACCTACATCAATATTCCCCCCTAGACCTAACATCAATATCCCCCCTAGACCTACATCAATATTCCCCCCCTAGACCTAACATCAATATCCCCCCTAGACCTACATCAATATTCCCCCCTAGACCTAACATCAATATCTCCCCTAGACTTACATCAATATTCCCCCCCTAGACCTAACATCAATATCCCCCCTAGACCTACATCAATATTCCCTCCTAGACCTACATCAATATTCCTCCCCTAGACCTAACATCAATAACCCCCCCTAGACCTACATCAATATTCCCCCCCTAGACCTAACATCAATATCCCCCCTAGACCTACATCAATATTCCCCCCTAGACCTAACATCAATATCCCCCCTAGATCTACATCAATATTCCCCCCCTAGACCTAACATCAATATCCCCCCTAGACCTACATCAATATTCCCCCCTAGACCTAACATCAATATCCCCCCTAGACCTACATCAATATTCCCCCCCCCCTGGACCTAACATCAACATTATTCCCCCCTAAACCTGATTTTTATCCCTGGAGATTCTCCCCTGAGTCTCCCTGATATATTTAGGGAATTTTCTGGCCCTCTAGGGGACAAATCTGGCAGCTGGGGGCACAAGTATTGTATATTTACATAATTCTGATTTTTTTACTGACTCGTCTGATTTTTGTTCTGACTCAGAATTTTTCTGTTGATTTCACCTTCGTTCATGTATTATGTATCCATGTATTTTTTATGTATTTATGTATTTTGTATGTGATTATGTGTGTATTTTCTCGACGTATTTTATACCGATCTATTAATTTGTTACCTATGTAGTTTGTATTATTTATTTTGTATGTATACTCTGTATGTATGATTTTTAATGTATTTAAATATGTATTTTGTACATATTAATGTATTTTGTATTTCTGTATGCAAGCACCCATATATATACTTAATATTTCATCTATGTACTGAGGTATACATAATATACTGGTATATACACTGGTATACACATTTTACTGGTATATACATCCTCCTGTCTATACATAACCCGTCTTACCCACGAATCGACCCGTCTTAGGAGACGGACCTCTCAGAGACGTAGGTACTGTGGTAATCTTCTTGTGGCTATCGTAAATCAATATTGGGTCCTGTCTTCCACATAATTATGCCCTTGTTTGATGGCAACAACAATAGTTGGGCAATTAGGGCGCACAAATGATCTTGTTGAGGTCTAATGAAGTCGGGGATTATTATTGACTTCCCAGCCATCTGGGTAGATGTGGTCCCCTTGGAGAGTCTGGAGACCAGTGGCCCACCATGGTATTAATGGCCTGCCATGGTATTAATGGCCTGCCATGGTATTTATGACCCACCATGGTATTAATCCCCTGCCATGGTATTTATGACCCACCATGGTATTAATCCCCTGCCATGGTATTTATGACCCACCATGGTATTAATGACCCACCATGGTATTAATCCCCTGCCATGATATTAATGACCCGCCATGGTATTAATCCCCTGCCATGGTATTAACGACCCATCATGAGTCATTAATACCATCATACAGATAATACAGACGTGTTGAGGCTTATCTCTCTCTCTAGTGAGTTCAAATTAAGCCATAAGAAATTCTTTTTCCAGTCAATTGAGCAACGATGAGTCGGTGTCTATTCCTCTCGATAGATAATTCCTTTAGTTGAAAAGGTCATATGACTCATTATACCGGGTCACTGTATAATGGGCTCTTATTATAATCAAGACTACTCTGAAAAAACTGTGGCGAACTTAGTTACTTAAACTGGTTATGCTCTAGTAAGTTTAACCACACATACGCCCATCAATTCACACAACTCACACGAGACAATCAGCTGGAGGATGTGAGCTGTGATTGGCAGAAGGCACAACTAAACACTCAGACCATTACAGAGTCAGCAATCAGGTGACAGGCTAACAATCAGACCCGTCCAGAGACTAGAGGACCTAAATTACCACCTTGTTGGGTCATTGTAAATATCACGGAGGAATAATATCTGTGTCTCCCTCTCCTGGGTTAATATTTACCAGAGATATTACCCCTCTAATTAGCTAACCTTGTGCCTAGTATAAGGGGTATAGTACCAGTGATATTAC
>NC_069496.1:8105089-8140089 GCF_026875155.1 Cherax quadricarinatus
TGGTCTCTTCTTGTCTCGGTTGGTCTCTTCTTGTCTCGTTGGTCTCTTCTTGTCTCTGTTTGTCTCTTGTCTCTATTGGTCTCTTGTCTCTGTTGGTCTCTTGTCTCTGTTGGTCTCTTGTCTCTGTTGGTCTCTTGTCTCTGTTGGTCTCTTGTCTCTGTTGGTCTCTTGTCTCTGTTGGTCTCTTGTCTCTGTTGGTCTCTTGTCTCTGTTGGTCTCTTGTCTCTGTTGGTCTCTTGTCTCTGTTGGTCTCTTGTCTCTGTTGGTCTCTTGTCTCTGTTGGTCTCTTGTCTCTGTTGGTCTCTTGTCTCTGTTGGTCTCTTGTCTCTGTTGGTCTCTTGTCTCTGTTGGTCTCTTGTCTCTGTTGGTCTCTTGTCTCTGTTGGTCTCTTGTCTCTGTTGGTCTCTTGTCTCTGTTGGTCTCTTGTCTCTGTTGGTCTCTTGTCTCTGTTGGTCTCTTGTCTCTGTTGGTCTCTTGTCTCTGTTGGTCTCTTGTCTCTGTTGGTCTCTTGTCTCTGTTGGTCTCTTGTCTCTGTTGGTCTCTTGTCTCTGTTGGTCTCTTGTCTCTGTTGGTCTCTTGTCTCTGTTGGTCTCTTGTCTCTGTTGGTCTCTTCTTGTCTCGGTTGGTCTCTTCTTGTCTCGGTTGGTCTCTTCTTGTCTCTGTTGGTCTCTTCTTGTCTCTGTTTGTCTCTTGTCTCTATTGGTCTCTTGTCTCTGTTGGTCTCTTGTCTCTGTTGGTCTCTTGTCTCTGTTGGTCTCTTGTCTCTGTTGGTCTCTTCTTGTCTCTGTTGGTCTCTTCTTGTCTCGGTTGGTCTCTTCTTGTCTCGGTTGGTCTCTTCTTGTCTCTGTTGGTCTCTTCTTGTCTCTGTTGGTCTCTTCTTGTCTCGGTTGGTCTCTTCTTGTCTCGGTTGGTCTCTTCTTGTCTCGGTTGGTCTCTTCTTGTCTCGGTTGGTCTCTTCTTGTCTCTGTTGGTCTCTTCTTGTCTCGGTTGGTCTCTTCTTGTCTCGGTTGGTCTCTTCTTGTCTCGGTTGGTCTCTTCTTGTCTCTGTTGGTCTCTTCTTGTCTCGGTTGGTCTCTTCTTGTCTCGGTTGGTCTCTTCTTGTCTCGGTTGGTCTCTTCTTGTCTCTGTTGGTCTCTTCTCGTCTCTGTTGGTCTCTTCTTGTCTCTGTTGGTCTCTTCTTGTCTCGGTTGGTCTCTGTTGGTCTCTGCTGGTCTCTGCTGGTCACATTAAGATACAACAACATGGTATAGTGTGATGGGCATAAACAGAACATTAACAAAGGCATAATGTACCACACCAGACCGGAACCTCCTCGTAAAACTTCACCACAGTAACAGCAGACAGTAACAGCACCACCACAGTACCCAGTACCAGCACCACCACAGTACATAGTAACAGCACCACCACAGTACATAGTAACAGCAGACAGTAAAAGCACCACCACAGTACATAGTAACAGCAGACAGTAACAGCACCACCACAGTACATTAGTAACAGCACCCCACAGTAATAGTACAGCAGACAGTAAAAGACCACACAGTACATATAACAGCAGACAGTAAAAGCACCACCACAGTACATAGTAACAGCAGACAGTAACAGCACCACCACAGTACATAGTAACAGCACCACCACAGTACATAGTAACAGCACCACCACAGTACATAGTAACAGCACCACCACAGTACATAGTAACAGCACCACCACAAGTACACAGTAACAGCACCACCACAGTACATAGTAACAGCACCACCACAGTACATAGTAACAGCAGACAGTAACAGCACCACCACAGTACATAGTAACAGCACCACCACAGTACATAGTAACAGCACCACCACAGTACATAGTAACAGCACCACCACAGTACACAGTAACAGCACCACCACAGTACATAGTAACAGCACCACCACAGTACATAGTAACAGCAGACAGTAACAGCACCACCACAGTACATAGTAACAGCACCACCACAGTACATAGTAACAGCACCACCACAGTACATAGTAACCAGCACCACCACAGTACATAGTAACAGCACCACCACAGTACATAGTAACAGCACCACCACAGTACATAGTAACAGCACCACCACAGTACATAGTAACAGCACCACCACAGTACATAGTAACAGCACCACCACAGTACACAGTAACAGCACCACCAACAGTACATAGTAACAGCACCACCACAGTACATAGTAACAGCAGACAGTAACAGCACCACCACAGTACATAGTAACAGCACCACCACAGTACATAGTAACAGCACCACCACAGTACATAGTAACAGCACCACCACAGTACACAGTAACAGCACCACCACAGTACATAGTAACAGCACCACCACAGTACATAGTAACAGCAGACAGTAACAGCACCACCACAGTACATAGTAACAGCACCACCACAGTACATAGTAACAGCACCACCACAGTACATAGTAACAGCACCACCACAGTACATAGTAACAGCACCACCACAGTACATAGTAACAGCACCAACACAGTACATAGTAACAGCACCACCACAGTACATAGCACAACAGCACCACCACAGTACATAGTAACAGCACCACCACAGTACATAGTAACAGCACCACCACAGTACACAGTAACAGCACCACCACAGTACATAGTAACAGCACCACCACAGTACATAGTAAACAGCAGACAGTAACAGCACCACCACAGTACATAGTAACAGCACCACCACAGTACATAGTAACAGCACCACCACAGTACGTAGTAACAGCACCACCACAGTACACAGTAACAGCACACCACAGTACATAGTAACAGCACCACCACAGTACATAGTAACAGCACCACCACAGTACTAGTAACAGCACCACCACAGT
Organism: Cherax quadricarinatus; assembly: GCF_026875155.1. Taxonomy (NCBI): domain Eukaryota; kingdom Metazoa; phylum Arthropoda; class Malacostraca; order Decapoda; family Parastacidae; genus Cherax; species Cherax quadricarinatus. The sequence goes on from NC_069496.1 coordinate 8,107,949, forward strand.
ACATAGTAACAGCACCACCACAGTACATAGTAACAGCACCACCACAGTACATAGTAACAGCACCACCACAGTACATAGTAACAGCACCACCACAGTACATAGTAACAGCAGACAGTAACAGCACCACCACAGTACATAGTAACAGCACCACCACAGTACATAGTAACAGCACCACCACAGTACATAGTAACAGCAGACAGTAACAGCACCACCACAGTACATAGTAACAGCACCACCACAGTACATAGTAACAGCACCACCACAGTACATAGTAACAGCACCACCACAGTACATAGTAACAGCACCACCACAGTACATAGTAACAGCACCACCACAGTACATAGTAACAGCACCACCACAGTACATAGTAACAGCACCACCACAGTACATAGTAACAGCAACCACCACAGTACATAGTAACAGCACCACCACAGTACATAGTAACAGCACCACCACAGTACATAGTAACAGCACCACCACAGTACATAGTAACAGCACCACCACAGTACACAGTAACAGCACCACCACAGTACATAGTAACAGCACCACCACAGTACATAGTAACAGCACCACCACAGTACATAGTAACAGCACCACCACAGTACATAGTAACAGCACCACCACAGTACACAGTAACAGCACCACCACAGTACATAGTAACAGCACCACCACAGTACATAGTAACAGCAGACAGTAACAGCACCACCACAGTACATAGTAACAGCAGACAGTAACAGCACCACCACAGTACATAGTAACAGCAGAGAGTAACAGCACCACCACAGTACATAGTAACAGCAGACAGTAACAGCACCACCACAGTACATAGTAACAGCAGACAGTAACAGCACCACCACAGTACATAGTAACAGCAGACAGTAACAACAGCAGTACAGTGCATAGTAACAGCAGACAATAGTAGAAGCAGCAGTAGACAGTAACAGCAGACAAGAGTAGAAGCAGCAGCAGCAGACAGTAACAGCAGCAGCACAGTAGATAGTAACAGCAGACAGTAGTAGAAGCAGCAGTAGACAGTAACAGCAGCAGCACAGGAGACAGTAACAGCAGCAGACAGTAACAGCAGCAGACAGTAACAGCAGCAGACAGTAACAGCAGAAGACAGGAAGCAGAAGACAGGCAGCAGCAGACGGTAGCAACAGCAGACAGTAACAGCAGCCGACAGTAGCAGCAGGCGACAGTAACAGCAGTAAACATCAACAGCAGACAGTAATAACAGCAGACAGTGAGCAGCAGACAGTAACAACAACAGACAGGGAGCAGCAGACAGTAACAACAGCAGACAAGGAGCAGCAGACAGTAACAGCACAGTAAATAGTAACAGCAGACAGTAGCAGAAGCAGCAGTAGACAGTAACAGCAGCAGACAGTAACAGCAGCAGACAGTAACAGCAGCAGACAGGCAGCAGCAGACTGGTATCACTCGCACATTAGCAAGAGCAGACAGTAACAGAAGACAGGCAGCAGCAGAAAGCAGCACGCAGACAGGCAGCAGCAGCAGACAGCAGCAGCAGCAACAGCAGCGCAGAGACAGGCAGACAGCAGAGCAGGCAGCAGCACAGCAGACAGCAGCAGGAGTAGCACAGCAACAGCAGACAGGCAGCAGCAGCAGCAGACAGGCAGCAGCAGACAAGCAACAGCAGACAGCAGCAGCAGCAAGCAGCACAGCCCAGGCAGCAGCAGCGGGCAGCAGCACAGCAGCAGCACAGCAGCAGCAGCAGCAACAGGCAGCAGCAAGCAGACAGGCAGCAGCAGCACGAACAGGCAGCAGGCAGCAGCAGCAGCACAGCAGACAGCAGCAGCAGCAGCAGCAGCAGACAGGAGCAGCAGAGCACAGGCAACAACAGACAGCAGCACGCAGCAGCAGAAGCAGCAGCAGGAACAGCAGCAGCACAGCAGCAGCAGCAGCAGACAGGCAGCAGCAGCAGCAGCAGGCAGAGCCAGCAGACAGGCAGCAGCAGCAGAACAGAAGCAGCAGCAGGCAGAGCAGCACAGCAGCGGGCAGCAGCAGACAGGCAGCAGCAGCACAGGCAGCAGCAGCAGGCAGACAGGCAGCAGCAGAGACAGACAGCAGCACCAGCAGCACACAGGCAGCAGCAGCAGACAGGCAGCAGCAGAGACAGGCAGCAGCAGCAGACAGGCACAGCAGCAGCAGAGACAGGAAAGCAGCAGCAGCAGACAGGCCAGCAGCAGCACAGCAGGCAGCAGCAGCAGGCAGGACAGCAGCAGCAACAGGCAGCAGCAGACAGGCAGCAGCAGCAGTAGCAGACAGGCAGCAGCAGCAGCAGCAGCAGCAGCAGGCAGGCAGCAGCAGACAGGCAGCAGCAGACAGGCAGCAGCAGCAGCAGCAGCAGCAGCAGTAGCAGACAGGCAGCAGCAGCAGCAGCAGCAGCAGCAGTAGCAGACAGGCAGCAGCAGCAGCAGCAGACAGGCAGCAGCAGCAGACAGGCAGCAGCAGCAGCAGGCAGGCAGCAGCAGACAGGCAGCAGCAGACAGGCAGCAGCAGCAGCAGCAGCAGTAGCAGACAGGCAGCAGCAGCAGCAGCAGCAGCAGCAGTAGCAGACAGGCAGCAGCAGCAGCAGCAGACAGGCAGCAGCAGCAGACAGGCAGCAGCAGCAGACATTATCATCAATGATGGTTTATGAATATTATGAGAAATCGAAGCCAGAACCGCCAGTGTTTTAAGCCTTCCAACACTACCACACCAACCACCACACGAACTACCACACGAACTACCACACCAACCACCACACGAACTACCACACGAACTACCACACGAACTACCACACAACACACACCAACACCACACCAACCACCACACCAACCACCACACCAACCACACACCAACCACCACACCAACCACCACACCAACCACCACACCATACCACACCAACCACACACCAACCACCACACGAACCACACACCAACCACCACACCAACCACACACCAAACTACCACCAACCACCACACAACTACCACACCAACACCACACCAACCACCACACCAACCACCACACAACCACACACACCACCACACCACACCAACTACCACACAAAAACCCACACAGCACACAACATCACACACAACCACACACCAACAGCCACACCAACCACCAGCACACAACCACCACAGCGCAGCTAGCAGCACACGCAGCACAACGCAGCAGCAGCAGCAACCACCACAACAACACCACACAACACCAGACAGCAACACACCACACCAACCACCACACAACTACCACACCAACCACCACACAACACCACACAACCACCACACCAACCACCACACCAACCACACACCAACCACCACACCAACCACCACACGAACCACCACACGAACACCACACGAACACCACACGAACACCACACGAACACCACACAACTACCACACCAACCACCACACCAACCACCACACCAACCACCACACAACTACCACACAACACCACACCAACCACCACACAACTACCACACCAACCACCACACGAACCACCACCCCAACCCCACACCAACACCACACCAACCACCACACCAACCACCACACCAACCACCACACCAACCACCACACCAACTACCACACCAACCACCACACCAACCACCACACCAACACCACACCAACCACCACACCAACCACCACACCAACCACCACACCAACCACCACACCAAACCACCACACCACCACCAACACCACCAACACCACCCACACACCAACCACACCAACCAACACCACACCAACCACCACACCAACCACCACACCAAACAACACCACACCAACCACCACACCAACCACCACACCAACCAACACCACCACCACAACCACCACACGAACCACCACACCAACCACCCCCCAAACACAACCAACCCACCACACCAACCACCACACCAACCACCCACAACCACCACCACACCACACGAACCACCACACCAACCACCACACCAACCACCACACCACCAACAACCACACCAACCACCACACCACACACCACACCAACCACCACACCAACACCACCACACCACACCAACCACCACACGAACCACCACACCAAACCACACCAACCACCAACCAACCACCACACCAACCACCACACCAACCACCACACCAACCACCACACCAACCACCACACAACACCACACCAACACCACACCAACCACCCACAACCAACCACCACACCAACCACCACACCAACCACCACACCAACCACCACACCAACTACCACACCAACCACCACACACACCAAACCACCACACAACACCACACACACCAACCAACCACACCAACCACCACACCAACTACCACACGACACACACCAACCACACACAACCCACACCAACACCCACACCACCACACACCAACCACACACCAACACCACACCAACACCACACCAACACCCACACCACAACCAACCACCACCCAACACCACACAACACCACACCAACCACCACACCAACCACCACACCAACCCCACACCAACACCACACCAACCACACACCAACCACCACACAACACACCACCACACACAACCACCAAAACCAACCACCACACAACCACCACACCAACCACCACACCAACCACCACACCAACCACCACCAACACACACCACACCACACGAACCACCACACGAACCACCACACGAACCACCACACAACACCACACAACACCACACCAACCACCACAACCACCACCACACCAACCACCACACCAACCACCACACCAACACACCACACCAACCCACCAACACCACACAACTACCACACCAACCACCACACCAACCACCACACCAACCACCACACCAACCACCACACCAACCACACACCAACCACCACACCAACCACCACACCAACCACCACACCAACTACCACACCAACCACCACACCAACCACCACACCAATCACCACACCAACCACCACACCAACCACCACACCAACCACACACCAACCACCACACCAACCACCACACCAACCACCACACGAACACCACACCAACCACCACACCAACACACCAACCACCACACCAACCACCACACCAACCACCACACCAACCACCACACCAACCACCACACCAACCACCACACCAACCACCACACCAACCACCACACGAACCACCACACCAACCACACACGAACCACCACACCAACCACCACACCAACCACCACACCAACCACCACACGAACCACGACACCAACCACCACACCAACCACCACACCAACAACCACACCAACCACCACACCAACCACCACACAACCACCACACCAACCACCACACCAACCACCACACGAACCACCACACCAACCACCACACCAACCACCACAAAACCACCCACCAACCACCACACCAACCACCACACCAACCACCACACCAACCACCACACCAACCACCACACCAACCACCACACCAACACCACACCAACCACCACACCAACTACCACACCAACCACCACACCAACCACCACACGAACTACCACACGAACCACCACACCAACCACCACACGAACTACCACACGAACTACCACACCACACGAACCACCACACGAACACCACAACCACCACACCAAACCACCACACGAACCACCACACCAACCACCACACAAACCACCACACGAACCACCACACAACCACCACACACCACCGAACCACCACACGAACCACCACACGAACCACCACACCAAACCACCAACACCAACCAACACACACAACCACCACACCAACCACCACACGAACCACCACCAACCACCACACAACCACCACAACAACCACCACACAACCACCACGAACCACCAACGAACTACCAACGAACCACCACACGAACACCACACGAACACCACCACACAGAACCACCACACAACCACCACACAACCCCACACCACCACCACACCAACCACCACACGAACCACCACACAACCACACACAACCACCACACAACCACCACACAACTACCAACGAACACCACACGAACTACCAAAACCACCACACGAACCACCACACGAACACCACACCACCACACACGAACCACCACACGAACCACACACGAACACCACACCAACCACCACACCAACCACCACACGAACCACCACACGAACTACCACACGAACCACCACACGAACCACCACACGAACACACACGAACCCACTACAACGAACCACCACACCAACACCACACGAACCACCACACGAACCACCACACGAACCACCACACAAACCACCACACGAACTACCACAACGAACCACCACACGAACCACCACACGAACCACCACGAACTACAACGAACACCACCACACAAACCACCACACGAACCTACACACGAACCACACACGAACCACAACGAACCACCACACGAACACCACCGAACCACAACGAACCACCGACTACACAAACCACACGCTACACAGAACACCACACGCTACAAGAACCACCCTACAAGAACCACCATACAAGAACCACCCTACAAGAACCACCCTACAAGAACCACGCTACAAGAACCACCGCTACAAGAACCACGCTACAAGAACACGCTACAAGAACCACCGCTACAAGAACCACCACTACAAGAACCACCGCTACAAGAACCACCACTACAAGAACCACCGCTACAAGAACCACGCTACAAGAACCACCACTACAAGAACCACCGCTACAAGAACCACGGCTACAAGAACCACCACTACAAGAACCACCTACAAGAACCACACAGCTACAAGAACCACCGCTACAAGAACCACCGCTACAAGAACCACCAGCTACAAGAACCACCTACAAGAACCACACTACAAGAACCACCCTACAAGAACCACCACTACAAGAACCACCGCTACAAGAACCACGGCTACAAGAACCACCCTACAAGAACCACCACTACAAGAACCACCGCTACAAGAACCACCCTACAAGAACCACCACTACAAGAACCACAGCTACAAGAACCCGCTACAAGAACCACCTCTACAAGAACCACCCTACAAGAACCACCTACAAGAACCACCGCTACAAGAACACCACGCTACAAGAACCACCGCTACAAGAACCACCACTACAAGAACACGCTACAAGACACCCTACAAGAACCACGGCTACAAGAACCACCGCTACAAGAACCACGGCTACAAGAACCACCTACAAGAACCACCCTACAAGAACCACGCTACAAGAACCACGGCTACAAGAACCACCACTACAAGAACCACCGCTACAAGAACCACTACAAGAACCACGCACTACAAGAACCACCCTACAAGAACCAGCCACTACAAGAACCACCACTACAAGAACCACCGCTACAAGAACCACCTACAAAACCACCACTACAAGAACCACCGCTACAAGAACCACCGTACAAAACCACCACTACAAGAACCACCACTACAAGAACCACGGCTACAAGAACCACACGCTACAAGAACCACCGCTACAAGAACCACGGCTACAAGAACCACCGCTACAAGAACCACGGCTACAAGAACCACCACTACAAGAACCACCGCTACAAGAACCACGGCTACAAGAACCACCACTACAAGAACCACCACTACAAGAACCACCGCTACAAGAACCACCCTACAAGAACCACCACTACAAGAACCACGCTACAAGAACCACCGCTACAAGAACCACGGCTACAAGAACCACGGCTACAAGAACCACCTCTACAAGAACCACGGCTACAAGAACCACGCTACAAGAACCACCATACAAGAACACCTACAAGAACACACCTACAAGAACCACGCTACAAGAACACCGCTACAAGAACTCCGCTACAAGAACCACGGCTACAAGAACCACGCTACAAGAAACACTACAAGAACCCGCTACAAGAACCACAGCTACAAGAACCACCACTACAAGAACCACCGCTACAAGAACACACGGCTACAAGAACCACCACTACAAGAACCACCCTACAAGAACCACCTACAAGAACCACGGCTACAAGAACCACCTACAAGAAACCCATACAAGAACCACGCTACAAGAACCACGCGACAACTACAAGAACCACCGCTACGAACCACCTACAAGAACCACGGCTACAAGAACCACGGCTACAAGAACCACGCTACAAACCACGCAACCCTACAAGAACGACCGCTACAAGAACCACGGCTACAAGAACCACCGTACAAGAACCACCGCTACAAGAACCACCGCTACAAGAACCACCACTGCAAGAACCACACTACAAGAACCACCGCTACAAGAACCACCTCTACAAGAACCACATCTACAAGAACTACCACTACAAGAACCACGGCTACAAGAACCACGGCTACAAGAACCACTACTACAAGAACCGCTACTACAAGAACCACCGCTACAAGAACCACGGCTACAAGAACCACAAGAACCACCGCTACAAGAACCACGGCTACAAGAACTACCACTACAAGAACCACGGCTACAAGAACCACTACAAGAACCACCGCTACAAGAACCAAGGCTACAAGAACCACGGCTATAAGAACCACCGCAACAAGAACAACGGCTACAAGAACCCCTGCTACAAGAACCACCGCTACAAGAACCACGGCTACAAGAACCACGGCTACAAGAACCACTGCTACAAGAACTACAAGAACCACCGCTACAAGAACCACGGCTACAAGAACCACCGCTACAAGAACCACGGCTACAAGAACCACTGCTACAAGAACCACTACAAGAACCACCGCTACAAGAACCACCTCTACAAGAACCACGGCTACAAGAACCGCTACAAAAACCACGGCTACAAGAACCACTGCTACAAGAACCACGGCCACAAGAACCACGGCTACAAGAACCACGGCTACAAGAACATCGCTACAAGAACACCACTACAAGAACCAACGCTACAAGAACCACTGCTAGAAGAACCACCGCTACAAGAACCACCACTACAAGAACCACCACTACAATAACCGCCGCTACAAGAACCACCGCTACAAGAACCACCCCTACAAGAACCACCACTACAAGAACCACGCTACAAGAACCAGCGCTACAAGACCACAGCTACAAGAACCACCACTACAAGAACCACCCTACAAGACCCACGGCTACAAGAACCACCACTACAAGAACACCACTACAAGAACCACCGCTTACAAGAACCACCACTACAAGAACCACCACTACAAGAACCACCACTACAAGAACCACCACTACAGAACCATCAAGAACCACGCTAGAAGAACCACACTACAAGAACCACGCTACAAGAACCACGCTACAAGAACCACCACAAGAACCACAACTACAAGAACCACCACTACAAGAACCACCGCTACAAGAACCACAAGAACCACCGCTACAAGAACCACAAGAACCACCGCTACAAGAACCACCACTACAAGAACCACCGCTACAAGAACCACCACTACAAGAACCACCGCTACAAGAACCACCACTACAAGAACCACCGCTACAAGAACCACCACTACAAGAACCACCACTACAAGAACCACCACTACAAGAACCACCGCTACAAGAACCACCTACAAGAACCACCGTACAAGAACCACCGTTACAAGAACCACCGCTACAAGAACCACCGCTACAAGAACCACCGTACAAGAACCACCACTACAAGAACCACCGCTACAAGAACGCTCAAACCACCTACAAGAACCACCACTACAAGAACCACCACTAAAGAACCACCCTACAAGAACCACCACTACAAGAACCACCGCTACAAGAACCACCACTACAAGAACCACCGCTACAAGAACCACCTACAAGAACCACCACTACAAGAACCACCACTACAAGAACCACCACTACAAGAACCACGCACAGACCGCTACAAGAACCACCGCTACAAGAACCACCATACAAGAACCACCGCTACAAGAACCACCGCTACAAGAACCACCGCTACAAGAACCACCACTACAAGAACCACGCTACAAGAACCACCACTACAAGAACCACCACTACAAGAACCCCACTACAAGAACCACCGCTACAAGAACCACATACAAGAACCACCACTACAAGAACCACGCTACAAGAACCACCGCTACAAGAACCACCACTACAAGAACCACCACTACAAGAAACCACCGCTACAAGAACCACCACTACAAGAACACGCTACAAGAACCACCACTACAAGAACCACCAGTACAAGAACCACCAGTACAAGAACCACCGCTACAAGAACCACCGCTACAAGAACCACCACTACAAGAACCAGCTACAAGAACCACCACTACAAGAACCACCACTACAAGAACCACCACTACAAGAACCACCACTACAAGAACCACCACTACAAGAACCACCACTAAGAACCACCACTACAAGAACCACCGCTACAAGAACCACCACTACAAGAACCACCACTACAAGAACCACCACTACAAGAACCACCAGCTACAAGAACCACCACTACAAGAACCACCACTACAAGAACCACCACTACAAGAACCACCGCTACAAGAACCACCACTACAAGAACCACCGCTACAAGAACCACCACTACAAGAACCACCACTACAAGAACCACCGTACAAGAACCACCACTACAAGAACACCACTACAAGAACCACCGACTACAAGAACCACCACTACAAGAACCACCACTACAAGAACCACCACTCAAGAACACCACTAAAGAACCACCGCTACAAGAACCACCACTACAAGAACCACCACTACAAGAACCACCGTACAAGAACCACCACTACAAGAACCACCACTACAAGAACCACTACAAGAACCACCACTACAAGAACCACCACTACAAGAACCACCACTACAAGAACACCCTACAAGAACCACCGCTACAAGAACCACCACTACAAGAACCACCGCTACAAGAACCACCACTACAAGAACCCACCACTACAAGAACCACCACTACAAGAACCACCACTACAAGAACCACCACTACAAGAACCACCGTTACAAGAACCACCACTACAAGAACCACCACTACAAGAACCACCGTACAAGAACCACCACTACAAGAACCACCACTACAAGAACCACCGCTTACAAGAACCACCATTACAAGAACCACCACTACAAGAACCACCGTTACAAGAACCACCACTACAAGAACCATCCACTACAAGAACCACCACTACAAGAACCACCACTACAAGAACCACCGTTACAAGAACCACCACTACAAGAACCACCACTACAAGAACCACCACTACAAGAACCACCACTACAAGAACCACCTACAAGAACCACCACTACAAGAACCACCACTACAGACCCTACAAGAACCACCACTACAAGAACCACCACTACAAGAACCACCGTTACAAGAACCACCACTACAAGAACCACCACTACAAGAACCACCACTACAAGAACCACCACTACAAGAACCACCACTACAAGAACCACCGTTACAAGAACCACCACTACAAGAACCACCACTACAAGAACCACCACTACAAGAACCACCGTTACAAGAACCACCGTTACAAGAACCACCACTACAAGAACCACCACTACAAGAACCACCACTACAAGAACCACCACTACAAGAACCACCGTTACAAGAACCACCACTACAAGAACCACCACTACAAGAACCACCACTACAAGAACCACCACTACAAGAACCACCACTTGACTGAAGACATTTAGTTCATCTGATGTTCCAGACTTCACTGTATTGGACTGATGAAGACACTGTGTGGGCGAAACGTTACCAATCTTCCCTACCCTAGATTAAGGTGTAAATGGCCTTCGTAATACGTGGTATTAAAGGTTGAACACCAGATAAATGGCCTTCGTAATACTTGGTATTAAAGGTTGATCACCAGATAAATGGCCTTCGTAATACGTGGTATTAAAGGTTGAACACCAGATAAATGGCCTTCGTAATACGTGGTATTAAAGGTTGAACACCAGATAAATGGCCTTCGTAATACGTGGTATTAAAGGTTGATCACCAGATAAATGGCCTTCGTAATACGTGGTATTAAAGGTTGATCACCAGATAAATGGCCTTCGTAATACGTGGTATTAAAGGTTGATCACCAGATAAATGGCCTTCGTAATACGTGGTATTAAAGGTTGAACACCAGATAAATGGCCTTCGTAATACGTGGTATTAAAGGCTGAACACCAGATAAATGGCCTTCGTAATACGTGGTATTAAAGGTTGAACACCAGATAAATGACCTTCGTAATACGTGGTATTAAAGGTTGATCACCAGATAAATGGCCTTCGTAATACGTGGTATTAAAGGTTGATCACCAGATAAATGACCTTCGTAATACGTGGTATTAAAGGTTGAACACCAGATAAATGGCCTTCGTAATACGTGGTATTAAAGGTTGAACACCAGATAAATGGCCTTCGTAATACGTGGTATTAAAGGTTGAACACCAGATAAATGGCCTTCGTAATACTTGGTATTAAAGGTTGAACACCAGATAAATGGCCTTCGTAATACTTGGTATTAAAGGTTGAACACCAGATAAATGGCCTTCGTAATACGTGGTATTAAAGGCTGAACACCAGATAAATGGCCTTCGTAATACTTGGTATTAAAGGCTGAACACCAGATAAATGGCCTTCGTAATACGTGGTATTAAAGGTTGAACACCAGATAAATGGCCTTCGTAATACGTGGTATTAAAGGCTGAACACCAGATAAATGGCCTTCGTAATACTTGGTATTAAAGGTTGAACACCAGATAAATGGCCTTCGTAATACGTGGTATTAAAGGCTGAACACCAGATAAATGGCCTTCGTAATACGCAGTAGTCAATTTCAACCGCAATTTTTTAAACGTATTTGCTAAAACAAATGGCACTGTATAAATGTTTATAAGAGAAGTGACTGTAATTAAAATTCCATTTCTCTCTCTCTCTCTCTCTCTCTCTCTCTCTCTCTCTCTATTAGTGAATTTCGCGAAACTATCAAAGAGAGATTGGGATCAGAGATGGCAGCTCATGATTGGTTAAAACTGGGCGAGAGATGCCTGAGGTGAGCCAATCAGAAGTCTCCTTCTTGGCAAGTAAACTGTCGTTAGCGCACTTTAATGACTTAACTGACTTATGACTTATTACTGACAGATATTACTGACTGGAGGGTGGTGGTATGTGGTGGTAGTGGTATGTGGTGGTATGTGGTGGTAGTGGTATGTGGTGGTATGTGGTGGTAGTGGTATGTGGTGGTAGTGGTATGTGGTGGTATGTGGTGGTAGTGGTATGTGGTGGTATGTGGTGGTAGTGGTATGTGGTGGTAGTGGTATGTGGTGGTATGTGGGGGGTGGTATGTGGTGGTATGTGGTGGTATGTGGTGGTGGGTGTGGTATGTGGTGGTATGTGGTGGTGGTGGTATGTGGTGGTATGTGGTAGTGGTATTGGTGGTATGTGGTGGTGGTGGTGGTATGTGGTGGTATGTGGTGGTAGTGGTATGTGGTGGTGGTAGTGGTATGTGGTGGTAGTGGTATGTGTTGGTAGTGGTATGTGGTATGTGGTGGTAGTGGTATGTGGTGGTAGTGGTATGTGGTTGGTAGTGGTATGTGGTGGTATGTGGTGGTAGTGGTATGTGGTGGTATGTGTGGTAGTGGTATGTGGTGGTAGTGGTATGTGGTGGTGGTATGTGGTGGTATGTGGTGTGGTGGTGGTATGTGGTGGTATGTGGTGGTGGTGGTATGTGGTGGTATGTGTAGTGGTATGTGGTGGTATGTGGTGGTGTGGTATGTGTGGTAGTGGTATGTGGTGGTGTGGTATGTGGTGGTGTGGTATGTGGTGGTGTAGTGGTATGTGGTGGTGGTGGTAGTGGTATGTGGTGGTGGTATGTGGTGGTAGTGGTATGTGGTATGTGATGGTGGTATGTGGTGGTATGTGTTGGTGGTATGTGGTGGTGGTATGTGGTGGTGGTGTATGTGGTGGTGGTGGTATGTGGTGGTAGTGGTATGTGGTGATATGTGGTGGGTGGTGGTAGTGATATGTGGTGTGGTATGTGGTGGTGGTGGTATGTGGTGGTAGTGGTATGTGGTGGTGGTAGTGGTATGTGGTGGTAGTGGTATGTGTTGGTAGTGGTAATGTGGTGGTAGTGGTATGTGGTGGTAGTGGTATAGTGGTGGTATAGTGGTATGTGGTGGTGGTATGTGGTATGTGGTGGTATGTGGTGGTAGTGGTATGTGGTGGTATGTGTTGGTGGTATGTGGTGGTGTATGTGGTGGTGGTGGTATGGGTGGTAGTGGTATGTTGTGGTGGTTGTGTGGTAGTGGTATGTGGTGGTGGTGGTAGTGGTATGTGTGGTGGTGGTATGTCGGTATGTGTATGTGGTGGTAGTATGTATGGTGTAGTGGTATGTGGTGGTAGTGGTATGTGGTGGTAGTGGTATGTGGTGGTGGCATGTTGTGGTGGTTTTGGTGGTAGTGGTAAGTGGTTGTATGTTGTGGTAGTATGTTGTATGGTATGTTTGGTGGTATTTGTGGTAGTGGTATGTGGTGGTGGTATGTTGTGGTGGTAGTGGTATGTTGTGGTGGTATGTTTGGTGTGGTATGTTGTGTGGTATGTGGTGGTGGTGGTATATGGTGGTATATGGATGGGGTGGTATGGAGGTAGTGGTATGTGGTGGTTAGTATTGTGATGGTGGTGGTATGTTGTGGTAAGTGTATGTGGTGGCAGTGGTATTGTTGTGGTGGTATGTTGTGGTAGTGGTATGTGGTGGTAGTGGTATAGCGGTGTGTTATGTGGTGGTATATTGGTTAGTGGTATGTGGTGGTATGTTTGGTAGTGGTATGTGGTGTAGTGTATGTGGTGGTGGTAGTGGTATCGGTGGTGGTATGTGGTGGTATGGTATGCGGTGGTGGTATTGGTGGTAGTGGTATGCGGTGGTGGTATGTGAGTGGTATGATATGTTGTGGTGGTATGCTGTGGTATGTTGTGGAGTGGTATGCGGTGGTGGTATTATGGTTTGGTGGTATGTATGGTATGTGGTGGTGGCATGTGGTAGTGGTATGCTGTTGGTGTATGTTGTGGTAGTGGTATGTGGTGGTAATGTTGTGGTAGTGTAGTATGTTACGGTGTATGTGGTGGTAGTGATATGTGGTGGTATTTGTTGGTGGTAGTGATATGTGGAGTTGTATGTTGTGACGGTATTTGTGGTTATGTTTTAGGTGTATGTGGTGGTGGTATTGAGTATGTGGGTAGTGGATGCTGTGGTATGTGGGTTGCTTGTAGGTGCCATGTACCATGTCGGTGGTAATGCGTGGTAGTAGTGGTAGGGTATGGTGGTAATGCCTGATAGTGGTATGGGTGATATGCTGTGGTAGTGGTATGTGGGGGTATGTTGTAGTATGTGGTGGTATGTTGTGGTAGTAGTATGTGGTGGTGGTATGTTGTGGAAGTGGTATGTATACTCTGAACCAACATACACCTGACAGTATACAACACTGAACCAACATACACCTGACAGTATACAACACTGAACCAACATACACCTGACAGTATACAACACTGAACCAACATACCTGACAGTATACAACACTGAACCAACATACCTGACAGTATACAACACTGAACCAACATACCTGACAGTGTACAACACTGAACCAACATACACCTGACAGTATACAACACTGAACCAACATACCTGACAGTATACAACACTGAACCAACATACACCTGACAGTATACAACACTGAACCAACATACCTGACAGTATACAACACTGAACCAACATACACCTGACAGTATACAACACTGAACCAATATACATCTCTCAGTATACAGCAATGAGGAGGTTCAGTCCCTCGGCTTTGGCAGGTGTTGTTCAGTTCTTCGGCTTTGGCAGGTGTTGTTCAGTCTCTCGGCTTTGGCAGGTGTTCAGTCCCTCGGCCTTGACAGGTGTTGTTCAGTCCCTCGGTCTTGGCAGGTGTTGTTCAGTCTCTCGGCCTTGGCAGGTGTTGTTCGGTCTCTCGGTCTTGGCAGGTGTTGTTCAGTCCCTCGGCCTTGGCAGGTGTTGTTCAGTCTCTCGGCCTTGGCAGGTGTTGTTCAGTCCCTCTGTCTTGGCAGGTGTTGTTCAGTCCCTCGGTCTTGGCAGGTGTTCATTCCAACAGCCACCTTGCTAGACAACACCTGCCACCCTGCTAGACATTTCTCACTCTGCTAGACAACACTTGTCACCCTGCTAGACAACACCTGTCACCCCGATAGACATTTCTCACCTTGCTAGACAACAATTGTCACCCTGCTAGACAACATCTGTCACCCTGCTAGACATTTCTCACCCTGCGAGACAACACCTGTCACCCTGCTAGACATTTCTCACCCTGCTAGACATTTCTCACCCTGGTAGACAACATCTGTCACCCTGCTAGACAACACCTGTCACCCTGCTAGACATTTCTCACCCTGCGAGACAACACCTGTCACCCTGCCAGCCAACATCTTCAAGTCTGACAGTTGTACAGTGGCTGATTCAGTGGATCAAGAGGCACCATTATATCTCCCTTTGTGGGATATTAAGGGAGAGGGAAGAGAAGGAAGGGGAGATGAATGTATAGGAGGGGGATGCCGGCGAAAGGCTCTTGATCCGAGGAACTGGTGGTGGTAGGACACTAGTAATGAAGGGAATAGTGGTGCTTATGAGTAATGGTGGTTGGTCGTTGTACATGGTGGTCGTGGTAAATGGTGGTGGTTATGATTGTTGGTGATGGTGAATGTGTGTTATGGTGGTGATGGGTGAATATGGTTGTTGATAGTGATGGTAGCTGGTGGTGGTGAAGGGAAGGGTAGAAGGGTTATTAGTGTAAGGGGACCAGGACTTCTCAAAATAGTACGGACTGATGGTAACAACCTAACCTGTAGGTGTAACAGTGACAGCTAATTGGTGTTCGTGGTGGTGGTGTCAACAAAGCCGGCGTCAGAAAAGCCGGCGTCAGCAAAGCCGGCGTCAGCAAAACTGGCGTCAGTGTGGTGTTGGCGATAATGGGAATTCTCTTTAGGGTTCAATTACCTTATCCAGTCGACAGCCAACCACTGGGACCAGGATTTTATCTTAACTCTTCTGCCATTGTCGTCCATTTAATTGAATCCAATATTTCAATAGCTTGGAGAGGATTGTAATTTATCTGTGCTTTAAAATAGTGAGAAGTAATGTGTTACAGTGCTGCATAACTCTGATGGTAACCAAATGTATAACCCAGGTTTGGACGGTGTTTTTCATACACTGTTTCCACATGACTGTGTCTGTGTATGATATACAAGTGTACAAGATTTAATGTTGTATATTAATGTATATGGCTAGGGTTATCACCAAGGAAGCCTTTTCATTATGTTAGAAATGTCCCACAGCAGGGTTCGTAGTGCATTCTTCTCACACACTTAAGAGAGCATCAGTCTTTCTACCGGGAAGAACATGAGCGAGACTGCTCTGTCTCAATTAACACAGCTTAACATGCAGACACCTTCGAATGTCAATTCTGGTACTGAGAATTTATGCATTGTCTTGCAACTGCACCCTGCATATTGTGGACTCTGCTGCCCTGACTGTATTGTTGACAGGTTTCTAAGATGATGGGGGATGCCTGAACTTAGATCAAACTATACATAAAACACTATTTCACTGTAACATATATATCATGTCATTGTTGACTGTGTGTGTGTGTGTGTGTGTGTGTGTGTGTGTGTGTGTGTGTGTGTGTGTGTGTGTGTGTGTGTGTGTGTGTGTGTGTGTGCGTGTGTTCGTTGGGGGTGTAAGCACAGCAATAGTTTTCACAGCAGTCAACGATAGTGGAAGCAACAGCAGTAGTTTTAACACAAGTAGAAGCAACAGCAGCAGTAACAGTAGCAACAGTAGCAACAACAGTGGCAGCAACAGTAACAATAACAGGAGGAAGGAGAATCAGCATCACAAAGACGACCAACTCAACTCGTAAGACTGGGAGGTGTTGGGGAGACTGGGAGGGGAGGAGAAGACAGGGGAGGGGAGCCCATGGGACGAGAGGGGGAGCACAGGGGAGGGGAAGAGAGGGGAGGGAGCCCAGGGGAAGAGAGGGGAGGGGAGCCCAGGTGACGAGAGGGGGAGCCAAGGGGACGAGAGGGGGAGCACAGGGTAGGGGAAGAGAGGGGAGGGGATCCCAGGGGACGAGAGGGGAGCACAGGGAGAAGAGAGCACAGGAGATGAGAGTACAGGGAAGAAGAGAAGAGCACAGGGGTGAAGAGAGAGCATAGGGGTGAAGAGAGAGCACAGGGGTGAAGAGAGAGCACAGGGGTGAAGAGAGAGCACAGGGGTGAAGAGAGCACAGGGAAGAAGAGAGAGCGCAGGGAAGAAGAGAGAGCGCAGGGAAGAAGAGAGAGCACAGGGAAGAAGAGAGAGCGCAGGGAAGAAGAGAGAGCACAGGGAAGAAGAGAGAGCACAGGGAAGAAGAGAGAGCGCAGGGAAGAAGAGAGAGCGCAGGGAAGAAGAGAGAGCACAGGGAAGAAGAGAGAGCACAGGGAAGAGAGAGCACAGGGAAGAAGAGAGAGCACAGGGGAAGAGAGAGCACAGGGAAGAAGAGAGAGCACAGGGAAGAAGAGAGAGCACAGGGAAGAAGAGAGAGCACAGGGAAGAAGAGAGAAGCACAGGGAAGAGAGAGCACAGGGTGAAAAGAGAGAGCACAGGAAGAAGAGAGAGCACAGGAAGAAAAGAGAACAGGGGTGAAGAGAGCACAGGGGAAGAGATAGCACAGGGGTGAAGAGAGAGCACAGGGAAGAAGAGAAGAGCACAGGGAAGAAGAGAGAGCACAGGGAGAAGAGAGAGCACAGGGAGAGAGACACAGGGAAGAAGAGAGAGCACAGGTTGAAGAGAGAGCACAGGGAAGAAGAGAGAGCACAGGGAAAAGAGAGCACAGGGAAGAGAAGAGCACAGGGAAAGAGAGCACGGGGTGAAGAGAAGCACAGGGGGAAGAGAGAGCACAGGGAAGAAGAGAGAGCACAGGGAAGAAGAGAGAGCACAGGGGGAAGAGAGAGAGCACAGGGGTGAAGAGAGAGCACAGGGAAGAAGAGAGAGCACAGGGAAGACGAGAGAACACAGGGAAGACGAGAGAGCACAGGGAAGAAGAGAGAGCACAGGGAAGAAGAGAGAGCACAGGGAAGAAGAGAGAGCACAGGGAAGAAGAGAGAGCACAGGGAAGAAGAGAGAGCACAGGGAAGAAGAGAGAGCACAGGGAAGAAGAGAGAGCACAGGGAAGAAGAGAGAGCACAGGGAAGAAGAGAGAGCACAGGAAGAAGAGAGAGCACAGGAAGAAGAGAGAGCACAGGGAAGAAGAGAGAGCACAGGGAAGAAGAGAGAGCACAGGGAAGAAGAGAGAGCACAGGGAGAGAAGAGAGGCACAGGGAAAGAAGAGAGAGCACAGGGAAGAAGAGAGAGCACAGGGAAGAAGAGAGAGCACAGGAAGAAGAGAGAGCACAGGGGTGAAGAATAAGAGAGGGGAGTACATGGGAGAGAGAGTAAAGAAGAGAGTCAAGAAAAGATATAAACTGGTGAGAAAGGACGAAGAAAACGAAAATAAAGATGAAGGAAGGAAGAGAAAGTGTAAATAGAAAACACGAGTAAAGAAAGGAAGAGAAACCAAAGAAAAATAAAGAGGTGAAGCCAAGATTGAGAGAGAGAGAGAGAGAGAGAGAGAGAAGAGAGAGAGAGAGAGTCAAAAAAGGTGTGTGTATGTGTGTGAGAAAAGGAAGAATGAAGAACAGGAAATAACAAAAAAGGAGAACGTAGATGAGAAAAGGAAGGGGGAGATAGACGGGAAATGGGAAAGAGGTTCCCCTCCCTCACCCCTTCCCCTCTTTCTGGGTTATTATCCTTGCAGGGTTGAGGGGAAGCCAGATCTAGATTTACATATTCATGTGTAGAAGCTAGCTCTCTCTCTCTCTCTCTCTCTCTCTCTCTCTCTCTCTCTCTCTCTCTCTCTCTCTCTCTCTCTCTCTCTCTCTCTCTCTCACTCTCTCTCTCTCTCTCCCTCCACTATGTTGCTGTTTGGTAGTGGTGGTAGTGGTGGTGGTGATGGTGGTAGTTATGATGCTGGTAGCTTTGGGTAGTGGTGGTGGCAATGACTGTGGTAGTTATGGGTGGTGGTGACAATGGTCGTGAGACACACACACACACACACACACACACACACACACACACACACACACACACACACACACACACATCAATATTTAACCTGTGTCCCCGTACCTGGGTCTCTGTACCTGGGTCTCCGTGCCTGTGTCCCCGTACCTGGGTCCCCGTAACTGTGTCCCCGTAGCTGTGTCCCCGTACCTGTGTCCCCGTAACTGTGTCCCCGTACCTATGTCCCTGCACCTATGTCCCTGCACCTGTGTCCCCGTACCTGTGTCCCCTCTCTGGAACATCCTATCTCTGTCCACCTTGTCTATTCCCCGCAGTATATTGTATGTCGTTATCATGTCTCCCCTGACCCTTCTGTCCTCCAGTGTCGTCAGTCCGATTTCCCTTTACCTTTCCTCGTACGACATTCCCTTGAGCTCTGGGACTAGCCTTGTTGCAAACCTTTGTACTTTCTCTAACTTCTTGACGTGCTTGACCAGGTGTGGGTTCCAGACTGGTGCTGCATACTCCAGTATGGGCCAAACATACACAGTGTACAGTGTCTTGAACGATTCCTTATTAAGGTATGGGAAACCCCATTCTCGGGTTTGCCATGCGCCCTATGCGCCGGTTATTTGGTTATGTGTGCCCCCGGGTGATTGCTCGGTGTTATGGTCACCCCAAGGTCTTTCTCCCTGGTGAATCTGAGTCTTTGTCCCCCCTAGCCATACTCTTCTGCGGTCTTCTTTGCCCCTCCCCAATCTTCATGACTTTCTTTTGGCTGGATTAAATTCAGAAGCCATTTTGCTGGCCCACGTCCACCTCTCCAGGTCTTTTTTGCAGCCTGCCTCATCCTCGTCCGATTTAATTCTTTCATCAACTTCACGTCTCGCGAACGGACACTTCAGGTCTATTTTTTTCCATCATGTCGTTCATAATATCAAAAAAGCACGGTCCTAAAACTGACCCCTGTGGGACCCCGCTCGTAACAGGCGCCCCTGTGATACCTCTTCACGTACCATGACCCCCGTTGTTTCCCTCCCGTCAGGTATCTTTTCCATTGCAGGCCCCCTTTTACATGCGCCTAAACCTCCACTGCACTAATCCTTGGGGGGGAACTGTGCAAAGGCCTTCCCTGCCCCTAGGAAAACGAAATTTTAAAACCCACCCCTCTCTCTCGTGTCTTACTTCTGTTACCTTGTCATAAAAAAACCCCAAGGTTTGTGATACAAGATTTGCCTCCGAACCCTGCTGTTTTCTTTTATAATCTGTTCCTTTCCAGGTGTTCGACCCCTCTCCCCCTGTAAAACTTCTCCTGACTTTTACACAAATACTGTCAAGCACAGGTCTGTAGTTTAGTGCCTCGTTTTTGTTTCAATTTTTTAAATATGGGGGCTACTTAGCTGTCTTCCATTTTTTAGGGATTCCCGTTTCAAGGGTGTTTGAAGATTGGGTTAGAGGCACACACAGCATCTCTGCTCCTTCTTCTAAGGACCCATGGGGGGATGTTGTTTGGTCCCATCGCCTTTGAGGTGTCAAAGGTCACTTAAAAGCTTCTTCACCTCCTCCTCAGTTGTTTGTATTCATCCAACACTTGTTGGTATATTTTCCCCCTTGATGTTCCCTTCTGTTCGTCTTCCCACAGCCCTTTCCCGTCTTACTGTAAAAACTTCCCTTTAAAACCCTGTTCAGCTCCCCACATACCTCCTGACATTCTTGTGATTTTCCACCTTTTGTCCTTAAACTGATCACCTGGCTTTGACTGTTTCTTCCCCCTGAGTGGCTATACAACAGTTTCGGGTCAGTCTTGATTCTCGATGCTATGTCATTTTTTAAATGTCCTGGGCCCCCCCTCCTTACCTGTGCGTACTCACCGGCTCTGTACGAAACTCCCTTTTTTTTGTTTTGTTCTCTGCCTTCTGTACTTTTTTCCCTTCCTATTGCATTTTTTTTTGCCCCCTTACACCCTCGGGGGAAACCAGGGGCCGTTCTGGTCTTCCCCTTGTTCTGTTGCCCTTTTGGGGAAAAACCTTTCCCCTCCCCCCTTGATTTTGTTGTTACATATTCCACTTTCATTTTTTTTTATTTCCTGCATTCTCTGTCCCACCTGTGCCCCGACTTGTCCCCCTCCGTGTCCCAGTACCGTGTCCCCGTACCGTGACCCCGAACTGGGTCCCCGCCTGTGTCCCCCCCTACCGTGTCCCCACCTGTGTCCCAGTACCTTTTCCCCTCCTGGCCCCGTACCTTGACCCCCGTAATGGGTCCCCAACCGTGTCCCCGTACCTGTTCCCCGTACCCGTTTCCCCGTACCTGGTCCCTGACCTGTGACCCCCAAAATGGGTTTCCCCCTACCCGGTCCCCCCCCTTTGGGCCCCGTACCTGTGTCCCGTCCCGTGTCCCCGTACCTGTGTCCCCGTCCTTTGTCCCCCTACCCGTGTCCCCGTACCACTCACCCCCGCGCACCACCACCAGCACGTACCCCCCTCAAACCTTTTTCCTGCAACCCTGTTGCGCCTTTCAAGCTTCCTGCTTAGTTCGGTGCAAATTGTTTTCATCTCCGGGGGGTTGACCCGGATTTTGAAATTTTAAGCCAGTCGAAAGCCAACTGGGGAAAGTGCCCCGGGCACCTATCATCCAGCCTGTCCCTGTCATCCAATGTCCTCCTGTTTGGGCACTTTTACACTCTTCCAGTCATCCATTCTCGTGGGGTAAGCAGCCCCAACCCGTTTTCTAACCCAGCTGAAGGAGAAGTAAGCCAGCAAAAGAAGTAAGCCAGCCTCTGGGGTATTGTTTATATCGCTTTGTGCTCCCTGTTGGATGCTAAGAGTGGTTTTCACCATTCCTGTGGCATAGAGTGGGTTTTCAAGCCATCTTCGTGGGTGAGTGGGGTGCGCGGCAGACCCCCAGCGTCCCCCCCCACCACTCTCTCCCACCACCCGGGGTGCGCGGCAGTACCCCAGCGAGAGTCACACCCACCACTCTCTCCCACCACCACCAGCCATCCACTCATCTACCTGTGGTTGTTTGCACCCTTGTACCGGGTCCTAGTACTGTTTTGGCTCACATAATTGGTCAAGAGATTGTAGCTGGTGCCAACGAGATAAAGCCAGTTATGTGAGTTCGCCTAGAAAGCACATTCTTCACGACAACAGTGCGAGTGGAAGAGGAAGCACCGCCAGCCTACAGGACAATATCTTCGCCTCATCACCAGTAATCACCCGTCTCCTACTCCCGACTTCAGTGATAATTTTCTTGAGACATTTTTCTTGCATTTCAGGACATTTGCGTGTGTGAGACATTTATAGTAAATTGTTTGTGTACTCTAAACCTTGTGTTTTTCATTTTAACGCAGTATTCTTTGACTCAGTATTTTTTTTTTACAATATTTTTCAGTGTTTTCACTTATCTTATATTTTTCTGCTGTGTTTTTCCTTATGCTCCTCCTGTCTGTAGTAAGTATTATTGTGTAGTGTACCAGTCAGTCACTCTGTGTGAAGTGATTCATTTTTTTTTATTGTATTCTTTCAGCGTTGTATTCTCCAGTGATATTTACCCCAGTATACCAAATTTTCCATTTATTTCTATGTGTGTCATTTTTCTCGTATGCCAACAGTGTCTCATTCCTCTAATTTTTCGCAGACTGTGTACCATTATTTTTGCCAGCAAATTTTTGTCGTATCAGTCACAGCAAGATTTTGTTGTATCAGTCACAGCAGGAATTTGTTGTAAGAATAAATTAATACTGTTGGGTGCTCCGTCACTGTAAGTGTTATATTCCCTGTTTTGTTCCTGTGTTTTATTTTTTATAATTCTTGAACAAATTCACTCTTGATGCAATTTCAATTACTTTTAACGTAAAGTGTTTTCTTACTCTGTTTGAGTAAATTGTTTTGTCTAATTTACAATTAAGAGTTAAAGTGTTCAATCAGTTTATTTTTTTGATCTTCATAATTTAATTCATTATTTTACCTGAGTTTTCCCAGTGACACTTTATTACTGCAGTGATTATTTCTACATTTTATTTTGTTGCACTTGTTCTGAAGTGAATTATTTTGTTGAACTGTTCTGTAGTGAATTCTTTTCTTTTATTGAAATTTTTCTGAATTATATTTTAATTTTGTCTATGCATTCTTAGAAAATATTTAAAATTTCCCAGTTTACAATTTAATAATTTTATTTGATATTTTCACATTGATTTAAAATTTTAATTAATTAATTTCTTTATTAGCAAGAGTAAAGACAGCTCATTTTGAATTTAATTCAGTCTCCAGTAATATTTTTACTTGTATATTTCAATGTAAATTTTTTTTTCTTGGTCAATAGTCCTTTGAATTGAGTTTTCCTTCCTCTTGCAGCGTATAGACATTATTAATTCTGCTGAATTAGTTGTATATCTTTTCATTTCAATTCTAGAATTTTATATCATTTTTTATTGTTCATTATTTTTGCTTTATTTGTTCTCGTGTTACTTTGCCATTATGTCTCACATACCGTCAAGTGATACTTTAGTGAATGTCGACACTCAGACCTCTCAGGCTACTACTGCTGGCCCTGTCATCAGTCCTCACAGTTCCTTACCGACTGACAGACCGACTCAGACACCGAGATATTATAGTTATACTCGTGATTCCCTTGATGCGTTACCTTTATTCAATGGCCATGTACATAGTCTTGAACCATGGTTTGCAGCCATTCGTTCTCGTGCTAGTGCCCTAGCTGAAGGTCCTCCTTCAGAGGGAAGCCTTATCAGACTTGCTAAAGAAGCTCTTTATCGATCTCCTGCTGCTGTTCATGTTGTTGATCTCCTGGATATGCGAGACTTCAGGAATCTTACTAAGTGGTCACAATATGAGGAACTGATTCGTTCTTTCCTTGTCCCAGTAAAAACAGCTGATCCATATGTTGTTCTTAGGGAACTAGTGAATGCTACACCCATGAGTACTGAATCGTTGAGTGCATTTGCTGTTAGATTAGACAAACTTTATCATCATTTATCAATGCTGTCCAATCATCAACTTTTCCCCTGAAAGGCTAAACCATTTACAGCATCAATTGCTAAAATAGCAGCTTTTGGAGCAATTAAAGAACTAATGCCGCCTGCTTCTGTGTGTGCTTATGAGGCTGATCCTCCAACTGTAACGATGGAACCTCTTACAGCCTTAAATCATGTACGTTCCTTGTGCCCCCAGGGTACTTTCCCTTGTATTAAAAGTAATGTCACACATATGCCTCAGTCTGCACCACCTCTTGTTTGCGCCACAGAGACAAATCGTGGTCGTCAACCATCTCAGAGATCATCAAGAACCAGTGTACAGAGTCGTTATACACCTCGTAGTATTCATAGTACATTCAGTAACCATAGTCGGCGGAATTGTTACAACTGTGGTTTCCGTGGCCATATTGCAATTAATTGTCCTGATAGTTACCCTAAGAGACGTCGTACTGATGATGAGTACTCAGATCTTCCCTACTGTACTTATCATAGAATACATGGACATGACACATCTGAGTGTAATGCTCTCTATAACCTTCAGTACTCTAGATCTTTCCGTGGTCGTTCCAACTGCAGAACCCGTCGAGGAAACAGATCTCGTGGTTATCAAACTAACCAGAACCAGGCTCATTCTTTCAGTTATCAAACTAACCAGAACCAGGCTCATTCATTCACTTCTCAAACTAACCAGAACCAGGCTCGTTCTTCCAATTCGGGGGAATTCGAGCGCCCCAGTCAAACCGCCCCATGGTGACAGTAGGTAATAATGAGTACACCATCCCCGTTCACAACTCCTTTGAAGCCTTATTAAGCAGTCTCGAGCATGCCAACCCTGCTGATGATGTTGCTTCACATGTCTCTGACATCGATGATTTTGGGGATGGAGTAGAACAAGTCTTTTCTGATGAAAATCCACCTTTTTGTTTGCACATAACTTCCAATGCAACCATAGGCCCTATAGTGCAAGCCTCTGTTTATAATGCGCCCGTTCAATTGTTCATGGACTCTGGTGCGCAAATCAATATTATTAGGTCTAGTTTGTTTAAGGATAAGAAGTTACGACATGTCCTTCTCGTAGAACCGACTCCTGTGTCCTCCCTTAGTGGAGTATCTGGTTCTCACCTGCGTGTCCGAGGTACGACTGCCCTAACCTTTCTATCCAAGTAGAGACTTCACTGTTTCCTTCCTTGTTGTCGATCAGATTACTTTCCCTGGTGACCTTCTACTGGATTTGCTTCCATGCGAGACTTACGCATTGTGCTCGACCCTTATCGATGGCATGCACAAGTTGACGACTTGATCGTTCCATTCTGGGGTTACCAGCTTGGATCAGAAATCTGTTATACTGCTGCAGAGTATGATGTACGGATTAAGTCCTTACAAGCTAATGCATTCTCCAGTAGCGTACCCAAGCGGTCAGGCACTGGTAATTCTGTCACTCCCATCAGTGTTCCACCTATACCTTCAGAATTGCAGGATAGTCCGATGCCTCAAGTGTCCGAGGACGCTCAGATTGCCTTGAGTGCTCAACCTATCCCTGCAATGCCTGCTAGTTCGAGTAGTAGTTTCTCCACAGGGGACGCCTTGTCGGAAAACAATTACTTGCAACTAGTAATGCCATCTCTTGTTGATGTCACATGCCGTCTGCAGAAAGACGTTATCTGTTGCGGCTAGTGCTCTCACTAGAGTGTCTGTAGTTGTTCCTAGTGTTCCAGATGGTGATAACGTCCTAGTTGACAGTGATTCCTGCAAAGTAAAAGGTCTATTTGTTGAACCATCCTTACATGTTGTACGAGATAGTAAGATCCATTTCTATCTGGCCAACACTTCTGGTCACAGTGTTCGCCTTAGAGCAAATACCAATCTTGTTGACCTGTTCACTATCCTTACCCTGTTCAGGTAGAGGATGAGTTGTCACCTGACCAGTGGGTCGGTGCTATTTCTGCCGGGGAGACCTCATCCACCTCACTGGATCAATCTGTTCCACCAGTTGAGGAGAAAGACTTAGCTCCCACTGACTTCCCAGATGAAGTCAAGCGTTTGTTGACTCTGTTGAACAAACGTCGTAAAGCCATTGCTTAAACCCGGTGAGAAGATGGTATAACGAACTTATTGTCCCATCGTATTCCCTTGAACCTGGTACTAGACCTATCTACATACCTGCGTACAGAATGCCTCAATTCACAATTGCTGTCGCAGAAGAATTGATCAATCAAATGCTTGATGATGGAGTTATTGCACCTAGCAATTCACCTTGGAATGCACCCTTGATACTAGTACCTAAGAAGGATGGTACTTGGCGTCCAGTAATGACTTTAGGAAGTTAAACGCAAAAACCATTCCAGATCGCTTTCCACTCCCTGTACTGGGTGATCTTTTACGTAATATTGGAGATAACAAAGTCTTTTCAACCCTAGATTTGTTACAAGGGTTTTGGCAAGTCCCTCTTCACGAGGACAGCCAAGAACTAACTGCATTCTCCACTCCTACAGGTCATTATCACTTCCTCCGTATGGCATTTGGATTACGATCTTCCCCTATCACGTTCTCAAGGCTCATGACTAATATCTTTAGAGGTCTCATAGGTAATGCACTTATGGTGTACTTAGATGACGTAATCGTCATGTCTAAAGACGTGGATACACACTTGAAAAGACTTGATGTAGTACTTGGTAAGCTTGAAGAAGCCAATTTAAAGATCAAACTGTCAAAATGTCAATTTTTCAGATCAGAAATTAAGTTTCTTGGTCACGTAGTCACTCCTAGAGGGTTAACGACTGACCAAAGTAAAGTAACTGCAGTACTAAATTTTCCAACTCCCAAAACTGCTGATGCCATAAGATCCTTTGTGGGCTTAGCAGGTTTTTATAGAGCTTTCATTGCCAATTTTTCTTCCATAGCTGCTCCTCTAACTGAGTTGCTTAAGAAAGATGCTCCTTTTGTTTGGACCTTCCGTCAAGAAAGAGCATTCCAAACTCTAAAAGAAAAGCTAACATCTGCTCCAATTTTGAAATTTCCAGATTTTTCTAAGCCTTTCTATCTGACAACTGATGCTAGTTCAATTGGCATAGGTGCCGTACTAGCTCAGAAGACCGATGGCAAGTACAACGCAGTTGCATTTGCTAGCCGAGTCCTTACAAAGGCTGAACGTAATTATACAGTAACTGAGCAAGAAGCTTTAGCAATAGTATGGTCTTTAAAGCACTTCCGAGACATTATTTATCAGTACTCTGTTCATGTCTTGACAGATCATGCTCCACTGATACCCTTATTCCAGAACAAACAACCTACTGGAAGGTTAGCTAGATGGACCTTGACTATCCAAGAGTGCAATCCCACCTTTGAGCATTTACCTGGCAAGTCAAATGTAGTCGCAGATGCCTTATCGCGACATGTTAGTAATAGTAACTGCAGACCCTCCATTTAGTGCTGAAGAATGTAAAGAATGCTCAACGAACAGATCCCATGTGGTCTGGTGTGATTCGATTCCTGCTCCAGGAAGATCTTATTCTGACTGTGAAGCCACCAGCTCCCATCAGTGACTTTGTCATGAACCAAGAATTACTGTATCGAACAGCCGAGTTGGGTACTCCTAGCAGAAGAGTATACCAGTTAGTAATTCCACAGTCACTAGTGAATGTAGCCTTACAGCTAGTTCACGATGTACCAGGTGTTGCACACCCTGGTATGGATCGTTCAGTAAAACAAGCCAGATTGAAATACTTTTGGCCTCGAATGGCAACTGATATTTCTGAGTATGTTAGGAAATGTAGTGTCTGCATGCAACATAAAGGCAATGCTAATGGTCCTAATCCAATCCAAGTGTATCCAACTACTAGCGAACCTTGGGAAAGAGTTGCGCTAGATTTGTTAACTAATTTTCCAATGTTCCCTCCAAGTAACAAACATCTGTGTGTTATGGTAGACCATTCACCAGATATTGTGAGTTAGTTCCTATTGCAGATAAGACTGCCGAGACAGTAGCTAAAGCGTTTAAAGAACGCATTATCTGCAGGCATACCACCCCTAAGTCCCTAGTAACAGATAATGGAGGTGAATTCTGTAATGAAATTCTTGAAAATTTGTGTACCTTGTACAAGATCTCTAAATCCACCATTGTTCCTCATCATCCTGCCAGCAATGGGTTAGCGGAACGAACCAATAAGAAAGTACTTGATGTATTGAGAGCCACTATCAATCCCAATAGTGAAACTTGGGATGAAGTTATACCTGATGTGCAGTGTGCTATAAATTCTGCTTACAATGTTTCTATAGGTGACACTCCACATTATGTATTGTATGGTGTAGATAAACGTTTGCCTTATGAGTTGTTATATTCTAATCCGAAACCAAATTACAACCCTGATGATTTCGTAGCAACTCGTACCAGCTTAGCTCAAAGTGTTTTTAGAAGAATCCGTGAAACACTTCATAAATCAACAGCTGAATTCACAAGAGTCGCAAACACTCGATCAAAGCCATCCAAAATCAAAGTAGGTTCGAGAGTTATGCTGACTAATTTTAACAAAACGTCTGCAATGCCAAAGCTTGATCAAAAGTTTGTTGGTCCTTATCGCGTAGTTGAACATATCACTGGAAATAAGTATAAGGTTAGAGAGATTAGTACTGGTCAGTATAAAGAATCGCATTGGATCATATGAAGTTAGTATGTGACGATAATGATGTTCCAACCCAGACTAATGTGGACAGACTCAGACAATCCTCCTGATCCTGTACTCTCTCCTCTGATACTCAGTCAGATGATCAACCTGAATGCCGTTATTCCCTACGTACACGACAGTATTGAGAAATCCTCAAGTATCATTTGTAACTTCCAATTCAGATTTGCCTCAAATACGCATGAGTTAGCCAATGCTACAGAGTTTGATCCTCCCAGAGATGACACCCATTCTGCATATGCCAATCTTACCCTTAGCAGAGTTGGGGTTAAATGTAAATAACCTGTATAGATGAATAATTACAGCATCAACTTATCAGTATTCAAGAATTTTTTTTTTGTGTTCATGTTCTCTCCGCATTCTGAGAGTTAACAGTCTAGATTTGCGTGCACCGAATCTGCCTTTCTGTTAAACACTCTTTCTTTGTATATATTCCTTCCTCAGAATCCGTAGATCACACGAATACAGATCGATCGATCAAAATTTTTGTTTTATCACTTGTAATCTCAATGTTGAGTTCGTTGTTCATTTGTTGAGTTTTAAGTTGTACTATAGTATACCTTGTATTACATTACAGTTTCAGTTACGTAAGCTTTCATTCCAATGTTCTACTTATGTATCTATAATGTTTCATGTTGTGTACTTTGACATTGTATAGAATCAGCCCAAGCCGTATACCTGCCATCTCTAGTTTGTATTAGTTGTATGTCGGGACGACATACGTTAGCGTCGCCGAGCTCTCAGTAGTAGTAACCAGTTACCAGTAACCGTCCGTTGAATCAACGACCAACCGTCTTGAGTCACGGTCTTCATATTGTGCTGAGCTGACACTATTTCAAAACACCCACTACGGGGTACTGGCCAGCCGCCTAGTCAGTCAGTGTTAGGAGTGTGAGCAGGCAAGGTAACGGCTGCGGGCTCTGTCCACATAACAGCAATTATACGTATAACAGCCTACGTGAGTATTTCTACCCTAATCCACGTATCGAACTCCCACATGATACCTGTGTCCCCGTACCTGTGTCCTCGTACCTGTGTCCTCGTACCATCCTCATTATTAATACACACACCAAAACAATATATACAAGTGTATAACATACAACACACTACAACCTTCACTAGTATACACTCAGAACACGCAACACTTGTATACTCTATAATTTATACACTATACACACACACAGATTGATTATTTGCTCTCTGATAATTCATTGCTACGTATTACTAATGTGACGGTATACTACTATTACTACTACTGTTACTACTACTACTGTTACTACTACTACTACTACTATTGCTACTACTGATACCATTACTGCTACTGATACCATTACTGCTACTACCACTACTGCTACTGATACCACTACTGCTACTACTGCTACCACTACTGCTACCACTACTGCTACTACTCATACCACTACTGCTACTACTGATACCACTACTGCTCACTACTAATACCACTACTGCTACTGTTACCACTACTGCTACTACTGATACCACTACTGCTACTGTTACCACTACTGCTACTACTGATATCACTACTGCTACTACTCATACCACTACTGCTACTACTCATACCACTACTGCTACTACTGATACCACTACTGCTACTACTGATACCACTACTGCTACTACTAATACCACTACTGCTACTGTTACCACTACTGCTACTACTAATACCACTACTGCTACTGTTACCACTACTGCTACTACTAATATCACTACTGCTACTATTACCACTACTGCTACTACTCATACCACTACTGCTACTACTCATACCACTACTGCTACTGTTACCACTACTGCTACTACTGATACCACTACTGCTACTGTTACCACTACTGCTACTACTGATACCACTACTGCTACTGATACCACTACTGCTACTACTCATACCACTACTGCTACTGATACCACTACTGCTACTGTTACCACTACTGCTACTACTGATACCACTACTGCTACTGTTTACCACTACTGCTACTACTGATACCACTACTGCTACGTTACCACTACTGCTACTACTCATACCAACTCTGTACTACAATACCACTACTGCTGTTCCCACTACTTGATACTATTCATACCAACTACTGGCTACTGTTTACCACTAATGTACTACTGATACCATACTGCTACGTTACCATTACTGCTACTAATCATACCACAAACTGCTACTACTCATACCACTACTGCTACTGAAAACACTACTGCTACACTATACCACTACTGCTACTATGATACCACTACTGCTACTATTTGATACCACTACTGCTACTACTGATCCCACTACTGAACACTACTCTACTAGATCCACTACTGCTACTAATACCACTACGCTACTACTGATACCACTACTGCTACTACTGATACCACTACTGCTACTGATACCACTACTGCTACTACTCATACCACTACTGCTACTGATACCACTACTGCTACTACTGATACCAC
>NC_069496.1:8142589-8145089 GCF_026875155.1 Cherax quadricarinatus
CAGTCCTCAGGTGGATCAGGTCCATGACCAGTCCTCAGGGTGGATCAGGTCCATGACCAGTCCTCAGGGTGGATCAGGTCCATGACCAGTCCTCAGGGTGGATCAGGTCCATGACCAGTCCTCCAGGGTGGATCAGGTCCATGACCAGTCCTCAGGGTGGATCAGGTCCATGACCAGTCCTCAGGGTGGATCAGGTCCATGACCAGTCCTCAGGGTGGATCAGGTCCATGACCAGTCCTCAGGGTGGATCAGGTCCATGACCAGTCCTCAGGGTGGATCCAGTCCATGACCAGTCCTCAGGGTGGATCAGGTCCATGACCAGTCCTCAGGGTGGATCAGGTCCATGACCAGTCCTCAGGGTGGATCAGGTCCCATGACCAGTCCTCAGGGTGGATCAGGTCCATGACCAGTCCTCAGGGTGGATCAGGTCCATCACCAGTCCTCAGGGTGGATCAGGTCCATGACCAGTCCTCAGGTGGATCAGGTCCATGACCAGTCCTCAGGGTGGATCAGGTCCATGACCAGTCCTCAGGGTGGAATCAGGTCCCATGACCAGTCCTCAGGTGGATCAGGTCCATGACCAGTCCTCAGGGTGGATCAGGTCCATGACCAGTCCTCAGGTTGGATCAGGTCCATGACCAGTCCTCAGGGTGGATCAGGTCCATCACCAGTCCTCAGGGTGGATCAGGTCCATGACCAGATCCTCAGGGTGGATCAGGTCCATGACCAGTCCTCAGGGTGGATCAGGTCCATGACCAGTCCTCAGGGTGGATCAGGTCCATGACCAGTCCTCAGGGTGGATCAGGTCCATGACCAGTCCTCAGGGTGATCAGGTCCATGACCAGTCCTCAGGGTGGATCAGGTCCATGACCAGTCCTCAGGGTGGATCAGGTCCATGACCAGTCCTCAGGGTGGATCAGGTCCATGGCCACAGCCTGGCTAGTCAGGTACCTTGTCTGTGCAACTCTTGAAAACAACCAGGGGTCTTGAAGACAACAAGAGGGTCTTGAAGACAACCAGGGGTCTTGACAACCAGGAGGTCTTGAAGACAACCAGGGGGTCTTGAAGACAACCAGGGGGTCTTGAAGACAACCAGGGGTCTTGAAGACAACTAGGGGATCTTGACAACCAGGGGGTCTTGACAACCAGGGGGTCTTGAAGACAACCAGGGGGTCTTGAAGATAACCAGGGGGTCTTAAAGACAATCAGGAGGTCTTGAAGACAATCTGGGGTCTGAACACAACCAGGGGGTCTGAAGACAACCAAGGGGTATATATTGGTAATCCCACTTATGTATCCTGAGAGGCTGCTGAACAGTCTTGGGCCCCTGACACTTACTGTTCTCTCTCAATGTACTCACAACACTTCTACTTTTCACTGATGGAATGTTGTACCGTGTGTCAAGTCTTCTGCTGTCACAGGGAGTGATTTATGAGTGTAGATTTGGCACCAGTCCCTCAAGGATTTTCCAAGTGTAAATTATGATGAACCTCTGTCTCCTGCGTCCCAGGGAGTTACAAGTCAAGGGACTTCAACCATTCCCAGTAATTAAGGTGCTTGACTGTACTATCTCGCACTGTATCAGAATACAAAAATACATCATACTGCGTGGGCTATACACTCGCTGTATCTTACACAATACAACAATACATAATATATACAGGCACTGAGGTACAGAACTGCTATGTTGCAACATTGCAGCGTTTTTACAAAGATATTAACGATGTTTTTTCAGTTAATATGTAATAGTGATGAGAGGTTGTGTTGGCGTCTGTTGTCTGTGTGTGTACTTACCTATTTGTAGTTGCAGGGGTCGCTTCACAGCTCTTAGCCCCGCATTTTCACAGATTGTTACTGGGTCCTCTCTCTCCCTGCTCCATGAGTGTGTGCTAAGTGGTCCACGGCCACTTAAAACACATTAGATTCGTGTTTTATTAGTCAAGGGCCACTTAAACTCATCAGATTCGTGATAAATGGGTCCAGAACCACTTAAATTTGTCATATTAGTGATATACTGGTCCAGAACCACTTAAAACACGTCACATTCGTGTTTTATTACCCAAGGACCACTTAAAACACATCAGATTCGTGATATAATCGTCCAGAAGCAACATAACACGTCAAATACTGCAGCTGGAGGTCATAGCTGGAGGTCATAGCTGGAGGTCATAGCTGGAGCTCAATAGCTGGAGCTCAATAGCTGGAGGGTAATGCAGGAGGTCATACCTGGAGATCAACATTATCACGAGATTTTAAACCTCACCACTAGAGATAAGCTTAACAAGAGTTAAAAGAGATAAGCTTAATAAAGATAAGCTTAACCAAAAAACCTTCAAAGCTTCCCTCCTTGACGACAACTTAGATATACCTTATTCTAACAGTAGCTGACAGAGCTGACAGCGAGCCACCACAAGCGGCTGACAGGACTAATATCACTATCTTGATAAATCCAGCAACTCATTAAGGGGGATTACCCTCTGATTTAGGGATTTAATTGCAA
>NC_069496.1:8150089-8177589 GCF_026875155.1 Cherax quadricarinatus
GACATTGGATACTGTCTGTGACACTGGACACTGCATACTGTCTGTGACACTGGACACTGGATACTGTCTGTGACACTGGATACTGTCTG
The DNA here is from genome assembly GCF_026875155.1 of Cherax quadricarinatus. Lineage (NCBI taxonomy): Eukaryota > Metazoa > Arthropoda > Malacostraca > Decapoda > Parastacidae > Cherax > Cherax quadricarinatus. The sequence continues at coordinate 8,150,179 of NC_069496.1, forward strand.
TGAATGGACACTGTATACTGTCTGTGACATGGACACTGTCTGGGACATGTATACTGTCTGTGACACTGGAAAACTGTCTGTGACACTGAATACTGTCTGTGACACTGAATACTGTCTGTGACACTGGACACTGTGACACTGTACACTGTCTGTGACACTGTTATACTGTCTGTGACACTGGACCTGTCTGGGACACTGTATACTGTCTGTGACACTGGACACTGTGACACTGGACACTGTGACACTGGACACTGTGACACTGGATACTGTGACACTGGCTACTGTGACACTGGATACTGTGACACCGGATACTGCGTCACTGGCTAATGTGACACAATGGCTAATGTCTGTGACACTGGCTACTGTGGCACTGGATACTGTGACACTGGATACTATCTGTGACACTGGATACTGTCTGTGACACTGGACACTGCTACAATGGACACTGTGACACTGGATACTGTCTGTGACACTGGATACTGTGACACTGGATACTGTGACACTGGATACTGTGACACTGGATACTGTCTGTGACACTGGATACTGTCTGTGACACTGGACACTGTCTGTGACACTGGACACTGTGACACTGGATACTGTCTGTGACACTGGACACTGTGACACTGGATATTGTCTTTGACACTGGATATTGTCTGTGACACTGGATACTGTCTGTGACATTGGCTACTGTCTGTGATATTGGCTACTGTCTGTGACACTGGATATTGTCTGTGATATTGGCTACTGTCTGTGACACTGGATATTGTCTGTGACACTGGATACTGTCTGTGATACTGGATATTGTCTGTGACACTGGATACTGTCTGTGATACTGGATACTGTCTGTGATACTGGCTGCTGTCTGTGATACTGGATATTGTCTGTGACACTCGATATTGTCTGTGACACTGGATACTGTCTGTGACACTGGATACTGTGTGTGACACTGGATACTGTCTGTGACATTGGACACGTGACACTGGATACTGTCTGTGACACTAGACACTATGACACTGGATACTGTCTGTGACATTGGATACTGTCTGTGACACTGGACACTGTGACACTGTATACTGTCTGTGACATTGGATACTGTCTGTGACACTGGACACTGCATACTGTCTGTGACACTGGACACTGGATACTGTCTGTTACACTGGATACTGTCTGTGACACTGGACACTGTATACTGTGACACTGGACACTGTCTGGGACACTGTATACTGTCTGTGACACTGGACACTGTCTGTGACACTGAATACTGTCTGTGACACTGGATACTGTCTGTGACACTGGACACTGTGACACTGTACACTGTCTGTGACACTGTATACTGTCTGTGACACTGGACACTGTCTGGGACACTGTATACTGTCTGTGATACTGGACACTGTGACACTGGACACTGTGACACTGGACACTGTGACACTGGACACTGTGACACTGGATACTGTGACACTGGCTACTGTGACACTGGATACTGTGACACCGGATACTGTGTCACTGGCTAATGTGACACAATGGCTACTGTCTGTGACACTGGCTACTGTGGCACTGGATACTGTGACACTGGATACTATATGTGACACTGGATACTGTCTGTGACACTGGACACTGCTACAATGGACACTGTGACACTGGATACTGTCTGTGACACTGGATACTCTGACACTGGATACTGTGACACTGGATACTGTCTGTGACACTGGATACTGTCTGTGACACTGGACACTGTCTGTGACACTGGATACTGTCTGTGACACTGGACACTGTGACACTGGATACTGTCTGTGACACTGGATATTGTCTGTGACACTGGATACTGTCTGTGACACCGGATACTGTCTGTGACATTGGCTACTGTCTGTGATATTGGCTACTGTCTGTGACACTGGATATTGTCTGTGACACTGGATACTGTCTGTGATACTGGATATTGTCTGTGACACTGGATACTGTCTGTGATACTGGATACTGTCTGTGATACTGGCTGCTGTCTGTGACACTGGATATTGTCTGTGACACTCGATATTGTCTGTGACACTGGATACTGTCTGTGACACTGGATACTGTCTGGGACACTGTATACTGTCTGTGATACTGGACACTGTGACACTGGACACTGTGACACTGGACACTGTGACACTGGACACTGTGACACTGGATACTGTGACACTGGCTACTGTGACACTGGATACTGTGACACCGGATACTGTGTCACTGGCTAATGTGACACAATGGCTACTGTCTGTGACACTGGCTACTGTGGCACTGGATACTGTGACACTGGATACTATATGTGACACTGGATACTGTCTGTGACACTGGACACTGCTACAATGGACACTTTGACATGGATACTGTCTGTGAACTGGATACTCTGAAAACTGGATACTGTGACACTGGATACTGTCTGTGACACTGGATACTGTCTGTGACACTGGACACTGTCTGTGACACTGGATACTGTCTGTGACACTGGACACTGTGACACTGGATACTGTCTGTGACACTGGACACTGTGACACTGGATACTGTCTGTGACACTGGATATTGTCTGTGACACTGGATACTGTCTGTGACACCGGATACTGTCTGTGACATTGGCTACTGTCTGTGATATTGGCTACTGTCTGTGACACTGGATATTGTCTGTGACACTGGATACTGTCTGTGATACTGGATATTGTCTGTGACACTGGATACTGTCTGTGATACTGGATACTGTCTGTGATACTGGCTGCTGTCTGTGACACTGGATATTGTCTGTGACACTCGATATTGTCTGTGACACTGGATACTGTCTGTGACACTGGATACTGTGTGTGACACTGGATACTGTCTTTGACATTGGACACTGTGACACTGGATACTGTCTGTGACACTAGACACTATGACACTGGATACTGTCTGTGACATTGGATACTGTCTGTGACACTGGACACTGTGACACTGTATACTGTCTGTGACATTGGATACTGTCTGTGACACTGGACACTGCATACTGTCTGTGACACTGGACACTGGATACTGTCTGTGACACTGGATACTGTGTGACACTGGACACTGTATACTGTGACACTGGACACTGTCTGGGACACTGTATACTGTCTGTGACACTGGACACTGTCTGTGACACTGAATACTGTCTGTGACACTGGATACTGTCTGTGACACTGGACACTGTACACTGTCTGTGACACTGGATACTGTCTGTGACACTGGACACTGTCTTTGACACTGTATACTGTCTGTGACACTGGACACTGTGACACTGGACACTGTGACACTGGATACTGTGACACTGGCTACTGTGACACTGGATACTGTGACACCGGATACTGTGTCACTGGCTAATGTGACACAATGGCTACTGTCTGTGACACTGGCTACTGTGACACTGGCTACTGTGGCACTGGATACTGTGACACTGGATACTATCTGTGACACTGGATACTGTCTGTGACACTGGACACTGCTACAATGGACACTGACACTGGATACTGTCTGTGACACTGGATACTGTGACACTGGATACTGTCTGTGACACTGGATACTGTCTGTGACACTGGACACTGTCTGTGACACTGGACACTGTGACACTGGATACTGTCTGTGACACTGGACACTGTCTGTGACACTGGATATTGTCTGTGACACTGGATATTGTCTGTGACACTGGATACTGTCTGTGACACCGGATACTGTCTGTGACATTGGCTACTGTCTGTGACACTGGATATTGTCTGTGACACTGGATACTGTCTGTGATACTGGATATTGTCTGTGACACTGGATACTGTCTGTGATACTGGATACTGTCTGTGATACTGGCTGCTGTCTGTGACACTGGATATTGTCTGTGACACTCGATATTGTCTGTGACACTGGATACTGTCTGTGACACTGGATACTGTGTGTGACACTGGATACTGTCTGTGACATTGGACACTGTGACACTGGATACTGTCTGTGACACTAGACACTATGACACTGGATACTGTCTGTGACACTGGATACTGTCTGTGACACTGGACACTGTATACTGTCTGTGACACTGGACACTGTCTGGGACATTGTATACTGTCTGTGACACTGGACACTGTCTGTGACACTGAATACTGTCTGTGACACTGGACACTGTGACACTGTACACTGTGACACTGGATACTGTCTGTGACACTGGACACTGTCTGGGACACTGTATACTGTCTGTGACACTGGACACTGTGACACTGGACACTGTGACACTGGACACTGTGACACTGGACACTGTGACACTGGACACTGTGACACTGGACACTGTGACACTGGTCACTGTGACACTGGTCACTGTGACACTGGTCACTGTGACACTGGTCACTGTGACACTGGTCACTGTGACACTGGATATACAGTGTATATACATTGAATATAATCTACTCTGTGTATACAAAATAAATAGTGTATATTCAACGCATTTATGCGGTACGCAATATAGATAAGTAACACTGTATGGTACTTGTATAAATGGTACATTAAACCAACACCTGGGAATCATAATTACGGAAACTTCGACCAGTGAGTGGTTTCTTCAGTCCAATACAGAGAAGGAGCAGGTCGAGGTGATCAGTCCCTTAGCATAAGCCTCCGAGGCACCATGATGGCTGACAGTCATGGGATGGCAGGGAAAATATACCAGAACTCCTGATTCTTCCCCAATACCAGCTATAAAGCAATCAACAATTGAATAGGTGGATTTCCCTGCGGGATGCCTGACAGATGTGGTAATTAGTATGCAAATGAGCTTCTATACTGAGCTTATATATGACCACCGACAGTCATACAGCATTTGTTGTTCCGAAATGTAACCCAGTGTAAATAATATGGCCGTTATATCTGGTTGATCTTAATTAATATGCAAATAAGAAGGCCAGCCATACAAAGACTGATATAAATAAGGGGAGAAAATACGCCACTGTGGGTAGAATACGTAAAAAAGTACGGAAATACGTAGATAATACGAACGAAATTATTTTTGTACGTGGTATTCGTAAATTTAAGTGACTGTTCATTAATAAAGGGAGTGTCGGACGGGAGGATCGAACTGTGGTCCTGGTAGTGGCAGGTCCACCACGTTACCACACTGAAACCCGTAGCTCAGTGGTAACACTCCGGATATTATACCATCACGACCACAGTTCGATCCTCCGGTCTGTGTGTGTGTTTACGGCAGCCATGAACAGACACACATACACATACACACACACACACACACACACACACACACACACACACACACACACACACACACACACACACACACACACACACACACACACACACACACACACACACACATGGAAGACAGCAAATGTAGTCCCAATCTTTAAAAAAGGAGACAGACATGAAGCACTAAACTACAGACCAGTGTCACTGACATGTATAGTATGCAAAATCATGGAGAAGATTATCAGGAGAAGAGTGATGGAACACCTAGAAAGGAATGATCTCATCAACAGCAGCCAACATGGTTTCAGGGACGGGAAATCCTGTGTCACAAACCTACTGGAGTTCTATGACATGGTGACAGCAGTAAGACAAGAGAGAGAGAGGGGTGGGTGGATTGCATATTCTTGGACTGCAAGAAGGCGTTTGACACAGTTCCACACAAGAGATTGGTGCAAAAACTGGAGGACCAAGCAGGGACAACAGGGAAGGCACTACAATGGATCAGGGAATACTTGTCAGGAAGACAGCAGCGAGTCATGGTACGTGGCGAGGTGTCAGAGTGGGCACCTGTGACCAGCAGGGTCCCACAGGGGTCAGTCCTAGGACCAGTGCTGTTTCTGGTATTTGTGAACGACATGACGGAAGGAATAGACTCTGAGGTGTCCCTGTTTGCAGATGACGTGAAGTTGATGAGAAGAATTCACTCGATCGAAGACCAGGCAGAACTACAAAGGGATCTGGACAGGCTGCAGACCTGGTCCAGCAATTGGCTCCTGGAATTCAATCCCACCAAGTGCAAAGTCATGAAGATTGGGGAAGAGCAAAGAAGACCACAGACGGAGTACAGTCTACGGGGCCAGAGACTACAAACCTCACTCAAGGAAAAAGATCTTGGGGTGAGTATAACACCAGGCACATCTCCTGAAGCGCACATCAACCAAATAACTGCTGCAGCATATGGGCGCCTAGCAAACCTCAGAACAGCATTCCGACATCTTAATAAGGAATCGTTCAGGACCCTGTACATCGTGTACGTTAGGCCCATATTGGAGTATGGGGCACCAGTTTGGAACCCACACCTAGCCAAGCACGTAAAGAAACTAGAGAAAGTGCAAAGGTTTGCAACAAGACTAGTCCCAGAGCTAAGAGGTATGTCCTACGAGGAGAGGTTAAGGGAAATCAACCTGACGACACTGGAGGACAGGAGAGATAGGGGGGACATGATAACGACATACAAAATACTGAGAGGAATTGACAAGGTGGACAAAGACAGGATGTTCCAGAGATTGGACACAGTAACAAGGGGACACAGTTGGAAGTTGAAGACACAGATGAATCACAGGGATGTTAGGAAGTATTTCTTCAGCCACAGAGTAGTCAGTAAGTGGAATAGTTTGGGAAGCAATGTAATGGAGGCAGGATCCATACATAGCTTTAAGCAGAGGTATGATAAAGCTCACGGCTCAGGGAGAGTGACCTAGTAGCGATCAGGGAAGAGGCGGGGCCAGGAGCTCGGACTCGACCCCCGTAACCTCAACTAGGTGAGTACATACACACACACACACACACACACACACACACACACACCCCGCACACACACGCATGCACACACACACACACACACACACACACACACACACACACACACACACACACACACACACACAACGACAGTACGAAAACGACATAGCGTCGAAAGTCAAGGCTGACCCGAAACTGCTGTATAGCCACATTAGGAGGAAGACAACAGTCAGGGACCAGATGATAAGGCTGAGGAAAGAAGGTGGAGAACTCACAAGAAACGATCAAGAGGTATGTGAGGAGCTCAACACGAGATTTAAGGAAGTATTTACAGTGGAGACAGGAAGGACTCTGGGGGGACATACCAGATGGGGACACCAGCAAGGAATATACTAACAAGTGTTGGATGACATGCATACAGATGAGGAGGAGGTGAAGAAACTGCTAAGGGACATCGATACCTCAAAGGCAATGGGACCGGACAACATCTCCCCGTGGATCCTTAGAGAGGGAGCAGATATGTTGTGCGTGCCACTTACCACAATCTTCAACACGTCCCTGGAAACTGGGCAACTACTTCGAGGTACGGAAGACGGCAAATGTAGTTCCCATTTTTAAAAAAGGAGACAGAAAAGAGGCACTAAACTATAGACCTGTGTCATTGACGTGTATAGTATGCAAAATTATGGAGAAGATTATCAGGAGGAGAGTGGTGGAGCACCTGGAACGGAACAAGAGTATAAATGCCAACCAGCACGGATTCATGGAAGGAAAATCCTGTGTCACAAACCTTCTGGAGTTTTATGATAAACTAACAGAAGACACGAGAGAGAGGGGTGGGTTGATTGCATCTTCTTGGACTGCAAGAAGGCCTTTGACACAGTGCCTCACAAGAGATTAGTGCAGAAGCTAGAGGATCAGGCACGTATAACAGGAAGGGCACTGCAATGGATCAGAGAATACCTGACAGGGAGGCAACAACGAGTCATGGTACGTAATGTATCACAGTGGGCACCTGTGACGAGCGGGGTCCTACAGGGGTCGGTCCTAAGACCAGTGCTATTTTTGGTATATGTGAACGACATGATGGAAGGGTTAGACTCAGAAGTGTCCCTGTTTGCAGATGATGTGAAGTTAATGAGGAGAATTAAATCAGATGAGAACCGGGCAGGACTTCAAAGAGACCTGGACAGACTGGACACCTGGTCCAGCAACTGGCTTCTCGAATTTAATCCCGCCAAATGCAAAGTCATGAAGATAGGGGAAGGGCACAGAAGACCACAGACCGAGTATAGGCTAGGTGGCCAAAGACTGCAAACCTCGCTCAAGGAGAAAGAGCTTGGAGGGAGTATAACACCGAGCATGTCTCCGGAAGAACACATCAACCAGGTAACTGTTGCAGCATATGGGCGCCTGGCAAACCTGAGAACAGCATTCCGATACCTTAATAAGGAATCGTTCAAGACACTGTACACTGTGTACGTCAGGCCCACCTGTTTGGAACTCGCAGTTGATAAAGCACGTCAAGAAACTAGAGAAGGTGCAAAGGTTTGCGACAAGTTTAGTTCCAGAGCTAAGGGGAATGTCCTATGAAGAAAGGTTAAGGGAAATCGGCCTGACGACACTACAAACACACACACACACACACACACACACACACACACACACACACACACCACACACACGCGCACACACACACCTCAGCGCGCACACACACCTCAGCACACGCACACGCACGCACACACACACACACACACACACACACACACACACACACACACACGCATATACAACAGGCCTAGTGTCTAATCGACATGTGCCTAGGACAAAATGGTAACTAACACACACACACGCATACACACACATACACACACACACTACACACACGCACACACACATACACTACACACACACACACACACAAACTACACACACACACACACACACACACACACACACACACACACACACACACACACACACAGATAATGACTGGAGATAAGGAGAGAGAGATGACAGAGATTAGAAAGGATGGAGAGAATTGGGAGGAGAGGGGAAGGGGGTGATGGGTGGGGGGGGAAAAGGGGGGGGATGGGGGAAAGGGGAAAGGGGGGTGAGGGGGGGAGAAAAGGAGGGAAAAAGGGAAAAAGAGGGGGAACAGTGAGGTGATGTAGGGGGGAGGGGTGACAGGTGAAAGGGGGGGGAGAAGGGGAGGGGTGAGAGTGGGTGAAAGGGGGGAGAGTGAGGGGGGATTAATAAAAAAAATTAAAACATAATAATAATAATAATAATCTAAAAGAAACATAATACAACAATACGAGCCTTAAACACTACGTGGGCCTACTGGCCTATCCTCCAGATCCCTTCACAAATCATCCACAACCCCTTTGTATAACTACAAAACTTTGAACAAAACACAACACTTACCCGTTGTTTTCGCGGGAAACGTAGTGGAAAATAGTGATAAAAATAGAATTGTTGTAGTCATGGGGGTTGGGTCATTGTGAATTGTTTAGCATGGTTTTGGGGGTCATTTGTGAATGTTGTAGTCTGGTATTGGGGGTAGTTTGAATTTTTGTAGCATGGTTTGTGGGTTATTTGTGAATTGTTGTAGTATGGTTTGGGGGTCAGTTGAATTGTTGTAGTATGGTATTGGGGGTTAGTGTGAATTGTTGTATCATGGTATTGTGGGTTAGTTGTGAATTGTTGTAGTCAGGGTATTGTGGGTTGTTGTGAATTTTTGTAGTATGGTATTGTGGGTCATTTGGAATTTTTGTGTCTGGTATTGTGGGTCGTTGTGAATTTGTAGTCATGGTATTGGGGTAGTTGTAAATTTGTTGTAGTCATGGTATTGGGGGTTGTTGTGAATTGTGTAGTCAGGGTATTGTGGGCAGTTGTAATTGTTGTATAGGTATTGTGGGTTGTTGGAATGTTGTGTCGGGATGGTGGGTTTGGATTGTTGTGTATGGTATTGTGGGTTAGTTTGAATTTTTGTGTCAGGGTATTGTGGGTTATTTGGGAAATTGTTGTAGTCTGGTTTGTGGGTCATTGTGAATTGTTTTTGTCTGGTATTGTGGTCAGTTTAAATTGTTGTATCATGGTATTGGGGTTAGCTGTGTTTGTTGTAGTCATGGTTTTGGGGTCTTTTGTAATTTTTGTAGTTTTTGGTATTGGGGGGTTATTTTGTGAATTGTTGTGCCCTGGTTGGAGGTTGTGAATTGTTGTGTCATGGTATGGGGGTTAGTTGGAATTGTTGTGTATGGAATTGGGGGTCGTTGTGAATTGTTGTAGTCATGGTATTGGGGGTTTTAGTTGTAAATTGTTGTAGTCGGGTTTTTGGGGTTAGTTGTAAATTTGTTGCAGTCATGGTATGGTGGTTGTGAATTTTTGTAGTCATGGTATGGGGGTCGTTGTGAATTGTTGGGGTGTCATGGTATTGTGGGTTGTTGTGAATTGTTGTAGTAGGTTTTGTGGGTCAGTTGGAATTGTTGTGTCAGGGTATTGTGGTTGTGAATTTTTGTGTCTGGTATTGTGGGTCAGTTGTGAATTGTTGTAGTCTGGTATTGTGGGTTAGTTGTGAATTGTTGTAGTCAGGGTATTGTGGGTCATTTGTGAATTTTTGTATAGGGTTTATTGTGGGTCAGTTGTGAATTGTTTAGTCAGGGTATTGTGGTTTGTGAATTGTTGTAGTCAGGTATTGGGGGGGTCAGTTGTGAATTGTTTTAGTCATGGTATTTTTGGGTAGTTGTAATTGTTGTGCCATGGATTGTGGGGTTTGTTGTAAATTTGTTGTAGTCAGGGTTTTGTGGGTCAGTTTAAATTTGTTGTAGTCTGGTATTGTGGGTATTTGTGAATTGTTGTAGTCATGGTATTGTGGGTCATTTGTGAATTGTTTAGTCAGGGTATTGTGGGTTAGTTGTGTTTTGTTGAAGTCGGGTAATGTGGGTTAGTTGTAAAATGTTGTAGTCAAGGTTTGGGGGTTTGGGAAATTTGTTGTATCATGGTTTGTGGGTTGTTGGAATTGTTGCAGTCATGGTAGTGGGGTCTTTAAATTTTGTGTCTGGTATTGTGGGTTTGAATTGTTGTAGCAGGGTATTGGGGTTAGTTGTGAATTGTCGTAGTCAGGTAGTGGGGGTTAGTGGTAAATTGTTGTATAGGTATTGTGGTTAGTTGTGAATTGTTGGTCATGGTTTGTGGGTTATTTTGTGAATTGTTTTATCGGGCTTTGGGGGTTGTGAATTGTTGTAGTCAGGGTTTTGTGGTTATTGTAAATTGTTTAGTCAGGGTTTATTTGGGGGGTTAGTTGTGAATTGTTGTAGTCTGGTTTGTGGGTTGGAAATTGTTGTAGTAGGGTATGTGGGTTATTTTGGAATTGTTGAGCATGGGTTGTGGGTTAGTTGTAAAATTTTTTCGGGGGATTGTGGTTTGTGAATTGTTGTAGTCAGGGTTTGTGGGTTTGTTGTAAAATTTTTGTGTCACGGTGTTGTGGGTTAGTTGTAAAATTGTTTTGTCACGGTTTTGGGGGTTAGTTGTGAATTGTTTAGTCAGGGTATTGTGGGTTGTAAATTGTTGTAGTCGGGGTCTTGATTTAGTTGTGAATTGTTGTAGTCGGGGTCTTGTGGGTTAGTTGTGAAATTGTTGTAGTCATGGTATTGTAGGTTGTGAATTTTTGGTCGGGGTATTGTAGGTTGTAAATTTGTTGTAGTCAGGTACCCGTGGGTTAGTTGTGAATTGTTGTAGTCGGGTATTGTCGGTCATTTTGTGAATTGTTGTAGTCATAGTATTGGGGTCATTGTGATTGTTGTAGTTGGTATTGTGGGTCATTGTGAATTGTTGTGGTCATGGTATTTGGGTTAGTTGTGAATTGTTGTAGTCAGGGTTTATTGGGTCATTTGTGAATTTTTTGTAGTCATGGTATTGGGGGTTATTTGTGAATTGTTGTAGTCAGGTATTGTGGGTCAGTTGTGAATTTTTGTAGTCTAGTATTGTAGTTGTAAATTTGTTGTAGTCGGGATTGTGGTTAGTTGTGAATTGTTTGTCTGGTATAGTGGGTTTTGTGAATTGTTGTAGTCATGGTTTTGTGGGTTAGTTGTGTTTTGTTGTGCATGGTATTGGGGTAGTTGTGAATTGTTTAGTCATGTATTGTGGGTCATTGTAATTGTTGTAGTATGGTATTGTGGGTCAGTTGTAAATTTGTTGTAGTCGGTATTGTGGGTCAGTTTGAATTGTTGTAGTCATGGTATTGTGGGTCAGTTGTGAATTGTTGAGCATGGTTTTGTGGGTCGTTGTGAATTGTTGTTCATGGATTGTGGGTCAGTTGTAAATTTTGTTGTAGTCGGGTATTGTGGGTCTTTGGTGAATTTTTTGTAGTCTGGTATTGTGGGTTGTTGTAAATTTGTTGTAGTCTGGTATTGTGGGTTAGTTGGAATTGTTGTAGTCAGGGTATTGTGGGTTATTTGGAAATTTTGTTGTAGTCATGGTTTGTGGGTGAGTTTAAATTGTGTAGTCAGGGTATTGGGGTAGTTGTGAATTGTTGTAGTCATGGTATTGGGGGTTATTTTGGAATTGTTGTGTATGGTATTGTGGGTTAGTTGTGAATTGTTTTTTAGTCATGGTATTGTGGGTTATTGTGAATTGTTGTAGTCATGGTATTGTGGGTCAGTTGTAATTTTTTGAGTCAGGGTATTGTGGTTATTTGGAATTGTTGTAGTCATGGTATTGGGGGTTTTGTTTAAATTTGTTGTAGTCATGGTTTTGGGGGTCTTTTGAATTGTTGTAGTCATGGTATTGGGGTCATTGTAATTTGTTGTAGTATGGTTTGTGGGTCAGTTGTGAATTGTTGGTGGGGAGGGGGGTTCTTGTGAATTGTTGGTATTGGTTTTGGGGGTCTTTGTGAATTGTTGTAGTCATGGTTTGGGGGGGGGTTTATTTGTAAATTGTTGTGTCTGGTGGGGGGGTTAGTTGTAAAATGATGATAAATTAGCATTTGTACAACATTTGGGAAATCTTAAACCTGGGGAAACTTTTTCCCCCACCAGTGATTTCTTCAGCCCAATACGGCCAGTGGAGGTCAGGGTGAGGTATCATCCCCGTCTATCAGGACTGAAAATGTACACAGGTCTTGCACACACACACACACCACACACCACCACACCACACACTCAAAATTTACACACACATACACACACTAAAAATACACCACACACAATACACAAACACCCCAAAACACCACACCAAAAATCCCCAAACACACAAAACACACACACACAAAATACACACAAAAACCCACCCCTCAAAACACACACACCCACAATACACACCCATCACACCCACACACACACCACAAACCCCACACACCACACACACACACACACACCACACAACACACACACACACTCACAATACAACACACACTCACAACAAAATACACACACACATACCACACACACACCACAATACACACCACCACACGCACGTCCCAAAAGGGGGGAATGAGGGTGAGGGGTGGTAAAATAGGAGATAAAAAGGGGAATTAACAAACAGGGGGGGGGGGGAAAAAAAAAAGGGGTTTTTTAAAAAAAAAAAAAAAATAAAAAAATTTTTTTTTTTTTTTAAAAAAAAAAAAAGGGGGAAGGGAAAAAAATATTTTCAGCCCAATCCCGAAACCCTTTGGGTTTTTTTGCAGTCTTTTCCTGGAAGGGCCCGAGAAAGTCCCCGGTTTTTTGTATAAAGGTCGGGGAAAAAGGGTTTGGTTTTGTATAAAGTCTGGTCCTGTTAAAGGTCTGGCGCTGTAAAAGGCTGGACGCTGTATAAAGGTCTGGATCGCTGTAAAAATTTTGGGGGTTTTAAAGGGTTTTTGTTTAAAAGGTTGGATCGCTGTATAAAGGTCTGGATCGCGTATAAAACTCTGGGTCGCGAAAAGGTTTGGTCGCTGTAAAAGCACCCTTTTAAAACTGGTCGGTTTAAACCCCTTTTTCGCTGTATAAAGGCTGGTTCGTTTAAAATTCGAAAATTTCACCGTTGGGGATTCCATGCCCGGTTTGACGACCCCCGGGCTTTGGCCCCCCATTTTAGGCCCCGTAAAACCCGTTTAACCCTTAAAAAAAAGGTGGGTTACAGCCCCGGGGGGGGGTTTCCCCGGAACCCCCCCCTCCCGTTTTCCCTGTAATTTGCTCTTTATTTGGCCGAAGTTTTGCAGGTCTTTCTGTTTCCCAAGGGTTTTCCACCTAGGTTTGGGGAGGAGGGGAAGGAAAGGGGGAAAGAGGGTCAGGATTTAAAATAGAGGAAATAAGATAAGGGGGGGGGAAGGAGAAAAAAAGGGGGAGGAGGGAAAAGGGGAATGAAGGAGAAGAAAAGGGAGAAGAGGGAGAAAGGAAAAAAGGGGGGGGAAAGGGGGGAAAAAGGGGGGGAAGGGGGGAAAGGGGGAAGGGGAAAAAGAGGGGGAAAGAAGGAAGGAAAGGGGAAGAGGGAAATGAAAGGGAGAATGAGGGGGAAAGGGGAAAAAGGAGAAAAAAAGGGGGAATGAAGGGAAAGAAGGGAAAGGGGGTAAGGGTAAAAAGGGAGAAAAAAAAAAAAGGGGAGTGAAAGGGGGAAGAGGGGAGAAAAAAAGGGGGGGGAAGAAGGGGGGTGAATGGGGGAGAAAGAAGAAGAAGGAAGGGAAAAGGGAGGAAAAAAAAGAGGGGGGGGGGGAGGGGGAGGGAAAGGGGGGGAGGGAGGAGGGAGGAGAGGGAAGGGGGGGGGGAGGGGAAGGGGGGGGGGGGAGGGGGGGAGGAGGGAAAGGGGGGGAGGGAGAGGGAAGGGGGGGGGGGGGGGAAAAAGGGGGGGGGGGAGGGGGGAGAGGGAAGGGGGGGAGGGAGGGAGGGAGAGAGGGGGGGAAAGGGGGGGAGGGAGAGGGGAAAAAAGGGAGGGGGGGGGAAAAGGGGGGGGGGGGGGGGGGAGAGGGAAGGGGGGAGGGGGAGGGGGGAGAGGGAAGGGAGGGAGGGGGGGAAGGGGGGGGGGGGGGGAAAAAGGGGGGGGGGGGGGGAAAAGGGGGGGGGGGGGGGGGGGGGGGGGGGGGGGGGGGGGAAAAAAAGGGGGGGGGGGGGGGGGGGGGGGGGGGGGGGGGGGGGGGGGGGAAAAAAAAAAAAAGGGGGGGGGGGGGGGGGGGGGGGGGGGGGGGGGGGAAGGGGGGAAAAAAGGGGGGGGGGGGGGGGGGGGGGGGGGGGGGGGGGGGGGGGGGGGGGGGGGGGGGGGGGGGGGGGGGGGGGGGGGGGGGGGGGGGGGGGGGGGCGGGGGGGGGGGGGGGGGGGGGGGGGGGGGGGGGGGGGGGGGAAAAAAAAAAGGGGGGGGGGGGGGGGGGGGGGGGGGGGGCCCCCCCCCCCCCCCCCCCCCCCCCCCCCAAAAAAAAAAAAAAAGGGGGGGGGGGGGGGGGGGAAAGGGGGGGGGGGGGGGGGGGGGGAAAAAAGGGGGGGGGGGGGGGGGGGGGGGGGGGGGGGGGGGGGGGGGGGGGGGGGGGGGGGGAAAAAAAGGGGGGGGGGGGGGGAGGGGGGGGGGGGGGGGGGGGAAAAGGGGGGGGGGGGGGGGGGGAAAAGGGGGGGGGGAAGGGGGGGGGGGGAGGGGGGGGGGGAGGGGGGGGGGGGGGGGGGGGGGGAGGGGGAGGGGGGGGGGGGGGGGGGAGGGGGGGGGGGGGGGGGGGCGTTCCAGATTAAGAGTTGAAAAGGGAAAACTATGGGGCAACTAAAAAAAGGTTTTAAAAACCCAAAAAAAAGGGAAAGTAACAAGGGAAAAAATAAAAAATTTAAAAAACAGTTTTAAACAAAATAGTGATAAAATGGAAAAAATTTAAAAAAGCAGTCCCACAGTTTAAAGACATCAGGGGCACCTAAAGCGTCGTGAAAACCTTAAACTCAGCTGATACATAAAAACGTCATCGACCTTCAAGACTAGCAGACTTATTAAACGTCAGTAGACTGAAATTAAAAAAAATTTTAAATGATTTTTTCCCATTTTAAAAAAAAAAGGGCACTAGACGTGTGCGTGCGGAAATTAGCAGTGAAGCCAGGGACCTAATATGTCAGCCCCCGGAGCCCCTTCTCGCCATTTTTGAAAGGGCCATTGATAGCTAAATACACAACACACACACACCACACAACACCACACACCACACACACACACACACCCAAAAACGCACACACGCCACCGCACAACGGCCACCAACACACACAGTAGATAATGGGGTGACCAGGGAGTAAATAGATAGATGCATGACGAAGCCAGCAGACAGATGGATGACCTAGCCGTGATAGAAGGGGAACCCAGCCTTGATAGATAGAGGGGTGCCTAGCCCGTAGATAGAGGGGGGACCCGCCAGTAGATAGATGGATGACCTAGCCTTTGATAGATAGAGGGGTGCCCTAGCCATGATAGATGGGGTGACCTAGCCCGTAGATAGATGGATGACCTAGCCCTTGGAAGATAATGGATGCCTAGCCCGCAATAGATAGTGGATGACTAGCCAGCAATAGATAAGCCCTTCTCCACCCTCTTCCTAACCTAGTACAATCTATGCATTTTTATAACTCGGGGACCCAAATCAAATATTTGCTCCAAACCCTTCCCCCCACTATATATATATAAAAATATATATATTATATATATATTATTATTATATATTTATATTATAACGTGTGTATAAGTGTATTTTTTGGTAATGACCCCGCCAACACATAATACCCCACACACACACACACACTCACACACACACACACACACACACACACACAAAACCAAACCACACACCACTACCACACACACACCACACACACACACACACAAAAAACCCCAAACCCCAACAAAACCCGGGGGGCCCCCAAGGGAAAGGAGGGGAAAATGGGGGGGGAGGTTTAGAAAATTTAAACCCGGGGGGAAGGGAAAGAAAAGCGAACTGGTTTTAAACCCCGAGGGGGGGTTGGGGGTTAAATGGGGAGGGGAAAAACCCGGGTTTTAAGCTTCAAACCCCGGTGCCGGGGAGGGGGAAAGCGGGCCCCAGGGACGTCCCTCGGGGGCCCCCCCGGGGGAACTACCTGACGGGGTTCAGTGGGACAGAAAAACTGGCAGGGAAGCGGTTAATGGATGATGGAATAGGGTAGCAACATGTGAAAGGGGAGGCTGAAGGAGAGGTTTGTACCCAAGGGTACGGAATAATGAAAAACCAGGATGAGCCCATGTTTTACCCAAAGGTGCAGGGGGGCCCAAAAACCAAGTGTTGTAGGGAATGGAAGAAAATATAGAAGGCAAAGGACCCAGAGAAATAAGGAGGGGACGGGAGCCAGAAACGAATATGCACAGACAAAAAAGGGAGGCCCAAAGACATATGAAAACAAACTAGCAGCGAAAGCCAAATCTGACCGAGCTTTGTACAGCCACATCAGGAGGAAAAACAACAGTCAAGGCCCAGGTAATCAGGCTAAGGAAGGAAGGAGGAGAGACAAAAAGAAATGACCGTCAAGTATGTGAGGAACTCAACAAGAGATTCAAAGAAGTGTTCACAGACGAGACAGAAGGGGCTCCAGAAAGACGGAGAGGTGGGGCACACCACCAAGTGCTGGACAGAGTACACACAACCGAGGAAGAAGTGAAGAGGTTTCTGGGGTGAGTAGATCCCTCAAAGGTAATGGGGCCAGATAACATCTCTCCATGGGTCCTGAGAGAGGGAGCAGAGGCGCTATGTGTACCCCTAACAACAATATTCAATACATCTATCGAAACAGGGAGAATGTCTGAGGCATGTAAGACAGCAAATGTGGTCCCAATCTTTAAAAAAGGAGACAGACATGAAGCATTAAAACTACGACCAGTGTAAACTGACATGTATAGTATGCAAAACATGGAGAAGTTATCGAGATTGGTTGGACACCTAGAAGGAATGATCTCATCAACAGCAGCCAACATGGTTTCAGGGACGGGAAATCCTGTGTCACAAACCTACTGGAGTTCTATGACATGGTGACAGCAGTAAGACAAGAGAGAGAGGGGTGGGTGGATTGCATTTTCTTGGACTGCAAGAAGGCGTTTGACTGTTCCACACAAGAGATTAGTGCAAAAACTCGAGGACCAAGCAGGGATAACAGGGAAGCCACTACAATGGATCAGGGAATACTTGTCAGGAAGACATGGTACGTGGCGAGGTATCAGAGTGGGCGCCTGTGACCAGCGGGGTCCCACAGGGGTCAGTCCTAGGACCAGTGCTGTTTCTGGTATTTGTGAACGACATGACGGAAGGAATAGTCTCCTAAGTGTCCCTGTTTGCAGATGACGTGAAGTTGATGAGATCTGGACATCCTGAAGACCTGGTCCAGCAATTGGCTCCTGAGTTCAATCCCACCAAGTGCAAAGTCATGAAGATTGGGGAAGGGCAAAGAGAAGACAGCAGACGGAGACAGTCTAGGGGGCCAGAGACTACAAACCTCACTCAAGGAAAAAGATCTTGGGGTGAGTATAACACCAGGCACATCTCCTGAAGCGCACATCAACCAAATAACTGCTGCAGCATATGGGCGCCTGGCAAACCTCAGAACAGCATTCCGACATCTTAATAAGGAATCGTTCAGGACCCTGTACATCGTGTACGTTAGGCCCATATTGGAGTAGCGGCACCCAGTTTTGGAACCCCCACCCTAGCCAAGCCCCGTAAAGAAACTAGAGAAAGTGCAAGGTTTGCAACCAGACTAGTCCCAGAGCCAAGAGGTATGTCCTACGAGGAGAGGTTAAGGGAAATCGACCTGGCGACACTGGAGGACAGGAGAGATAGGGGGGGGACATGATAACGACATACAAAATACTGAGAGGAATTGACAAGATGGACAAAGACAGGATGTTCCAGAGATGTTACACAGTAACAAGGGGACACAGTTGGAAGTTGAAGACACAGATGAATCACAGGGATGTTAGGAAGTATTTCTTCAGCCACAGAGTAGTCAGGAATTGGAATAGTTTGGGAAGCGATGTGGTGGAGGCAGGATCCATACATAGCTTAAAGCAGAGGTATGATAAAGCTCACGGTTCAGGGGAGTGACCTAGTAGCGATCAGTGAAGAGGCGGGGCCAGGAGCTCGGACTCTGACTCCTTCAACCTCAACTAGGTGAGTTAAAAACACACACACCACACACCACACACACACACCACACACACACACACACACACACACCACTACAACACACACCACACACACCACCACACACCACACCACACACACACACATACACACACACACACACCCCACACACCACACCCCCAAACACACCCACACACACCACACACCCACACACACACCACACACACACACACACACACACACAAAACCACCCACCACAAACACACCAACACACACTACACACACTCCAACACACAACACACACAATACACACACACACACACACACAACACCTACACACATATAAAACACACACCACACACACACACACACAAACAAACCCCACACTACACACCTACACACCACACATACACACACACACCACACACACCACACACACACACACACACACTAACTACCCCACTACACCTACCACACACACACACACACCACCACACCCCAAAACCACACACAACACCCCACCACGCACACCACACACACACACAACACACACCACACCACTCCACACCCCACACACCACCACACCACACCACACACACACACACGTCAGGCCCATACTGGAGTATGCAGCACCAGTTTGGAATCCACACCTGGTCAAGCACATCAAGAAATTAGAGAAAGTGCAAAGGTTTGCAACAAGATAGTCCCAGAGCTACGGGATTGTCCTACGAAGAAAGGTTGAGGGAAATCGGCCTGACGACACTGGAGGCCAGGAGGGTCAGGGGATACATGATAACGACATATAAAATACTGCGCGGAATAGACGAGGTGGACAAAGACGGGATGTTCCAGAGAAGGGACACAGACACAAGAGGTCACAATTGGAAGTTGAAGACTCAGATGAATCAAAGGGATGTTAGGAAGTATTTCTTCAGTCATAGAGTAGTCAAGCCGTGGAATAGCCTAGAAAGTGAAGTAGTGGAGGCGGGAACCATACATAGTTTTAAGGCAAGGTATGATAAAGCTCATGGAGCAGGGAGAGAGAGGACCTAGTAGCAATCAGTGAAGAGGCGGGGCCAGGAGCTATGACTCGACCCCTGCAACCACAAATAGGTGAGTACAAATAGGTGAGTACACACACACACACACACACACTAATCTGACCATTATCGTGTCTGTATGAACAAACAGTGTTGTTAGAGAGGTCTTCAGACTGAAAGACCCATTAAGACCCTCCAAGAGGTCTTCAGGGACTCTGAAAGACCCATGATAAACCCTGAGGGGCACCAAGTACAGAACAATACCCACTTCAGGTCAAAGACATCAATAAGACCCTTATAGGAGGGATCTAATGTCCTTCCACGGACCAATACACTAAAGGAAGGTAGGATAAAAGGTTCAGAATGCATTAACTCAAAGACATGAGGTCTGTTGGCCTTTTTTAATTACTCGTACAGATCCCTGAGTAAAAGGCCCCAGCATCTAGCTTCAAGCCTTTTCTGGCTATTCCTCTATTTTTACTCATCCCAGGGTAAATGGCCCCTAAATTCATTACTCATACCCACTCCAGGATAAAAGGCCCCAGCATTCATTACTCACGCCCACCTCAGAGTAAAAGGCCCCAGCATCCATTACTCATACCCACCTCAGGGTAAAAGGCCCCAGCATCCATTACTCATACCCACCTCAGAGTAAAAGGCCCCAGCATCCATTACTCATACCCACCTCAGGGTAAAAGGCCCCAGCATCCAAGCCACTTCAAGCCTTTTTTTAGGCTCAAATCATCCTGCCTTTTTTCCCAGTGAGAGCAGGGAAGCCTCGATCTCAATGAGCTCCTCACTGGAGCTCAGATTGGTGGAGCCTTTTAACCAGCGCTCACACACTGCTTTCTTCTATTTAATGATGTGAAAATGAATAAACGAGGAGGGGAGAGAGAGAGAGAGAGAGAGGAGAGAGAGAGAGAGAGAGAGAGAGAGAGAGAGAGAGAGAGAGAGAGAGGCGGAGAGAAAGGGAGAGGGGAGAGTGAAGGGAGAAAAGTACGGAATAACTACAAAGGCAAAACTGAAAGATAGATAATGGAATAAGGAAAAGAGAGAGGATAGGAAAGAAATGGGTAAAGGGATAAGGAAAGGAGAAAGGGAAAAAGAGAGAGGAGAAAGGAGGAAGAGGGAGTTAGAAGGGGAAGGAGAAGGGGAAATTTAAACCAGCGTCTTGTTTGTTAGGGAAATTACCTGAAGTCTGCAAAGGTCAGGAAAGTTGAGCAAGTTTTTACTGCAAGTGTCTGGCGATGGTGGTAGTGGTTGGGATGGTGGTAGGTGGTGGTAAAATGGTAGTAGTGGGTGGTGGTGGTAGGTGGGTGGTAGTGAATGGTGGTGTGGAGTAGTGGTGGTGGTAGTAGTGGTGGGTGGTGATGGGTGGGTAGTGGTGGTAGGTGGTGAAAGTGGTGGGTAGGTGGTGGAAAGTGGTGGTAGGTGGTGGTGGTGGTGGTAGGGGTGGTGGTGGTAGGTAGTGGTTTAGTTGTTGGTGGGGAGTGGTAGTAGGGTTTATGGTGGTAGTGGAGGTAGTTAAGAGTGGTTGTTCTAGTGTTCGGTGATGATAATGATTCAATTCAATTCAAGTTTATTCTCTATAAGGGTTACAATGTGAGGTTTACAGGTTTTGGGTATTGTGTGGTTTACAAGTTATAAAATACTAATTACAGAGGGGGCCACTAGGACACCTAGCATGGCTAGGCATTTCGGGCAGACTTAGATTAATTCTTAACATTAAGTCCTTACAGATTATGGTATTAAGGGTAAGTGACTACATCATAATTTGTGAGTTTAGCAATGTGAATACTTTTGTTTTGGCACAATACAAAGTGTCTACATTGGAGTATCATAGGCAAACTTATGACTAGTTAGGATTTATTATTTTAAGATTAGTATTTCTGGGTTTATAGTCAGTGGGTGAGTGAGTGTAAGTGTGAACCACCAGGTGGTTATCATGTAGTTAGTTGTCGTGGTGGATCAGGGAGATAAGATGTTTTCTAATGGTAGTTTTGAAAGTGATGAATGTGTCTGCAGTTCTAGAGTTCTCAGGTAGGGTGTTCCAGATTTTAGGGCCTTTGAAATACATTAAATTTTTGTAAAGGTTTAGTCGGACACGGGGAATGTCATAGAGATGTTTGTGTCTGGTGTTATGCCTGTGGGTTCTGTCACAACTATCAAGAAAGCGTTTTAGGTCAAGGTTAATATTGGAATTTAAGGTCCTGTAGATATAGATTGCACAGTAGTAAGTGTGGATGTTCTGAACAGGGAGTAAGTTTAGATCTATGAAGAGTGGGGGGCTGTGTTGCCTGGGATGGGATTTAGTGATTATTCTTACTGCGGCTTTTTGTTGGGTTATTATTGGCTTTAGGTGTGTTGCTGCAGTTGATCCCCAAGCACAAATAGCATAGGTGAGGTATGGATATGTAAGTGAGTGGTATAGTGTGAGAAGGGCAGTTTGCGGTACGTAGTATCGTATCTTGGAGAGGATCCCCACCGTTTTGGATACTTTTTTTGTTATGTGTTGGATATGGATGCTGAAATTTAGGTTGTTGTCGAGGTATAGGCCTAGGAATTTGCCCTCATTATGTCTAGCAATTAGAGTGTTGTCAATCTTAATGTTAAGTTGCGCAACACCTGCTCTGCTACCAAACATAATATAGTAGGTTTTGTCAGTGTTAAGTGTAAGTTTATTGGCTGTCATCCAAGTCGATATTTTGAGCAGCTCCTCGTTAACAATGGTGTTGAGGGTGGCAAGATTAAGGTGAGAGATGACATAAGTCGTGTCATCAGCAAAGAGAATGGGTTTCGGGTGTTGGGATATGTTTGGAAGATCACTGATGTAAATGAGGAAGAGCAGGGGTCCAAGGACACTTCCCTGCGGAACTCCAGTATCAAGTGGCCGTATTGATGAGGCTGTGTCTTTAATGGTGACATACTGATACCTATTAGAAAGGTAGGATTTAAAATATGCAAGCGCATGGCCTCTTATACAATAGCGGTCAAGTTTGTGGAGTAGGATGCCGTGGTTATTTTTAAGTGACTTTATAATCTCGGTGACTTCCGTAGGCTCAGTTGGTACAAGATAAAAGGAATTTGGGAAATTCTCATCTAGGTAGTCCCCGGCATGGGCATTGGTATGTGGGATTTTACTAGCGAGATTAGATCCTATGTTTGAGAAGAAGTCGTTTATCTTGTTAGCTGTGTCAGTGGGATGTAGTGGTGTTTCATGAGGTTTAGTTAGAACAATATTCTTAGTTTTTTCAGTTTGTGGGTCCCTAGAATCTGGGAAAGTGTTTTCCAGGTCTTTTTTTATATCTCCTCTTGTGTCAGTGAATCTGCTGGAGTAGTATAGTTGTTTGGCTTTCTTTCTTAATTTGGTGAGAACTGATGAATAGTGTTTAAGAATATCTTTGTGTATTAAGCCCTGTCTACATTGCTTTTCATATTGGTGTTTCTTATCAATGGATTTCAGAATGGTACTGGTTAGCCATGGGCAACCAAGCCGTTTACTCGTGATCTGTTTCGTTTTTATAGGACAATGTTTGTTGTATAGTCTAAGTGTTTTGTTAAGAAAAATGTCTGTCCTATCGTCAATACCATTGGCATTGGAGAATTCTGTAGGCCAGTCAACAGTCTCTAGGTCTGCTGTGAAATTCCTTATTGAGGCCTCGTCATGGAGTCTAAATGAGACTTTGTTGTATTCAAGTGGTGGTTTACTAATGTTTGTCAGGAGGAAGGTAGGGTAGTGGTCAGTAGTGCTATCTGTGATTATCCCTGATTTAAGGGGGGCTAGTATATTGGTCCATATGTGGTCTATTATGGTTGCACTTGTCTCAGTGAGCCTGGTTGGTTTAGTTATTGTTGGTATGAGAAGTGTGTTGTTCATATTGTTGATGAAATCAGTTACAGGCTGATCATCTAGTAAGCCAAGGTTGATGTTGAAGTCTCCAGCTAAGAGAAGGTGGTGCTTGTTCATTTGTCTTGTTTGTTATTAGTGACTTTAGATTCTCACTGAAATTTGGGAAGTTAGTGTGAGGTATCCGGTAAATGGCACCGATTGTTATAGGCGTCTTAAGGTTTTTTACAGTAAAATTAGCAAAAATGTATTCCCCATATTCATCACTAAAGCAATTAGTGCTAATACAAGATAGTTGGTCAGAGTAATAGATTGCAATACCACCCCCAACTTGGTATGGTCTGCAGTTGTGGATTGCTGTGTATCCTGGTAGAGGGTAGATATCTATTGTGTCCTGCTTAAGCCAGGTCTCAGTAAGAATAATGCAGGAGAAGGGTGTCTTTAGTGATTCAAGGAGTGCTAGGAGGTCATCTTAGTGTTCGCTTAAGGACCTGATGTTGTAAAGAACTGATAGACTTTGAGCATAAAGGAGATAGGTCACTATCTTCCAGTTACAGTCCCAACAAAGTATAATCAAGTCAGTAATAAAAATTGCAGTAATAATTACAATAATTATACCGATGACAGTAATAATAAAAGTATCATTAACAATAACTCAACACATCGATTAACTCAAAGACAAAATCCAACAACAGCTGCATCACAATGTCCATCTATCGAATAAAAGTCTATCAGGAGTAAAATAACGAAATTAACAAAGTTTAACATAATATTACCACTGTAAACATTGCCTCTATTATTATTCCCTCTTGACAAGCTGCAATGTAGTTACAATGGTGTTAACAATGTAGTTACAATGGTGTTAACAATGTAGTTACAATGGTGCTAACAATGTAGTTACAATGGTGTTAACAATGTAGTTACAATGGTGCTAACAATGTAGTTACAATGGTGTTAACAATGTAGTTACAATGGTGTTAACAATGTAGTTACAATGGTGCTAACAATGTAGTTACAATGGTGTTAATAATGTAGTTACAATGGTGTTAACAATGTAGTTACAATGGTGTTAATAATGTAGTTACAATGGTGTTAACAATGTAGTTACAATGGTGTTAACAATGTAGTTACAATGGTGCTAACAATGTAGTTACAATGGTGTTAATAATGTAGTTACAATGGTGCTAACAATGTAGTTACAATGGTGTTAATAATGTAGTTACAATGGTGTTAACAATGTAGTTACAATGGTGTTAATAATGTAGTTACAATGGTGCTAACAATGTAGTTACAATGGTGTTAATAATGTAGTTACAATGGTGCTAACAATGTAGTTACAATGGTGTTAATAATGTAGTTACAATGGTGTTAACAATGTAGTTACAATGGTGTTAACAATGTAGTTACAATGGTGTTAATAATGTAGTTACAATGGTGCTAACAATGTAGTTACAATGGTGTTAACAATGTAGTTACAATGGTGCTAACAATGTAGTTACAATGGTGTTAATAATGTAGTTACAATGGTGCTAACAATGTAGTTACAATGGTGTTATATATGTAGTTACAATGGTGTTAATAATGTAGTTACAATGGTGTTAACAATGTAGTTTACAATGGTGTTAACAATGTAGTTACAATGGTGTTAACAATGTAGTTACAATGGTGTTAACAATGTAGTTACAATGGTGTTAACAATGTAGTTACAATGGTGTTAACAATGTAGTTACAATGGTGTTAACAATGTAGTTACAATGGTGCTAACAATGTAGTTACAATGGTGTTAACAATGTAGTTACAATGGTGTTAACAATGTAGTTACAATGGTGTTAACAATGTAGTTACAATGGTGTTAACAATGTAGTTACAATGGTGTTAACAATGTAGTTACAATGGTGTTAACAATGTAGTTACAATGGTGTTAACAATGTAGTTACAATGGTGCTAACAATGTAGTTACAATGGTGTTAACAATGTAGTTACAATGGTGTTAACAATGTAGTTACAATGGTGTTAACAATGTAGTTACAATGGTGTTAACAATGTAGTTACAATGGTGTTAACAATGTAGTTACAATGGTGTTAACAATGTAGTTACAATGGTGTTAACAATGTAGTTACAATGGTGCTAACAATGTAGTTACAATGGTGTTAACAATGTAGTTACAATGGTGTTAACAATGTAGTTACAATGGTGTTAACAATGTAGTTACAATGGTACTATCAATGTTGTTACAATGGTACATAGTATCCCTCAAATATTACTAATATTAATAACAGAGAGAGAGAGAGAGAGAGAGAGAGAGAGAGAGAGAGAGAGACAGACAGAGAGACATAGAGAGAGACATAGAGAGAGAGAGAGAGAGAGAGAGAGAGAGAGAGAGAGACTGTCACACTATCAATCACCTCAGGTTTGGGAGGGTCAAGGTCACTTGCTAAATAAATCAGGTCAAAGTCGAAGCCTCTTGGGTGATCCACTTTAAAGGGGTTGAAAGTGGCCACTATATCCAAGCCACTTACACACGCTATCATGTAAGTGGCTTGCTAAAACGGTAAGCCAGTGGTGGCTTATTTACTGGTGTCCTTCACTAATTTTTCAAATCAGGTGCTGATCAGCCGGGCTGTGGTGCACGTCCTGAGATGCAAAAAGCAGATGACCTGGTCAGGGACCAGATCGAGAGGGGGTGTGACCCCCAGGTAGCCTCCAGGTGACCTCCAGGTAGCCTCCAGGTATACCTTAACCTCTGATTAGTTTCCCGAGTATTTCTACTCCCAGAGACCGGCCTTGGGACAGGCTCGTTTGGTGCTTGCCCCCTCAAAAGGTTGTTGGTGGGGGTTTCCCTGACCAGATTGCTGGTGCGTCGGGAAAGGTTTTTTGCTGCTAGTGCCCTGGCCTCCCGATACCTTACCGGGGTTGTCAGATTTTTGAAAGGTTTAAGGCTGGAAGTCAACAGTCGCAGGGTGTTAGAAGCATTTTTAAATAGGGGGGTTAAAGCACAAGGTGGACCAGGAGCTGTGACCGACACTATCAATCACAGACTGAGTGTAAGCACTTGACTACACAAACACACAGTCAGCAGCTCTAGGTCACTTACAAGCGGGTTGTGACACACATACAAGCTACCAGTACATGTACACGACACTTCACATCACAACCGGAGACAACTACTGATTACACCAAATCAAACATCTAGTCACAGCACTACAAACAACAATCAAGCTTTTTAACAACAACTCCACAGATCACACACATATCACTCACACACATAACCACAACACAAAACAACACTCACACTATAACAACATCTACACACACAAACACTAAACACAACACACATGACACAACCACACTCACTCACACACACACACACACACACACCACTATACACACACACAACACTCACCACACTATACACCACACAACACACACCACAAAACACACCACACTAACACAACCACACTCCACCACCACACACACACACACACACTACACACAAAACACACACCACAACACACACAACACACACATACACACACACACACACACACACACACACACACACACACACAACACACATACACACACAACACACACAAACACACACACACACACACTAACACATACACACACACACACACACACACACACACACACACACACACAATAACACACCCCACACACACTACACAACACACACACA